>JAHRHJ020000166.1:0-532650 GCA_019776745.2 Taxus chinensis
AGATGCCTCAGTATGAGAAACTATAAAATTAAGATCCCCCGATGAAGGAGGAGGCACAACACGATATCAATATGTATGATTAGCTGAAGAGTCAACCATTTGATTTTCATGCTTAAGCAATGGATCATTGAAAACTCTAAGATTTTTTTTTTTCATTGACTAAATTAGATGTCGAAGGCTCAAAGAGATCAATTGCATTATTTTGGATGAGATCTTGAATAAGATGTCTAATTCAGAAGCATCAATCAGTGGAATGCTTGATGCATTGATGATAGTCACATCTATCATTTTCATTATGATTGCTTCCCTTACAGAAAGATGGATCAATATTTAGTGGTGGTGGAAGTGTAATAAGATTGCTCTCAATTATTTATGGTAATAGAATACACGGAGCACATGTAAATTTTTTAAATTTACACTTTGGAGGTTTCCATTGAATATTTTCAAAAAAAGTAACAACGTTAACAATAGATTTTGCTTCGATGGGCTTAGAAGATGGCGTAGCCTAGAATATACCCACAAAAACCCAAGGCACACTGGCACATCACTCAGCCTGAACTGAGCACTCACCCGAAGCACACAAGGGTACCAGGTCCCTCTTAGAGATGCTTATCCAAGATGTTAGCATGATTGAATGTATATTTCAGATCCATAACAGATAATTGATTAAACCACAATGCATAACCCAGATCTAGATCTTAACCATAATGAAATATTAACTATACAATGACTATAATGAGATTTACCATACAAGATCCATGCTTAGTTACATCCAACACCAATATCCAGCCAATAAGATCCATTATATTAAATACTGTAAAACATAGAAGCTTCATACATCATAATAATGTCACCATGAGTCATGTGCGTGTACAAACCAACAACATAACTCTACAAAACATCAGATCCCTAAACCATGCAAATCAATACATATTTATAGGGGTGGGGACTTTCCCTTCACCACCCATGCACCTTTAAAAATAGGCTACATGCTAATAATAGCCATGCCCTTACATGAGAATACAAAATCATGCAAGTGCTAATAATAGATTTTCTATAGTTAACTCCTAGTTCAAATCCTATTATTAGTCCAAAACTCTGCATGGCACTCGACCTTCTGTTAGCCCAAAATAACCTTAGCATAGTCTGCAAGTCTTCATATCATTGTGTGCTCCACACTCCATGTCCAAAAATAGCCTTATGCTGAAAACGGCTAAGTCCCAATCCTGGGCGCACCTTACCTCACTACATTCTCATGTGCACTTTTGTGCCCTATGTTTACATGCCCAAACCTTATGCACTTACAAAAATTAGGCTATACTTCTCATCCCAACATTACCCCACATGAAATGGATTTCCACCCCCAACAATGGGTAATCACAACTTATCCCTCCAAAATTTAAAGAAAAATGAATGAAAGAATGAAAGGACTACTGCCACAAAAATAAAGTCATCCTACTTGGTATCTCGCTCTTCTACTGGAAGGATCAACTCTGGATATTCATTCTGGACTTCTGCCTCTAATGCATACCAATCACTCAATGCTTTATTCATCTTATCCAGAATGTCCACAACTACGGCCTCCAATTCATCAAGAGTCATCTTACCACCTTCATTCTGTAAAATCCTGAGAATATTGGCCATGCTTGAGATCATACCTTCCATCACATCCATCTTTTCCATGATGAGCTTCCCAATTTCCTTAATTCTTTCCTTGTGCAGAATCCTGACAGCCTCAAGCACATCACACTTAGTTTCTACCAGCTTAACTCTTTCTACGCACCCAAGTGTTTCATCCTTGGCCACCTGAAGGACCTCATTTTCTTCCACCATAGTCCTTGTCTTGATGATTACATCTGGTGTTGCACACATAGTCAATGCCAGATATGTGTTCTTCAATTCATCTTTTAAAGCCTGCATAATGGACTCATAACTAGAAATTTTCCTTGCAATGACTGCTTTAGCTCTTGCTGCCTCTTTTGTAGCATCCTTTGGTCTTGGCAGGCACACTAGTCCCTCTTCTAAAAGTAATTGAACTATTGTGCACGTAAATAATGAAGAGTAGACTGAAAATCTTTGGGTACCTTATCTTGAAAATCAGGCCGCTTCTCCATAACCTCATCAGCAATTTGTTTGGCCATCTTTAGAACCATCTATGTGTTTCTGCTTCAGCCTTCTCCTTTTCCTCTGTAAGGCACTTTATTTCTGTGTCTTTATCCCTCTTATCATCCAAAAGCTCTTATAGTTTCACTTTATCAATGTTATGTGTGCACAACTTCTGTAGATACCTTAGTTAAGCATTGTTCACTTGTTCATCTGAGAACTCTGTGGGCTTGAAAGTAATATGGTGGGTATGTGGCGCCCTCTTCATTCTACATAATACACATGAAACCTCACAAAGATCAAAGTAAATCTCATCCATGTGAGTTTGCATGCTCCATGATAACTATTTATGAGTGCATGTTGTTGCCATTTCTAGGTCCATTAATCCCAACCATATAATTGTTCCCTGGGAAAAGTACTTTGAAACTGGGCATGAACAATCTTAGTCACGTCATCAGTGTATCCAGGTTTTGAGTTCTCACCACATCTTCTTTTTTTTCCCTGGTGCGCTCTCCTATGTTTTCTTATGCAGTCCTCCTCATCCTTTTGTGCCTCAGTGCCCATGCTTTGTTCGACTTCTTCTCCTTCCTCAGTTTCTTTCTAACATGTGTCACATTATAATCTCAGTATCCCCACCAGCACTACTCTAATCTCCAGTGGGTTCCTGGGCACTTATACTTGGGCCAACTTCCTCATATATTATTCTCTCACCTATATCCTTCATCTTCCTACATTTCTAATGCTTGGAGTAGCCACATCTTCCTGCATGCTTTGTCATGAGGACTTCTCCTCTTCACTATCTTGATTGGTATATATTTTGGCACTTCTTCCTTTTTTCTTCTTCATTCTTCACTGGAGTTACACATGGTGACCTCCTCACTGGATGTGATGTTCAAGTGCCGGTATCTCTAGATGTATGCCTTCTACACAAAATCCTTCATGTGTGGTCCTACTTAGTTGTCTCAGCTTGTTCCTCTTCCTACTGCTCTAAAACATTCTCCAAGCCTGTAGGTACTAGTTCTTCCTGAGTGGGGGGCATAGGTTCAACTGGCCTTGTAGTGCCCACTATTTGTTTCTTCTTTGGAGGACCTGACAATGCTATGTCCTCACCTTTAATCACCTTCCCATATTTGAAGTGTGACCTAAGGTACACATAGATGTGTGTTAGTTCAATATTTCCTATGGAAATGGTCTTAGGGAGTTATGTCAATGTTATTTGTTTCAAGCGTTTCGACATATGCTTCCCTATTTGGCCATACATAGGTCTTTCGTAGGATATGAATATCTGTGTCTACCTTATCAACGTCAAACTGAAGTTTGCACGCGTTATGAAACCTATTCACAGAATCCTTAAAATAACGGGTAGTAAAAGTGAAAGGTAACTTACACCAGGGGATTTTCTCACCCGTCTTCATATGGAACCATCCCAAACTGAAGTGTTGGTAAATGATGAACTCTGCTTCACCATCCAACATGGTAGGTAGCTTCATGGGATGTGCCATTCCCCTTCAAATCCTAGTGCAACCACCTGAACCACTTTTTTTGTCACTCCTTGTATGTGTTTGAAATGGAGCCATGCAATGTATATTTCAAAAATTTCTTTTTTGTGACTTGTTCTCTAAGGGGAATTCCCAAGACATTCTCCTTTGGCCCATCAAGTACACCAATCTCGCTGATTATAAATAACAGAAGAATAACACCCCACATAATTTTCTCACCTTTGTCTACCTAAATGCGTGCCTCAATAAGTAAGTTCTCTGCAATGTATCCAATGATGTTGTAATAGGTATTGTTGGCCATTTGTGTGCTATGTGCAACCAATGCTGATTTACCTCATTCCATCATTCAGAGGCACCTAGCTTATAGCTCACCAACCTTACTGGGATCCTTGTGGCCATGTAATTAATATTGGTTACTTTGAATGCGTGGCCACCCTTTTTGTACTTAAGTGCAGTGGTCATTGCATCAATACCCTCATCATCAGATAAGTCACCAGTAATCTCCCATCCTGAGTCATGCAACCCTGTTACATTTGTAATCAGTTTTGCGGTAATCCACATTCTTCTACCTACATGAAGTAAAAAAATCATTCATGTACTTGTGAAATGAGCCACTGATACAATTTCTTAGGCTTACCAAAGTAAGGTAACTCAAGAATTTCATGACCCCTACACTTTCAAGCAATTTTCTGACAGATTCATCCAAAACCCTATTTCCATCTGTCATCCTTTGATTAGTCTTTCTAATGACCTTGGTGGCAATATCCTTCATGCACTTATTTGTTCTGTGGTTAGTGTTAGAAATCTTACACCATGTTATCTTAGTTTTCCATGGTCGCCCTTTAATTACTCCCTCAGGATACAACATTTCGACCAACCAATCCTCTGCCACTTCATCAAACTCTACTTCAATATATGGAGCTCATCATGGTGCCATATCTCTTATCTCACTTGACTGGATGTTCTGCAACTTCCAAATTATCACCTTTTCAATTTTTGTACCACGATTGCAAACCAGACCCCTTGATCTATCAAACCCTAGTTGTAACTCTTCCTTCTTTAAACCCTAATCACATGAAACCTCCTTAGAGCACACACACCAACACTCAAATCAATTCCATGCCGATTGCTAACAGTAATGTGCTTTGATCCTTCTTGGCTCATAGATCTGTAAATTACTCTTCGTCCTTAGTTCTTCTTCACACTTCGCACTCGATAGCTTCAACAATGCAAGGTAACAATGACGTTACAAATGCCAAACTTATAGAAAATTTTAAAAATTCTTCACATTAATTTCTCCCAACTACCACCATATGTGGACATTAATTCCACATCCATGCTTCTCCATGCTTCGCACCTTGTCTACCTTGCCTAAAGTTTCTGCGCCATAGTCATAACCTTTAGGCATGCCTACTACTTCTTTGTCACAGATCTCCTCTACCCGTGCTTCCCTGTGCCAAAGTACTTATCCAATGTGACCCTTCTCAAGTAGTCTCCAATGTTGCAGCCTACCTCATGTTATACTGAGCATCCATCCTCCACACGTGGTCTTAAAATTGAGCAATGTCCTTGAATTTTTCTTTTCTAAACATGTCCCTTCTTTGATCACCTATGATTTTGTTTTTATCATGCACCACAATCCAAAATAAGGCACCAGTCAATCCTTCTTCATCCACCCCACACTAAGGGTATGCGTGGTCCTCTGTGCATGAAAACACTTAGATAGTAATCAGCTTCGGGCACGTAAGTGTGCTTATTACATAAAACACTGAACTAAATTGACAAAGCATAACAACAATGAAAGGAAACACATATAAAGGGAATGCATTAAGGAAATCTAATCTAATGGAAATACTACCTTATTACAAACACCAAGAAGACTTATTTATAGTAGGGCTTCAGCCTACTCCCATTGAAGTAACTGGGAAACTGTGTCCCATCCAGTGCCTCTAACTGGAAAGCCTGAATCAAGTATATAAGTTATAACATACGGTCCCAACCAATGCACCTTAAGCTTTCCAGGGTGGCGCAAAAACTTTGAATCATACAAAAGTACCATTTTCCCAACCTCAAGTTTCTTATCCTTGATGTGCCTATCATGCCATGCCTTCTACCTAGATTTTTCTTGCTTCTGACTCCATCTTGCTATGGTGCACCTCTCATCCAGCTGCATCAGCTTGTCAATTCATTCTTCCAGTGCTTTCTCATCAGCCAGACCTCCTGTGCATGTAATACACAAAGAAGGTAGCATGAATTCCATTGGTAGAACTACCTCTATGCCAAACACCAACTGAAAGGGTGTTGCTTTATTCAACCTCTTGTAGGTTGTCATGTATGCCCAAAGTATAACAAGAGACTTTATCATCCCAATCTCTCCTTCCAACATCACAAATTTTTGTCAATGTATGGCTCAATATCTTGTTGAAGGCCTCAGCAGTTCCATTTTCCTGAGGGTGATAAGGTGTTTTCCTATGGTGTGCAACCATAAATTCATCCAGTAATATCCTGATAGTCTCATTAAGGAAATGAGTACCCCTATCACTTGTTAAACTTAAAGGGCATCCATACCTGCTGATAATATTTTCCCACAAAAACCTTGCTTTCAGTAGTTGTTGTGCAATCCTTTGTAGGTGCCACTTCTTCCCACCTTGTAAGATAATATGTACAAGTTATAATGTAGCATGATCTATGTCCTGTGGACTGGGGAGATAGGGCCCACAAAGTCAATTTCCCACTTCTCAAAAGGTTCTGTGCTAGCAATAGGCCTCAAAGGCATTTCATCTCTATGCCCAGGCTTTCCAAGGCATTGAAAATGGTCACATGCCTTACAATACTCTTTCCAATCCTTGTATAATGTTTCCCACCATAGACCAGCTAATAGAATCTTGCGTGTGGTGGCATCTCCCACATAGTGTCCACCTGCAATGCCACCATGAGCCTCCTCCATAATTTCTTCATGCTCATGCTCAAGTACACACTGGTGCAAAACTTCATCCTGACCTAATTTGTATAAGTCTCCACTAATCAACATGTAAGGTGCAACATGGATGGAAAGTTGTTTCTTCTCCAAAGCCTTCATTCCCTCAGTGCCACACCTGTGCGTAAAAAAGACAAAAATGTCCTCTAAGTCTGAGGGCGTGCGGTTTAACCTAAACAACTGTGCATTTGGCATTGTTTGCTCAATGCTCTATGCATCCTCTCCTGATTGAATCCTTGATAAATGGTCTGGACCAGAATTGCTCTTACCCGGCTTAACCACCACTGTGAAATTAAACTCTTGAAATAACATAATCCAACGACATATGTGCCCCTGTATAATGGGATTATTTACCAGATACTTTAATGTCATATGGTCTATATAAAATATGAATGGGGTAGCAAGAAAATATTGTTGAAACTTATGGAGCGCGTAGATCATAGACAATGCCTCGTGCTCTATAGTTGTGTAATTATATTCTGTTGGAGTCAACTTTCTGCTCGCAAAGAAAATAGGATGATCAACAATCCCTTCTCCAGGATGGGCTAGTACCACACCAATGGCCATGCCAGAGGCATCTACATGAACGTGAAAAGGTTTGGACCATGAAGGAAAGCACAAAATAGGTGTTGTAGTAAGCCTTTCTTTCAGAGTCTCAAACATGTGTTGTTGTGCTTCACCCCAATAAAACTTTCCTTTTCCTTTCAATAATTCCTCTAGGGGAAGTGCGATCTTGGCATAACCTTTGATAAAATTCCTGTAATATCCTGTGTGCCCCAAGAATCCGTGCACCTCGCTTTGGCTAGCAGGTTCCTCTAAGCCCAAAATCACAACAACCTTAGCAGGATCCACTAGCAAGCCCTCCTTACAGATGATGTGTCCCAACAAAATTCCAAAGGGTGTGGCAAATACACACTTCTTAATATTTAAAGAGATGCTCAACTATTCCAACACCTCTCAAACATCAGCCTCAAATTATCACAGTGATCCTTCACAAGCCCATAGACTGTCCAATCATCCAGATATACCTGCAAGAACTTGTGAATAAAATCCTGAAATGCTTGTACCACTATGTGCGAAAATACTGCAGGTGCATTCTTTAATCCAAAGGGCATAACCATGTATGCAAAAATTCCCCACTCAGTGGTGAAAGTTGTCTTCTCTTGGTCCTCTTTTCTATCCTTACCTGATGATACCTAGAAAATCCATTGGTGAAGGAGTATATTTCGTGCCCTGCAACGCCCTCCAAGATTTCCTCAGTAAATGGTGTGGGAAAGGGATCAATCACACATGCAACATTTAATTCCCTATAATCCACACAAATATAGATTCTCCCATCTTTCTTGATGTTGATCACCATAGGGCTCACCCATTATGACTCCTCGATGGGCACAATGATCCCAAAAATTAACATTTTGTCAATTTCTTCTTTCACCTTGATGTGCAAGTTCAGATTCATCCTGTAAGGCCTCTTCCAAACTGGGTGTGCACCTTCCTTCAGCTTGATTCTCATTTCACCCAAAGATTCATGTACTCCTTTCAATTCATGATAGCCTCTAGGGAACAAATCCTGGAAGTTGTGCAACAACTCAATTATCTTAGCAACTTCAGAGTCAGACCAATAATCTCCAATGATGGCCTCCTTTGGTTCAACATCCATTCCAATGTTTACTTTCTTGGTCTTCATAGGTTCATGGTAGGCACGCCTTCTCATCCACACTATCTAAGACTTCATGTGTACCTTTTGTATGCTCAACATCTAAGTTTTCCACTTCCTCATCATCAACTATATAGACCATCTTACCCTTTTCTTTTTCTAGGCAGTGTGCCCAAGTTGTTCAACATCTATTTCTTCCTCTTCAAATGCGTGCCTCCAGGTCTGACTCACCTAACAACTCCTGAAGGATCTCCTCATCCTTTGCACTATCTCCCATAGTTAAGTGCTTCATAACCTGTAATGCCTCATTCACCAGAGGTTTAGTGGAAAAATAGTCAAAGGTCTGAATCATACCTACAGTAAGTTCTTGCCAATTTCCAGTCTCTCTATTCAACTCTGCGTAGATATACCATGCACGTGCGCAACCTTGCAAGGTGAAATAAAGCTTGTGCACCCACAACGAAGGTGGTAAAGCTTCCTACCCCTCTATCCAGAGTCTCTCACACTGCTGAATGTGGTGTTGAATAGGATCATTACCATGAAATGCATAGATCTGAGTAGGCACATTGCTCCTTAAAAATATAGCAGATAAAGCAATCCTTACTTCTCTCCACTCCAAAATATTATCCCTGTGAACCATCCACCAACGCGCTTGTCATCCCATGTAGAGTATAAACTAGCATATTCCTTCTTTCCACCTAACATTCCCACTGAACTTCCATAGCAAGCAGGAATACTTCTGGATTCTCTTCACTAGTGTACCTTGGTACCTAGTTGCTTCCCAAACACCTGATACTACATGGCTTACTGACATGCATGTAACTTACACTTCGTACTTTTCACCCAACCATTTCATAAGTTCCATGTGCCCAGTTGTCACATGCAACACTTGTAGTATCACTCATGGACTATGCATCATCCCATTGGAGAACTCCTTCCTTTGATGGCTCAAGAAGTTTGGATCTCAAATGGTGCGCACATAAATTCTATTCAAATATTCTTCACTTAAGGGCTCTACATAAGGTGCATATTTCCCATCTGTCAAGGGGATAATGACACACTCTTCTTTGTTCTCAAAACTTATATACCCTTTGTTGAAATGCATAACAGTGTTGTTTTACATAACACCAAGGGCGCCCAAGTAAAGCTGGAAAACTGTCAGCTTCTACAAGTGCTAAGACCTCAAAATCCCTAGTAAACTTGGCTCCCTGTATAGTAATTGATGCATCCTTTAAAACTCCAATAGGCGTGGCTTTAGTCCTGTTTTCCATAAACAAACATTTGAAGATGGTTGCAATGGTGGTCTGCCCATTTGAACCCACTCATCCAAAGTGAGTACATTTACTTCCATGCATGTATTAATTAGAATATTATTCAAAATCCAACCATCCACAACAACATTCAGAGTGATCTCCTTGTCATAATCTAGGCTATGAGGGGGAAGGTTAGCATGTAAAATATTCCTTTCATGCTCAATCCCAGTGCATGGAGTGTTTCCCTTTAACCAATTCCTAATAAAGGAATAATGTTCTCCTAACGCAACATCTTGCAAACCTCCTTTAAATCATCAACATCTGTCTGATGGAGCTCAACTACTTTCTTTTGTTCCAATTTCCATGACTGCTCTTTCAAACACTGTATCTCACCCTGTAAATTCTGAATTACCTCCATGGTTTCTTGATAAACCTCCTTCTGATGCATAGGGTCTGGATACTTTGCATGTAGAACCTCCTCTTTAGTAATGAAAGGTTTTGATTTCAGAACTTCTCTAGCACAAGCAGCCTCAACATGTGTAGTAATCTTCACAGGTACCAACTCAGGATCCAATGCTAACTTCAACATCCATTGATCTTCCATGGTGAGCTACACTCTAACCATTCTCATGCCCTTTTCCCTTGTTTGTGTTTCTTACTCAAATGTTCATATAAATTTGGGCACTCTTCATAGTTATGATTCTTTCCGTAAAAATAACAAACAATGTTTTGGACACTCGTACCTGTAATGATCAGGAGATCCACATATATAACAAGTCCCATGAGGGAAATCACTTCTTCCACTGCCGCAACCTTGGCCTCTGAATCCTCCTCGGTAACCTCAACCTCTACCATGGCCTCCATCAGAGTGACCCTTCATTATGATCATGGTCATGATGCTCACTTTTCTCCTTAGAATTATTTGCAACACCAGTCTATCATACACCAATATCAATGACATCATGAATCTGATCAATCAACCTATAATCTTTAGTATCATGAGTAGTAGACCTGTAAATATTACAGTAACATGACACTTTCTTTCTTATCATACGTTACAACAATGGGCACCTAACTTGAACTATGGTCCAAGTGATAGATCTCACAATCCAACAACAAGGAGCACACTGATTTACGAGGGAAACTATCCTTAGTATGCCCCTCTACTTCACAATTTGTACACCAAATTCCAATGCGTATCTCATGTGCTGAATTAGCAGATAATTTCTCCAATTGTTTAGCCATTGCTGCAATCTGAGCTTCCAAAAATGGGCTTACTCTTATGTCTACACTCCCTACCACCTCAGTGTGTAGAGTTGCTTCAAGCACCTCACGTGGATCTGTATAAGTCTTATGTGAAGGCACTCTTCTAAAAGGCATGATCAGTCCTCCAATGAACCATTGTGCATGTTGGCTTGCATGGATATCATAAGATAACTTAGACAAAAGGGTTTAGAACCAAGCATCATACTCCCAAACACTCTCAGTAGTTCCCTACTTAATATCTTTCAACGCGTTGATGCTCTTCTACTCAAACTCAGGGATATAAAATTCTTTCAAGAAAGCATCCCGTAATGTGGTATAATCAACACAATTCTGGTCAGGTTCAAAATTTATGTACCAACTATGCGTGCACCCCTGTAATGTAGTTACAAAATGACTCACCTTGCACTCTGGAGTAGTGATCCCCTTCGCGTGCCATAGTATCTCACACATATGCATGTGCTTGGCTACATCTTCAATGCCTCTATATTCTGGAAGATGAAGGGACATCTCCATATAAATCTGTTGGGGTTGGTGTGGACCATGCCCACCAGATCCAGTACCTGTATTTCCTCTTGTGTTTCCTCTACCTCCAGATCCACTAGCGCCTGAGCCACCTAACCCTCCTGATCCTCCTCCTAAAGTAGGAAATGGACCAGAGGATGCACTACCTTGTGTTCCAATGGTCGTGCTAAACTAGACTCCCACAATCTGTGAAGTTGTGTTACTTCCAGATGTTATACCAATGTTCTGTGCACCCACGTTTTATGTTGACGATGTGCCAGAAAAGATACCTCCGGCTGGTCCTCCAAATAAAATAGATGATGATTACACCATAGATGAATAAGCTCCTTGATTAACTCCTGAAATTGACTGCAAATTGACTCTATCTACTGCAACTCTACTGCTCACACTAGCTTGCTTACTGTTAACTACCATAGAATTTGTAAAACCAAACGCAAAGGCTAGGTAGGTTTAGATGCGCACCCACGGTCCACAATATTTCATCCAACGCACCCTCATCCAAAGTCGAGGAGGGTTCTCTACCATGCTTTCCCAAATGGGGGAGTTCTAGATGCTCTAGCTCCATGTCCTCTACGTGAGCTCCAAATCCTTCATGAGCCATCTCCCTCTGCAACACCATTCTTTATGTGATCTCTCGTTGCTTCATCATATCCCTCTCACGTGCTTCATTAAACTTAATCCACCTTTCTTCTCTCTGTCTCTCTTCCCACTAGGTCCACCATCTTTACCAAACCTACTCCTTGCCCCCGTGCATGGTGGGGTTTAGCTAGCCATAGGTTTTTCTTCTAAATCTAGGGTCACGATCAAGATCTTGATTTCCAAAGGAATAACAAGCAAGTAGATTGTTGCAGACTCACAGCACCCCTGGATGCAGATCAGGCTTCTAGGTTGATCACTCTAGCATCCAGTGTGATTGCACAACATGGAAACCTCTCTCCAAGTGTGGGGACTTGTGAAACTGAGAGAGGAATCTCCAGATTAGAGGCTGGTTCCTCAAACTCCTCTGATTTAGATCTATATTTTACAAAACTACAGAGGTTCAGATCCTAATCCTACTCTAAATTGCAAGGGGGCAGGGATAGAAATGCAAAAATTGAAACTAACTGAAGATGGTGATGCACCAAAAGGAGTGGTGAAACATTTCTGTCAGTGCAAATAGACACAAACCAGAGATTTGCAACATGAAACATACACAGGCTGATAAGATATAACTTAGGATCTGAAATGAAGCAAATAATACAAACAAAGGACTGAAAACCATTCACAAAGCTTGCATTATCATTTCCAGTACCCAAATCACTGCATTACAACCTCAGAGAGGTAAAAACTATTACAATCTTTTGGAGAGGTCTGATTCTTGCATCAACCACCTGCTGGAGGTGAAAGAAGAAGTTGCTATGTCAAAAATGTTCCCCCTTTAGAAATGAGCCAAATCTGGCTGTTACATTGCAAGGGTCGAGCCCAGGGGACAGAAACGTACAAAAACATGAGAGCCCATCCCTCCTCGACTGCAGATGCATTAAAATGGCATGGGGGACCTTACAAACCCATACCCTGTCACTTTGACCGAATTACAGGAGAATGCGACCCATTCTGCATTAAATCTGGTCGCTGAAATGTCACTTCTGGCCATGAACACGTGTCAGAGCTGTTTCTCAATTTTCTCTCTCCAGACTACACCAAAATTCAAGATTAACCCCAGAATCATGTAGAGAATTTCATAAGCTTTCCGTTGATATAAAGAACGTGCAAATCTGAGCTCTGGATCGAAAGATATGTCGATCTGAAGATTTAGGGCACAAAACAGGTGAAAACGTGTTTTGAAAATCTTTCCCGCGCTCTGCCACCTAGATGACACGTGTCAAGCGCTGATTGGATGCGTAATTCTCTCTCCTTCCCTGCTTTCCTTTCATTGGACACGTGTCCTCTTTTTATTGGCTCAGGGTCAGTGCTTGAAACCTCGCCCTTTGACTTCTGGACTTTCTCCCTTGTGTTACGTGTCATGATTTGATTGGTCCGTGGGTCTGCCGGTTTTTCACGTCCTTCGCGTCCATTTGTCCCGGATGTCCCAGTGTTGTCTGGGACAAAAACTTCCGATCCACCCGAAATGGGCTTCCCTGTCCCTCATTCGGCTGATGACACGTGGCGTTGCTTGATTGGCTTTCGGCTCCTTCGGCTATCCGCGTCCCACGCGTCCCTTTGTCCCAACTGTCCCAGTGCTGAAGTTCCCCGTTTCGGCCGAACCGGCCGGTTCGCGTCCTTCACGTCCATTTGTTCCAACTGTCCCAGACTGTCTGGGACAAATTCTTCCGAACCGATGAAATGGGCGATTCGGCTTCGCCTTTTCGCGTCCTCGTCCTTGCGGCCCAAATGTCCCAACTGCTTAGTGCGAAAGTTCTCCTTTTCGGCCGAACCGGGTGGTTCGCGTCCTTCGCGTCTTCTTGTCCCAAATGTCCCAGAGCAGTTAGTCAATTTTCTTCTCCTTCGGCCGAACCGGCTTTCCGCGTCCCACGCGTCCCGATGGCCCAGATGTCCCTTTGCCCTTCGCGGGCTGCCTGGAGGCTTTTCGGCCGATTCCGCGCCTCGATGTCCCAATGTTCCAACTTTTGCGAGGACTAGGACTTAGCCAATTTTCACGATTTTTCCTGGCCCAAGCTTGTTTTTTGCAACTTTTTTCACCTTTCCTCAGAACTTGCTCTTTTCCTTCTTCGGACAGGGGAGTTAGAAAAAATCTGAGGGGACCCTAGAAACATGATTTTTGCCCTGAATCAATCCATTTGCCTGGGACTTGAGAATTCTGATGCATGTTATCAAATTAACCCTGGGGGGTGAATTTGGATAACAATTGGTGACTCAGCGGGGTTACCTGCCTGCTAGGTAGAAGATACCAGTTGCCTGAAGCAATCCATTGGGCATGGAGTCATCAAATATTCTGTTTAGAACCTCAACTGACTCAGAATGTGCAAGGAGGAAGATGGAATGTCACCTGATGAAAGCAAGGACTGCTAAACATCTCCATGGACAGCAAGCTGTGCCAAAGCACTTAGGGAAAACAAAACTAACCTACAGCAAAACAATGTGCACAAGCACTTGGAGGAAAGAAAATCTAATCTAATATTTACAGAGGTAGTGAACTTCCCTCTAGAAGCAACGCTTGAGATAGATTCCATTGACTGGAATCTGCAGTTCTTCACCCTCCAGTGAGGCTAATTGGAAAGCATTGTTGTTCTTGCACTTTGTGACCACGTATGGGCCACTCCAAATGGCATCAAATTTTGAATGCCTTCCCGGTTTTGCTCTGTCCACATCCCATTTCAACACTAGATCTCCAACTTGAAAAGATCTATCCTTGGCCTTTCTATCAAAGGTCTTCTTGATCAAAGCTTGATCCTTTTCCATTGCTTGGGATGCCTGATTTCTGATCTCTTGCAGCTCCATCAACTCTGCATACCTCACCTCCATGGGCTCAAATTCAAGCAACTCCAGCTGCTTCATGAGTTCCAATGTTGGCAACTCAAGTGACATGGGCAAGATTGCCTCTCTTCCATAGACAAGCCTGAATGGAGAGTTACCTGTGGATCTTTTGGGAGTTATCCTATCAGCCCATAAGGCTGATTTCAGTTTGGTATGCCAAGACCTCTGATTCTCATCAAGAGTCCTCCTAATGATCCTCAACAAGTTCTTGTTTGTAGACTCGGCCTGGCCATTACCCTGAGGGTAATAGTTCGATGAAGTGCTTAGGTAAATACCGTTCTTGACAGCCCACTCAGTCACCCTAGATCCAATGAATGCCAATGCATTATCAGAGATTATTGTAGCAGGTACACCAAATCTGGTTGTTATCCCCTCATAAAAGTCTAAGATGCTAGACTCATTTGCCTCTTTGAGTGCTACTGCTTCTGTCCATTTGGTGAAGTAGTCTGTGGCTGTCAAAATCCATTTGTGCCCTTGGCTTGAATTGGGATTAATGACTCCAATGAAGTCCAAACCCCATTGCATGAATGGCTGGTCAACTGAGATTGGATGCAATGGAAGGGCAGCAAGTCTCTCTTTTCCTGTGAAGAATGCACAATTCTTACACCTCTTGATCCATGCATAGCAATCACTGAAGATTTTAGGCCAATAATAACCAGCCTTCATGATTTTTAGAGCTGTCACTCTTGGTGCAAAATGGCCACCAGCTGGTCCACCATGAAACTCTTCCAACACCCTTTGAATCTGATTTGTGCTAATGCATCTCAGCAGCACTCCATTCACATCTTTCTTGAACAAAACTCCATCAACAATGGCATACGGGACAGCCTGCAATCTGAAGTGTCTCCTTTGGGTCTTGTTCATCTCTGGAGGGCATAGGCCTGTGCCTAGGAAGTGCATAATACCTTGGGTCCAGCAAGGAGTGGGGGAAGCATTGTCTTCTTCATGATTGCCACTTGGCTCATGGCTGTCCTGGACTGTCAAAACAGTTTCTTCTTTGTTGCATACTTCTTTTTGCTTCCCCAAAACCAGCTGCTCACACAATCCTTTCCCTCTTACCAGCTTGGTGATCTTGATCTCAATGTCATATTCCATGACACGGGTGATCCAACCTGCCCTTTTCTCATTCAAATCCTTGTTGAGGAGGAAGTCCTTAACTCCAGCATGTGAGACCAGCAACTGGACCTTGTTGTTTGAGACTAAATGCTTGAATTTCTTCAAGCTTCTGATTACTGCAAGTACATGCTTCTCAATAAAAGAGTACCTCACCTCATATTCATCTAGGCTTTGGCTGAAGAAGGAAACCGGCTGCTCATCATTATCTTTGTTCTGCTGTACCAGAATGGCAGAAATAGTGTCATCACCTCCAAATGCATAGAGGATGAAATCCTTGGAGAAGTCTGGGTTGATGAGAGTTGGTGCTTGAGAGATAGCTTCTTTGATTGCTTCAAAACTCTCCTTGCCTTCTGCTGTCCACTTAAAAGCCATGCTCTTCTTTAACATTTTGGTGATGGGCTTGACAAGGGCTGCAAAATCTGGGACAAACCTGCGGACAAAATTGATCCTTCCCAAGAAGCTTTGAAGAGCCTTCTTGTGACTTGGCAATGGTAGTGCTCTTATGGCTTCAACCCTCTCTGGATCAATTGCCAGTCCCTCTTTCGAGACAATATGGCCTAGAAGTTTCCCCTCATGAGCCAGGAATATGCATTTTTTGGGATTCAATGATACCCCAAATCTTCTACACCTCTGAAATACCTGCCTCAGATGAAAAAGGTGATCCACTGCATTTTTGGAGAATACAGTGATGTCATCAAGATATATCAAAACTATTTTATTGATCAACCCCTTGAATGCCATATCCATTGCCCTTTGGAAAGTGGCTCCAGCATTTGATAGGCCAAATGGCATCTTCTTGTAGGCATATGTTCCCCATTTGGTTGTGAAGGCTGTCTTGAACTGATCTTCCTCCCTCACCATAATCTGATTGTAGCCTGAGTAGCCATCAAGTAGTGAAAACCTTTCTGAACCAGCTACAACCTGCAATATTTGCTCCATGGAAGGGAGTGGATAATGATCCTTGAGAGAGGCTCTATTCAAATCTCTGAAGTCGACACACAACCTGATCTCTCCATTCTTCTTTCTGACTGGGACTAAGTTGGCGACCCAACTTGAGTGTTTGATGGGGAAGATGATACTGGCCTCAATAAGCTTGCTTAACTCTTTTCTCATGAGAGGTTCAATATGGGGATTCACTGGCCTTTGCTTTTTCCTGACAGGCTTGGATTCCGGATCCAGCTCAATAGTATGTTGTGCCAGCTTTGGGTTGAAACCTCTTAGATCTTTGTAAGTCCAAGCAAAGACATCTGGGAACTCTTGACAAAGCTGAACAAAATCAGATTTCTCTTGTGAGGTACTTACTTTGCCAATCTGCAATGTTTTGCCTTCTTCCACTAAAATAGGCTCTGAATCTTCACCCTTTACTTGAATGTTCGCTTTCTCCTTCCGGAACTGATCATTCGGGTTGAAGATTGACTCCAAGGTTATGAGGCCTTTTGGTAATTTGTTAGTTCTCAGCTGCACCACTTGGTCACCATACTGCTGATGCAGCTTGTCTTGATTCCTGGCGGAGAACTCAGCTTCTTCTTGTAGGAAATTAACAATTTGCTGATCATTCTCGAAGACTTGCCAACTTGTATTGTTATCCGGAACAGCTGGTCTCACAACCAATTTGATATGAGGCTGAGATTTTTCACTTTTGATACTTTCTACAACATCAAATGCAGCCCCAATTGCTGCTAGCCTGTCAGCGGCTTCATTCTTTTTTCTTGGGATGGAATTGATGCTAAAAGCTTCAAAATCTTCAATAAGATCCCATACCCGATTTTTGTAGTTCTTCAACAGATCATTTTTGGCAGCATTTTTCCCTTTGACTTGGTTTACAATCAGCTCACTATCACCAAATACTTGTAAATTCCTGATGCCTTTCTTCATTGCCCAGTGCAGTCCATGAATTAAGGCTTCATACTCAGCTGTGTTGTTTGAACAGGAAAACTGGAAATGGAAGGCTGAGTAATACCTTATACCTTGTGGTGAAATGAGCATAGCTCCTCCTCCTGCACCTTGTCTACTCCTTGACCCATCAAAGAACAATTGCCATACTTCATTCTTGTCTTTATGATCTGGCTTGGTGATGCTGGGGAGAGGTTGATTCTCTTCATGTAAACAATAAACTCCTAGCGCAGATTCTTCTACTTCTTGATAGGGATCAAAAGCATGTATCTTGTTTGCCCATTCATCAAGAGTTAGATCTGGGATGCTTCCAATCTTGGTGTCAGCCTCATCAGTGCTAGGGTGATCTTCTTGATCAAATGCTGAGCAATTGGCATTAATCTGACTTGGAGTGTAAGGCTCAATATGGAAGTTTGCAATAGGTTCGGATCTGATTGTGGCCTTAGTTCCATATCTTGTTCTGAATAGCATGTGTGACCAATCAGCAGACAAATACCCCCCAATCTTGGCTGTGAAGTCCCTTGACAAGCAAAGGGCAAAGAGTGGTGGAAGGTCTATGATTGATACATCTTGTAAAACAACAACATTTGGACATGCATGCAAGGTAAGACTCAAGTTTCTAATCACTCCAACTGTTGCTACTGCTGTTCCATCTAACTGCACTACCCCTTTGGATGTTATTTCATACTGGAGCCCTAGCTGATCAGCTATTTGTTTGGGCATGACAGAACTACTTGCCCCGGAATCAATCATGCAATTGTGTACTAGCTGATTTCCAATGATCAACGAAACATAGAAAGGAGGGGGCTTCAACATCTTACCTTGTTGTCCTCCATGATTTCCCCCAGGCTGGGCAGCATTTGTAAGCACTTTGTCTTGCATCTGAACCCGCTGATTTGAAATTGGCCAGTCCTTCATGGCAGCTTGCAGCAGATCTCTTTGTCCTGGGATGGATAGGGATTCCCACATTGATATATTGACGTTAGTCTTCTTCATCTGTTCAATGATACTGAACGGGGATGAAGTATCCTTTTGTTGTCCCTTGGTTTGCACATTCACCCCTTGCACGTGGGCAGCAACAGCTGGCATTTGAGTTGGCCTAGGGGCTGTTCTTGGCTGCCCTTGTGCATTTGAAATTGGATTTTGCTTGCCAACCACTTGTGGAACCATGGGAGGTTGTGGATTGGCTGGGGCTAATGGCTGTTCTTCACCCAAATTTCTCCTCTTTGACCTTGTGTTGGCTGCAACACCTTGAGAAACTGCTTGATTCATGCCACAGAAATCTTCTGCTTGCCAGTTCACCAATGTGGTGTCATTTGGGGCTGATTGCTGTTGGAATGTTTCTTGTTGTTGGCTGTTTCCTTGACTGCCCTCACCCTCCACACCAGTAGTTGTCACCATCAATGCTTGATTGAGAGCACCATTGAAGCACATGGATTGGTTATGAGGCTCATTGCATGGAAAACACCAATCATATTCCTGAGCAATGTTGTTCTGTGTTGGCACTAATGCCTTAGAGGCAGATATGGCATTTGGATTATAGGGCTGGAATGGTCTATTGGCAGGAGGCCTTGTTTGATTCATATTTGCAGCTGGATTAGGTGGTCTTTGTGGTTGGTATGGCTGCCTATTAGGTTGAGCTTGGGGTTGATAAGAAGGTCTGAAACCTTGGGCTTGTTGCCTCTTGAGAGTAACTAGCTCATTGCCTAGGTTTTGCAATTGCTTCATGACCTCTTGAAGCTCATTTGGGGCACTTGGGGATGAAGTGGAAGCTTCATTTGAACTCTGATTTCTAGGAGTGGGAGAAGGAGCCAAATTAGGTGCTTGACTAGTGTTTGGATTCTCTAAACTTGGAAACAGTGGCATGGGAGGTCTAGGGGCAAGTTTGCCAGCTTGGATCAAACAATTTTCAGCCCTAATGGCAATGCTATATGCCATAGGGATAGATGTGCCTCCCATAGACTGAATCAACATAGAAATATCAGAATTTAAAGCTTTGAGATAGTATAGAAAATCACCTTCTGCTATTGGCCTAACTGCCACTGGAATCCTCTCCCAAGTTTTTTGAAATCTGAAGTTGAAATCGGTCAGCTGCTCATTGGGAGCTCTCTTGATGGTTGTCAGCTGCTCCAAAAGAGACAAGTTGTCTCCCTTCTCTCCAAATTGCTCATGAAGTGCAATACACAGCTGATTCCAGTTTGTGATAGAACCAGCTCCAAGGCTCCTAAACCATTGCAATGCTTTACCCTTGAATGAAGATGCCAGTAACTTGACAGCCACTTGCATTTCATTGATTTCATGGATTGCACAAAGGTTAGCAATATCTTTAACATGATCACCTGGAGTAGTCTGATTTTCTCCAGTGAAGTAGGGAATGTTCTTCAAGGCTGCAATAGGAACTGGATGTTGTGCATTGAGAGCAAGTGGGCTGCTGCCTGTGAAGTTGACGTAGGGGTTGTTCTGAGCCATTCTAATTGGTCTTAAAACCCTTGTTGACTGAATGAAAGGCCTACCAGGTGGAGGAGTTGAGAGAGTTCTGTTTGGTGGAGATGGAGACCTTTGAATCCTTCTTCCTCTTTGCCTTCTTCTTGGAGATAATTGCAGGTATTCAAACAACACTTCTTCTTCTCCAACTCTTGACCTTGTGGTGATTCTTCTCATGAGTTTTCAGGCCTGTGCTTGGAACCAATTGATTCTTCCCCTGGGAGTCGCCAGATATGCAAATAATAGCTCTTTTAAGCAAGAAAATTGCAGCAGATGCACATCAACCCTGCTACAATAAAAATGAGACCTCTAGTCCCACCGGGCGTGCCAAAACTGTTGTTGCAGGCTCACAACACCCCTGGATGCAGATCAGGCTTCTAGGTTGATCACTCTAGCATCCAGTGTGATTGCACAACATGGAAACCTCTCTCCAAGTGTGGGGACTTGTGAAACTGAGAGAGGAATCTCCAGATTAGAGGCTGGTTCCTCAAACTCCTCTGATTTAGATCTATATTTTGCAAAACTACAGAGGTTCAGATCCTAATCCTACTCTAAATTGCCAAGGAGACAGGGATAGAAATGCAAAAATTGAAACTAACTGAAGATGGTGATGCACCTGAGGAATGAAGAACACCTATCTTGCCAGTAAACACAGACCATTCAAATGTGATATAAGATCATGCACAGATAACATAACTTGCAGTGAAAGACCAGGAGGATGCAAAATGAACACAGAGAGGGGTGAGAATCATCCACAGACATGTATTACTTGCTCCAAAGATTGATACAATACACTACTTGAATGCCAAGAGGTAGAGTCGTATTACAGTTCAAATGAGAGGTCTGAACTCCACAAATTCACCTGATAGGAGAAAGAAGGAGGAGAAAAATAGCCCAAAAAATGTTCGACCCTTTTAGAAAGAAGCCCCTCTTTACAATATATAGAAAGAATGAGAGAGGGAAGAGAGAGGAAATCCAGAATCTGAGACCCCAACCACTTCTAGGTCACATTTAAAATGCATCTCATTATGGCAGAATGGTGGATCCTTGGCAAAATACCCGTCATTTTGTCTAACAGAAATGCGAACTGTTTGCTGCATTAAAGCTGGTTGTTGAAATGTCACTTCTGGCCATTAACACGTGTCAGAGCCATTTCTCAATTTTCTCTCTCCAAACTACACCAAAATTCAGATTGACCCCAGAATCATGTAGAGAATTTCATACAGCTTTCCGTTGATATAAAGAACGTGCAAATCCGAGCTCTGGATCGAAAGATATGTCGATCTGAAGATTTAGGGCAAAAAACAGGCAAAAACAGGTCGGCGGGAAAAAATTTGAACTTTCCCCGCGCTCTGCCACCTGGATGACACATGTGGCAAGCGCTGATTGGATGAGTAATTCTCTCTCCTTCCCTTTCCGCGGGGTAGACCTTTGAAATTTCCTTGTAGGCTTAAACTTGGACACGTGTGACTCTTTTGCCAAATTGGTTCGGGTCAGTGCTTGAAACCTCCGACCCTTTGAATCCGACTCCTTCTCCCTTGTGACACGTGTCCTGATTTGATTGGCGGGTCTGGGGCTTTTCATAAACGTCCACCTTTGTCCATTTTTTGAAATTTTGTCCCAAACTGTTTGGGACAAATTCTATGATTCACCCGAAAGCTCCGGCTTCCTTGCGTCCATCATTCGGCTGTTTCATGTCCATCGCAAACGTTGCAGTGCCTGAAATTGGCTTTCGGCGCTTCTGGGACAAAAACTTCCGCGTCCCACGAAATGGGCTTCCTTGTCCCATTTTGATCGACACGTGCATGTGATAGTGATTTTCTTCTCCTTCAGCCGAACCGACTTTCCACGTCCCATGCGTCCCGAGTGGTCCCGGATGTTCCAAACTGTCCCTTGGTGAAAAGCCTGGTGGCCGATTCGGTCTGATTCGCGTCCTTCGCGTACATTTGTCCCAATGTCCAATCGGCCATTGCATGCGAGGACTTAGCCAATCGATCATGATTTTCTCAGCTGAAATGCGTCCAATCTACTTCCTATGAAGAACTGTCACAATAATGCATTTCTTGATCCATGAATAGCAATTGAACCCTAGGCGGGGTGAACTTTGGATAACACAGCCTTCATGATTTTTAGAGCTGTCACTCTTGGAGCAAAATGGCCAACAGTTGGTCCATCATGAAACTCTTCTAACTTTCTCAATCTAATTTGACTTGCTACATGCATCTCAGCAGCACTCCATTCACGTCCTTCTTGAATAAAATCCATCAACAAGCTACATACAGGACAGCGATTGTAACCTGAAGTTCATCTCCTTGGGTACCTTTGTTCCCTCTCTAGGAGGGCACTAGTCCTGTATTTGGGAAGTGCATAATATCTTGGGTCCAGCAAGGAGTCGGGGAAGCATCGTCTTCTGCGAATTGCCACTTGGCTCATGATTGTCACTGGACTGTCAAAACAGTTTCTTCTTTGTTGCATACTTCTTTTGCTTCCCCAAAACTAGCTGCTCACACAATCCTTTCCCTCTTACCAGCTTGGTGATCTTGATCTCAATATCATACTCCATGACACGGGTGATCCAACCTGCCCTTTTCTCATTCAAATCCTTGTTGAGGAGGAAGTCCTTAACCCCAGCATGTGAGACCAGCAACTGGACCTTGTTGTTTGAGACTAAATGCTTGAATTTCTTCAAGCTTCTGATTACTGCAAGTACATGCTTTTCAATAAAAGAGTACCTCACCTCGCAGTCATCTAGGCTTTGGCTGAAGAAGGCAATTGGCTGCTCATCATTATCTTTATTCTGCTGTACCAAAATGGCAGAAATAATGTCATTCACCTCCAAATGCATAGAGGATGAAATCCTTGGAGAAGTTTGGGTTGATGAGAGTTGGTGCTTGAGAGATAGCTTCTTTGATTGCTTCAAAACTCTCCTTGCCTTCTGTTGTCCACTTAAAAGCCATGCTCTTCTTTAACATTTTGGTGATGGGCTTGACAAGGGCTGCAAAATCTGGGACAAACCTGTGGACACAAAGTTGATCCTTCCCAAGAAGCTTTGAAGAGCCTTCTTGTGACTTGGCAATGGTAGTGCTCTTATGGCTTCAACCCTCTCTGGATCAATTGCCAATCCTTTTTCGAGACAATATGGCCAAGGAGCTTTCCTTCATGTGCAAGAAAGATGCACTTCTTGGGATTCAAAGACACTCCAAATCTTCTACACCTCTGAAATACTTGCCTCAGATGAAAGAGGTGGTCTGCTACATTCTTTGAGAAGACAGTGATATCATCAAGGTATATCAGCACTATCTTGTTGATCAAGCCTTTGAATGCCATGTCCATTGCCCTTTGAAAGGTAGCTCCAACATGTTGGACAGCCCAAATGGCATCTTCTTGTAAGCATATGTGCCCCATTTGGTGGTGAAAGTTGTCTTAAACTGGTCTTCTTCCTTCACCATGATTTGATTATAGCCTGAGTAGCCGTCTAAGAGTGTGAACCTTTCTGAACCAGCTACTACTTTCACTATTTGCTCCATGGAAGGGAGTGGGTAATGGTCCTTGAGAGATGCTCTATTCAAGTCTCAGAAGTCACACACAAGTCTGATTTCTCCATTTCTTCTTCCTGACTGGCACCAAGTTTGCAACCCAGCTTGAGTGCTTGATCGGGAAGATGATACTGGCCTCAATTAGCTTATTTAACTCTTTTCTCATGAGAGGTTCAATGTGGGGATTCACTGGCCTTTGCTTTTACCTGATGGGCTTAGGATTCCAGGATCCAATTCAATAGTATGTTGTGCCAACTTTGGATTGAAACCTCTCAAGATCTTTGTAAGTCCAAGCAAAGACATCTGGAAACTTTGACAAAGCTGAACAAAATCAGATTTCTCTTGTGAGGTACTTACTTTGCCAATCTACAATGTTTTGCCTTCTCCCACTAAAATAGGCTCTGAATCTTCACCCTTTACTTGAATGTTAGCCTTTCTCCTTCCGGAACTGATCATTCGGGTTGAAGATTGACTCCAAGGTTATGAGGCCTTTTGGTAATTTGTTAGTTCTCAGCTGCACCACTTGGTCACCATACTGCTGATGTAGCTTGTCTTGATTCCTGGCGGAGAACTCAGCTTCTTCTTGTAAGAAATTATGATTTGCTGATCATTCTCGAAGACTTGCCAACTTGTATTGTTATCCGGAACAGCTGGTCTCACAACCAATTTGATATGAGGCTGAGATTTCTCACTTTTGATACTTTCTACAACATCAAATGCTTGCCCCAATTGCTGCAAGCCTGTCAGCGGCTTCATTCTTTTTTCTTGGGATAGAATTGATGCTAAAAGCTTCAAAATCTTCAATAAGATCCCATACCTGATTTCTTGTAGTTCTTCAACAGATCATTCTTGGCAGCATTTTTTCCTTTGACTTGATTTACAATCAGCTCACTATCACCAAAGACTTGCAAATTCTTTATTTTTTCTTCATTGCCCAATGCATCCCATGAATTAAGGCTTCATACTCAGCAGTGTTATTTGAACAGGAAAACTGGAAACGGAAGGCTGAGTAATACCTTATACCTTGTGGTGAAATGAGCATAGCTCCTCCTCCTGCACCTTGTCTACTCCTTGATCCATCAAAGAACAGCTGCCATACTTCATTCTTGTCTGTATGATCTGGCTTGGTGATGCTGGGGAGAGGTTGATCCTCTTCATGTAAACAATAAACCCCTAGCTCAGATTCTTCTACTTCTTGATAAGGATCAAAAGCATGTATCTTGTTTGCCCATTCATCAAGAGTTAAATCCGGGATACTTCCAACCTTGGTGTCAGCCTCATCAGTGCTAGGGTGATCTTCTTGATCAAATGCTGAGCAATTGGCATTAATCTGACTTGGAGTGTAAGGCTCAATATGGAAGTTTGCAATAGGTTCAGATCTAATTGTGGCCTTAGTTCCATACCTTGTTCTAAACAGCATGTGTGACCAATCAGTAGACAAATATCACCCAATCTTAGCTGTGAAGTCCCTTGACAAGCAAAGGGCAAAGAGTGGTGGAAGGTCTATGATTGATACATCTTGTAAAACAACAACATTTGGACATGCATGCAAGGTAAGACTCAAATTTCTAATCACTCCAACTGTTGCTATTACTGTCCCATCTAGCTGCACTACCCCTTTAGATGTTATTTCATACTGGAGCCCTAGCTGATCAGCTATCTGTTTAGGCATTACTGAGCTACTTGCCCCGGAGTCTATCATGCAATTATGTACTAGCTGATTTCCAATGATTAATGAAACATAGAAAGGAGGGGGCTTCAACATTTTACCTTGTTGTCCTCCATGACTTCCTTCAGGCTGGGCAACATTTGTAAGCACTTTGTCTTGCATTTGAACCTGCTGATTTGAAGTTGGCCAATCCTTCATGGCAGCTTGCAGCAGATCTCTTTGGCCTGGGATGGATAGGGATTCCCACATTGATATATTGACGTTTGTCTTCTTCATCTGATCAATGATACTGAATGGGGATGAAGGATCTCTCTGCTGTCCCTTGGTTTGCACATTCACTCCTTGCACGTGGGCAGCAACAGCTGGCATTTGAGTTGGCCTAGGGGCTGTTCTTGGCTGCCCTTGTGCATTTGAAATGGGACTTTGCTTGCTAATCACTTGTGGAACCATGGGAGGTTGTGGATTGGCGGGGCTAATGGCTGTTCTTCACCCAAATTCCTCCTTTTTGACCTTGTGTTGGCTGCAACACCTTGAGAAACTGCTTGATTCATGCCACAGAAATCCTCTGCTTGCCAATTTACCAATGTGGTGTCATTTGGGGCTGATTGCTGTTGGAATGTTTCTTGTTGTTGGCTGTTTCCTTGACTGCCCTCACCCTCCACTCTAGTAGTTGTCACCATCAATGCTTGATTGAGAGCACCATTGAAACACATGGATTGGTTATGAGGCTCGTTGCATGGAAAGCACCAATCATATTCCTGAGCAATGTTGTTCTGTGTTGGCACTAATGCCTTAGAGGCAGATATGGCATTTGGATTATAGGGCTGGAATGGTCTATTGGCAGGAGGCCTTGTTTGATTTATATTTGCAGCTGGATTAGGTGGTCTTTGTGGTTGGTATGGCTGCCTATTAGGCTGAGCTTGGGGTTGATAAGAAGGTCTGAAACCTTGGGCTTGTTGCCTCTTGAGAGTAACTAGCTCATTGCCTAGGTTTTGCAATTGCTTCATGACCTCTTGAAGCTCATTTGGGGCACTTGGAGATGAAGTGGAAGCTTCATTTGAACTCTGATTTCTAGGAGTGGGAGAAGGAGCCAAATTAGGTGCTTGACTAGTGTTTGGACTCTCTAAACTTGGAAACAATGGCATGGGAGGTCTAGGGGCAAGTTTGCCAGCTTGGATCAGACAATTTTCAGCCCTAATGGCAATGCTATAAGCCATAGGGATAGTTATGCCTCCCATGGACTGAATCAACATAGAAATATCAGAATTTAGAGCTTTGAGATAGTAGAGAAAAGCACCTTCTGCTGTTGGCCTGACTGCCACTGGAATCCTCTCCCAAGTCTTTTGAAATCTGAAGTTGAAATCGGTCAGCTGCTCATTGGGAGCTCTCTTGATAGTTGTCAGCTGCTCCAAAAGAGACAAGTTGTCTCCCTTCTCTCCAAATTGCTCATGAAGTGCAATACACAGCTGATTCCAGTTTGTGATAGAACCAGCTCCAAGGCTCCTAAACCATTGCAATGCTTTACCCTTGAATGAAGATGCCAGTAACTTGACAGCCACTTGCATTTCATTGATTTCATGAATTGCACAAAGGTTAGCAATATCTTTAACATGATCACCTGGAGTAGTCTGATTTTCTCCAGTGAAGTAGGGAATGTTCTTCAAGGCTGCAATAGGAATTGGATGTTGTGCATTGAGAGCAAGTGGGCTGCTGCCTGTGAAGTTGACGTAGGGGTTGTTCTGAGCCATTCTAATTGGTCTTAAAACCCTTGTTGACTGAATGAAAGGCCTACCAGGTGGAGGAGTTGAGAGAGTTCTGTTTGGTGGAGATGGAGACCTTTGAATCCTTCTTCCTCTTTGCCTTCTTCTTGGAGATAATTGCAGGTATTCAAACAACACTTCTTCTTCTCCAACTCTTGACCTTGTGGTGATTCTTCTCATGAGTTTTCAGGCCTGCACTGCTGAAACCAGTTGATTCTTCCCCTTGGAGTCGCCAGATATGCAAATAATAGCTCTTATAAGCAAGAAAATTGCAGCAGATGCACATCAACTCTGCTACAATAAAAATGAGACCTATAGGTCCCATCGGGCGTGCCAAAACTGTTGTTGCAGACTCACAGCACCCCTGGATGCAGATCAGGCTTCTAGGGTGATCACTCTAGCATCCGGTGTGATTGCACAACATGGAAACCTCTCTCCAAGTGTGGGACTTGTGAAACTGAGAGAGGAATCTCCAGATTAGAGGCTGGTTCCTCAAACTCCTCTGATTTAGATCTATATTTTGCAAAACTACAGAGGTTCAGATCCTAATCCTACTCTAACTTGCAAGGAGACAGGGATAGAAATGCAAAAAATTGAAACTAACTAAGATGGTGATGCACCAAAAGGAATGGTGAAACATTTCTGTCAATCAAATAGACACAGACCAAAGTTTACAACATAAAACATACACAGGCTGATAAGATATAATTTAGGATCTGAAATAAAGCTAATAATACAAACAAAGGACTGAAAACCATTCACAAAGCTTGCATTATCATTTCCAGTGCTCAAAATCACTGCATTACAACCTCAGAGAGGTAAAAACTATTACAATCTTTGGAGAGGTTTGATTCTTGCATCAATCACTTGCTGGAGGTGAAGAAGAAGTCTGCTATGCCCAAAAATGTTCCCCCTGTTAGAAATGAGCCAAATCTGGCTTTTACATTGCATGGGTCGAGCCCAGGAGACAGAAACGTGGGAAAAACATGAGAGCCCATTCCTTCTTGACTACAGATGCATTAAATGCATTACCAAAATGGCATGGGGGACCTTACAAACCCATACCCTATGTCATTTTGACTGAAATTACAGGAAGGAGAATGCGACCCATTCTGCATTAAATCTGGTTGCTGAAATGTCACTTCTGGCCATGAACACGCGTCAGAGCCGTTTCTCAATTTTCTCTCTCCAGACTGCACCAAAATTCAAGATTAACCCCAGAATCATGTAGAGAATTTCATAAGCTTTCCGTTGATATAAAGAACGTGCAAATCCGAGCTCTGGATCGAAAGATATGGAGATTTGAAGATTTAGGGCACAAAACAGGTGAAAACAGATTTTGAAATCTTTTCCCACACTCTGCCACCTGGATGACACGTGGCATGCATTGATTGGTCGTCTGAATGTAATTCTCTCTCCTCAGACCTTTCTTTTCTTTTGAAATTTTGACCTTTTGAATTCTGGGACATTTTTCCACCTTCCTTCCTGGGCCCGCATTAAACTCCATAGGACACGTGGCCTGATTTGATTGGCTCGGGCTCAGTGCTCGAAACCTCGCCCTTTGACTTTTGGACTTTTTCCTTGGTGACACGTGTCATGATTTGGTTGGTCCCCGAGGTTCTGCCGGCTTTTCACATCCACCAATATTGTCCATTTGTCCTGGATGTCCCATTGGCTGTTTGGGCAAAAACTTCCGACCTCCACCCGAAATGGGCTTCCTTGTCCCTAATTCATGCCAGATGACACGTGGCGTAATTTGATTGGCTTTCGGCTTTTCGGCTATCCGCGTCCCACGCATCCCTTTGTCCCAAATGTCCCAGTGCTGAAGTTTTCTGTTTTAGCCGAACTGGCTGGTTCGGGTCCTTCACGTCTCTGTTCCCAAATGTCCCAATTGTTCCTTCAGCCAGTTCGGCTTCCTTTTGAAATTTTCTTCTCCATTTGGCTGAATCTTCTTCTTTCCGGTTCGTGCCATGCGTCCATTTGGCCCACTTGTCCCTTTGCTTTTGCAGACCGCCTAGGCTTTTCGGCCGATTCGCGCCTTAGATGTCCCTCATGTCCCGACTGTTGCGAGGACTAGGACTTAGCCAATTTTCATGAGATTTTTCTGGCCCAAGCTTGTTTCTGCAACTTTTTCACATTTTCTCAGAGCTTGCTCCTTCCTTCTTGAGCCAGGGGAGTTAGAAAAAATCTGAGGGGACCTTGGAAACATGATTTGTTGCCCTAAATCAATCAATTTGCCTGGGACTTGAATATTCTAATGCATGTTATCAAAATTACCCTGGGGGGTGAATTTTGGATAACAGGCCAATTAAAAGTAACTATGTGATTAGGGCTCAATAGAAATGAAAGACTACTGCTACCCTAGATTGCATAATACATTGATAGTTAAATTTCATTTATGAGGGGAAAATCAACATCGGTATGCCTAATTTTCATTTAAATTCATTACAAAAATGATACTTACCCAAGATTTAACTCCCTTTGACATATTTTTAGCCTCAAAATAGACCTCTAGCAAATAATTTTTTCTTATCAACATACATGTAGCATCCATTAATCTACAAAGAATGTTCACCTATTCCCATTCTGATGGACCATAGTCATATTCCAAGAAATTTCCATAAATAAGAACATATGGAATTGATAATAGTTCCTAAATACTATGGATGCAATGAAGACTATATGCCAGAGATTAAGTTCAATCACTTGTGGCATGGAGCAGTCTCATCACTTGAACAAGATATTTTCAAAAAGTATAAATATCCAAGGTGATCTACTATCTTCTTGATCATTTCAACTTGAGCATTGTTCAATCACCAAAAAGGTAGACCAGTTTGGTGCTATGTCTAAGCACATAATGAGTCATGAATGATCTGATAAAAACTATTTCAATTGATCTAATATGCCCCATGCTACACATGTGATGACAATCAATCTACCTTATGCAATGAAGCTCCTACCGCAGAGGTAACAACTCGATTGTTCGAATACAATGATCATGTATTTAAGGAATGCTTGTTAATTAAATACATTCTAGATTAATCCACAATAACTAACAAAATACCTAGTCATGCATAACTTTCAAAGAATTTTAACACTTAAGGCCCATTGCAAAAGTTACAAAAATAAAACCTATAACATGTGATTCAATTCTATGATAGCCAGAGGCAAAGCATTGTTACTTGATTTTGTCACCAAAATGGATGAAATCTTTTAAGAGACATTCGACCTACAAACTTGATCATAGTGAGTAGTTAAAAATATAAATCAGGTAGCCAATTAATATATTATTCAATTTAATAGAATGACCATACTAACCAATTATGGTCAAAGTGACCATAAACTGCAGTATTACCATTATTATTTATTTCAATGTTATTAAGAGAATTTTATTATCCTTTAATGTATTCAAAATCGGATTATTGAAATCCAACTTAAATTATTGAATATTTTATCTTGAGATTCTCTCATCTTATTCTATGTTGAGCAATTAGCGTATGGGACCATAATGTTAACACACTCAGGTTATGTTTATCAAAATATCTATAGATATTTACCAGTTTGTCCATATTCCTTCATGATTTGTTTAAAATCCTAGTACCTCTATGTGCACTACAAATTGGTATGTTTCACTTGTAAGCTACTAGTGTTGATTTATGAATTTTTTCCTTTAATACATGAATCTCAAATTACTTTCCTTGATTCAATATTGTGCTTTGTTCCAAAATTTAAGATAAACTAGGAACAAGGGAATTCTTTTTCCAAGTGCAATGCACAAATGGCCTATGTCCTAACGAAATTCATTGAAATCAATCTTGTTAATGAGTACCTTGCAATAATATTCATCAAACCACTCAGGTTGTAAACTTTCCTTTGAGTTTCAAGATCTCTAACTTTTCTATCAACACTGTAAAATCCATTCTTCTACACGTAAGAATTCTTACACTTCCCTTTGAAAACTTATGTATTGTAAGACAACTCTTTTTTATTCCTTGATCATATTGAGAATTTTGCAAAGATTTATCATTAACATTTTACATGATGCTTTCTATTAAATCAATAAAAGAATGTTTAAGAATCAAGTTTACTCCCTTAATGTTATAATTTATTTTAAAATAAAGCTACAATAATTTTTACTACAATCGAATTATTCCAGCATTAAAGGTGTAATTTAATGCATCACACAAAGGAAACTTGAAATCATTTAACCAAGGGTTTAGCATCTTATGGAAACCTCAAATACACATATAAAGAATGAGTTTATTCCATAAGTGACTATGATTTTTACAAGTTTTTCTAAGAGTAAAAAAATGTGCTTCTTAGGTAGCCTTCTACAATTAAAAATTAAGAAGAACTGGTGATATGGATAATTTATTCCTTAACTAACACTACTATGCCAATTAATCTTAGCTAGCCAAGATTACCTGAAAAACACATGAGCCACATCTGAAATCAATGTCTTATTTCAATAGTTTTAACTCACACTTGTTTTACAATTTACATTGTGTGCTCAATTGGGATTTGTAAAGCCACCATTTGATGACTATGTTATTACAGATAGTTCTAACATGTTATTTTGCCTTATTCCTAATGAATTTTGGGATCTACAATAGAGTACGATATAATCACTTTGTAAAAATATAATTAATTATGTGTTCTATCTTTATTATACCCATGATTCTTTATCATGCAAAACCAGGATGAAAGTGTCCATTGTTAAATTTCCTTTCAACAATAACACTTTCTAACAAATAGATTTCATATTTTCTTAAATACTAAAGCCTTCTATAAAATATTTCAAGTAGATGGAGGTGCAATCCACTGTCAATATTTTGAATTGAGGTCAGAGTCAATGAAATCACATTCCCAGAAAAAAATATTCAAAACTCGTTGTTCATACCTAAATTATGATAATTGTTGTAACAATTTACCTATTCTTCTAAATTTTCCATAATGAGGTGTTTATTTTAATGAATAGAAATGCCATAACAAATCCACTTGTAGTAAGTTACCTAGAAATCAGTACAATTTTTAGGGGTTCAACTATTAGCATTTCAGGACATGATGTAAGGATACAAGTAAATATTTAAATCATGGTCAGTTCAAATGAAACTAACATCCAGGTTACCTAGTTCTCATCTTAACTTGTTATATCCTAAATGATAATAATTACAAACACTTTATGAATACATAGAAAATATGTTACGAACGATGAAAGATGTCATTTAATAATTTCATATTTCTAACTTCAATGATTCCAAGAAACAAAACAGAAGGAGTTTTAAACTTTGCCATATCTAATAGTTGTTGATAAACTAGTCCCATATATGGATTAAATGGAATCTTTGCATACATAAATTTTTAAATCCACATCCCCTCATTTTAATACATACAAATATTCCTTTCAAGAGGTTCATCCTCAACACATCAATGCTCAACCTAGAATATTTAATAAAACAATGTACTTTGAGAGGTGTCTTGTACTAATTTTCAATAAATCATTTGTTTAACTATTTCAATAGGTGGAAGAATTTCATCCATTTCAAGGATAGAGCATGTATAACAATTCATGGATCTCTTAATATCCAACCATAATGAGAAAAATAAATTCTAGTATTATAAAGCATCTTGATAAGGTCCAAGACTGAAAAAACCTATCTGATAACAAATGATCTACCAAATTTTTTTTTCTAAATTAGTAAACTTTTTTTAGAAAAAATTTATCATTTATCTCAAAATTTCCTTAAGTCCTCTACCAAAAGCTTGACTTTTTTCTTGCTATCATGTCAAATTAATTTACAAAAACCAATAGTCACAACTCTAACATAGTGAAACATAGGTTTGAAGATTTAAAACTAGTTTATGCAACATGTCTTAGTAATGTTAATCCATCCATAATTGCAAGGACCCTAAACTTTACAAATGAAAATTGCATGAATAACTAAAAAGCTAACACCATTTCCACCTTTAGTCAAGCTCTAAGTATAGGAATGTAAACATTAAGATAAATCTTAAATGGAATGGCTTAACTAACATGAATACAATTCAAAATCTAACTAAACATGCCTACTAATATGTTTAATTACCTAACATGGGACTAAATAGACCTAAGAGGGAAATCAAATTGGTATGGTTTCTACTCCAAACAAGGTGAAATATCTCTCCAAATGACTACAAGTCATTTTAGATATCCATCTACTAACCCCATTGAAGGCTTTAGGAAAGGATTGAGCTTGGCTATAAATCATATTTATTATATGAGATGCAAATCAAAGCATGGTGTAAAGTATTAAGGTAAGAGGTGAAGTCCTTTTTATAGTTTTCTATTTTGGAGAAAAACTTGTATTTTGGTGCATGTGGGACTAAAATCCCCAAATTAGATTAGAATTTCTAATCATGATTAAGATTTTCTAATCACAATTAGTGAATTAACAAGTGATTAAGATGTGTGGAGCCTTAATCAACCACTTAGGGTCAACTAGGAGGCTAGGATAAGATTTTGAAGCTTGTTGAGATGTTTGGAGGAATGTGGGGTGATTTTGAGTGGTTGGAAGAGGGGTTTGAGCCAATAATAGGGTATATTGATCAAAACAAGGGTAAAATAGGCTTAATTAGCTAATAACACTAATTATTTGTTTTGAAGAGGATTTTGACTTACGATTGTCGTAAAGTGGCATCCTGAATGTGAAAGAGGTTAGGTAATCAACAAAGTGATTTTTAATTGACCAAAGTGGTAAGAAATGTTAGTTAATTAGCAGAAATCACTAATTATAATGGAATTGGTAAGAATGAGAGTGATTTGTGTGTGTTTGGCAATAAGATTGCAAAAGTGGAATTTAGGTGTCTACATTTTCCCTTGTTTGAGGTGAAGTTAGTGACTTCACTTCAAATATAGTAGACAAGCATAAACAAGTAAATTTTTGAAGAAAAATTAGTATGAATGAAGGATGCCCCCTTGAGTGTTGATGGGGTGATAGAAGAAGTCAATCGATGATCGAAAATATGATTGAAATGGATAGAGGAAATAAGATAAAACAGGCACGAAATATTCAGTTGTTTAGAAGAAATAAGGATAGGGATAAACATGGTTGTTTATTTCCCCAGGTGATTTGGAAGAAAAATTAGTAGTGATAATAAATGGTAATGAGAAGAATATAGAATATAGGACAAACCCAATCTTTGCATCCAACCTTTCAATAAGAAACTTTGTTGTATCATTTTTCCCCTAGATCTACATCATCGGCCCTTATTAAAATAAACAAAAGTGTAAATAACATGAAAAGCTATATTACAAATAATTGTTTACTACTAAAAATACGTAACTCCATGCAACATACATTATGCAATGCAATACAAGAAAGTAAAATGATGCTTAACTCCATGCAACATACAAAATGCAATGTAATACGAGAAAGTAAACCATCTAACCTAACAAAGAAACAAGTACAATCACAATACTCAAACAAACAATGTTCAAGACAGTTGCACCAATGTTTTTGTTATCAAGCTTTAGTTCCTGAATGTTCATGTTGTAACGACAAGGGTTAAAAATGGTGCCCCAAGAAAGGATACATGTGAGGGGAATAACAGAGGACACAAGTAGTCCCATGGAAAGCATTTTGTGCACTATGACACAGTCTCTAGCAACTCACTATTGCATGGGAGTACCGACATAGTAAGCAAGCCAACTTTGTTAATGGAGGTAGATCACGATGATCCGCAAGTCATTTGAGACAAGAACAAACAAGAACCTTAAGAAATATTTTTTTTGTAGGGAAAATTTTGATGTTTGAGGACAATGCATTTAATACAGGCTTCAACTGCATGCATGTCGTTTACCAATTTTTGAATTTTTTTAAATTTTTGCAATTTTTTGGATTTTAATGATTTTACTAATTTTTTGGAATTTTTTTTGAAAAAATTTAGTGGAGTGTGGGCATGCATGTGCTGGTGCAAAAAGGCATGTGCCATATGCTATATTTTTTATTTTTTAGTGTAGCGTGAGCATGCATGTGCTGGTGCACAAAGGCATGTTCCTATGAATTTTTTTTGTTTTTTAGTGTAGGGTGAGCATGCATGTGCTGGTGCACAAAGGCATGTGCCTATGCAAATTTTTTTTGTTTTTTAGTGCAACATTAGCACTCATGTGCTGCTGCACAGAGGCATGTGCATATGCATTTGTTTATTCTTTATTTTTAACATGAGCACACATGTTGTTGCACGTATATACTTGCACATAGTGTGTGCATATGCACGCATGTTGGCTCGGTGCACAAGTGAAACCCTTGTGCTGGTGCATGCAAAGGGAGTGTGCCTATGCATAAAGGAGTATGCCTACACACTGAGGGTTTTTGAGGAGAAAGGAGAATGTACCTACGCACTGAGGAGTGTGTTGGTGCAATAAAGAGTGTGCTGGCGAAATGGGTGCGCCTATGCACTAGGGGGTGCACTGGTGCACTCAGGGGTGCACCCATGCACAAAAGACAATTTTAAAATGTTTTTAGAAGAAAATGATTTCTAGAAACCATGGATGGTAAAAATAGATGAATTATAAGCAAAATAGAAGAAAGTGATGATAGAATAGAAAAAAAAATATGGTAGAATAGAAGAATAACATCATAATAAATGACTTGATTGACCCTACAGATATACTGTTTTGAATTTTTGAAACATGTTTTATTTTTGAAACATATGTTTTTAATTTTTTAGAATTTTAGAAGTTTTCTGAAGCTATGTACAGGAAATAAAGAAACACGGATGCCCCAACGACATATGGGATGTACAAGGGTAGAATGCCATGCATATGTGCAAGAAAGTAAAGATGCAAAAGTTTCCCCCAGCGTTAGATGGGAATGTACAAAGGAAAACTCTTCACATGTAGAAGTTGGATCAAGGCCAATATAGATAGGTTCAACCTGATGATGAACTTAAAACCAATGAAGTGCTAGGAAGGAGCAAGGATGCCCCCAGCGTAAGTTGGCCAAGAAGCACATGATAGAACAAAGTGGAAGATTATTTTTGTGAAGGGGAAAAAGGTTCCTGCAAACATGGAAAAAAGGAAATGTTATACACATGGATGTTCTGAATGAAGTAGAATAATGATGTGAATGAATGTAGCTTATAAGCCTCACGATGAAGAAGTGATTAGCCAAAGGCACAAATCATGAGACAAGATACAGACTAGAGTAAGAGTCTGAACAAGGTCCAAAAAAAGACACTTGGTAACATACTAATCTTTTTTTTCTCATAGAGATCCAATGTGTGCACATGGAACTTTATTACCTCTTGGAGGGAAGATTTGATAGAACAACAAGTGAAGACACCCTAGCCAATGTGTAGAAAATGATTTATATTTCAGAGTTGATTTTTTTGTGAATGGATTGTGGAAGGAGAGACGTATATTGCTCCACTGCCAGCCAGACATCCATAGCCCTGATGGAGATGCATTTGATTCTAATCACAACATTTCTCTACTTCCATTCAGACATCCATATCCCCGGTAGAGATTATTGGAAATACCCCAAGAGAGAGTTATATATCAATTTGTTTTTGCTTTTAGCTTTGGATTTTTTATTTGATTGATTTTGTTTTGATTTCTGAAAACTTATTTCAGCTCTCTTGTTTGACAAGGGGTTAAGAACCACTAATGGCTTGATGGAAGGAGGTGGAAGTGCTTGTGATGATGACATTGGCTAGTGTCAAAAAATATGTCCAAAAGTTCTTCGCAACAAGTTTTTTAGATGTTGATTGTGATAGGATCTCTATGAGGTTAGTCATTCTTTTATTTACCAAGGTGATAAAAGACCAAGGCCAAACAGATACCATAGAGATAAATGTCACAAAATGCGTGTGAATAGGCTAACCAAAATATCACCAAAGGGATGAAAATGGTAGGAAGACTTGTAGAAGAAGAGCAAGAAAGGGAAGAAAGAACATCCATGTGTATGCAATACTTGATTGCAATGTGTGTTCGTTTACCTTTGATTTTTTTGAAATGTTTTCTCATTTTTTGTTTGTTTGAAATGTTTTCTCATTTTTTGTTTTTTTCATTTTTTGAAAAGGTAATACCAACAAGGTCACTTGGCATGATAAGATCCAACAATAATGTTAGTGATTTCCTTGATAAGAAAGATTATGTGTGTTTGCTTATCAAGAGTCATATTATCCTCGATCTTAAAGATCATGGTGAGATCATACTCAATAGATGATTGTGTTTTATTATGAAACATGGATGTTGCATGCGGGAGCTTGAGGTCCATATCCAGAGGTTTCTGCACTTTGTGCTTTACTTGATGGGTACGTTGATGTGAATTTTTGAATTGTGGTTGATTCTAAACTTTAAGATCATTTAAATTGTTGTGAGCTTTGGAGCTCTTGGAATTTTTGATCTTAGTCTGATGAAGGAATCGTTTTGGTTTCCTATAAGCTACTATGTGACTTGTCTGATCCTGAGAAGTGGGAGAAGAAAGTGGAAGAATAAAATTGATGTGAGAAATGATGGTGAGATTCACAATCATTGATAGAAGGACAATGTAATGGATGCAAAGGATATTGTCCAAGAATTAAAGAGGATGGGCTACCAGGAGGTGTCCCATAGAGTGATGATAAAGGACTGCCAAGATGTGGCCCTAGGATTGAAGATGAGGGATTGCCTAGAGGTGTCCCATATATAGAAGATGATGGGCTACTAAGACGTGGCCCAAGAATTGAAGATGAGGGACTTTTAGGACGTGCCCCCAGTATAGACAAAGAGGGGATACCCAGAGGTGAGCCACATATAGAAGAAAATGGGCTACCAAGAGGTGAGCCACACATAGATGATAATAGATGAGGTGCCCCATAGATTTAGGGATAATGAGACTACCAGGTTGACCCAAGAGAAGTGATACTCCAGAGATAAAAATATATTGGGTAAAGAAGATAGAATCATGGGGCTACCAGGTGGTGACCCAAGGTGAGATTGTGAGAAGGAATCATGCTATGTAAAAGAAGGATGTGAAGTACAATAATCCATAGGATCTTCCTTAGTATTCTAAAAAAAAGGAATCAATTTCTTCTTCCCAATACGCAAGTGTGTCAAATTCAAGCTTAAATCCTTGATTGTAATCCTCTAGGGGAATGTCATTGTGTAACCCCAAGAATTATGTGATCATCTCTTCATCTCAAGATGAATCAATTGGTAGGGGTATTTGTGATTTGACCATAGGATGTTGAATAGAAGAAATGGGTCCAACTGGTGTGGAAGATTGAGAAGATGATGACTCAAGGGACGAAGTAGATTTGGATCGAGATGTCTTGGGAGTAGAAGAAGATGTAGATTTATAATTGATTGGCATAGGTTTTCTTAGAAGATGACATATTTCTTGGGAAACAATGAGGATCATGTAGAAAATCAGTAAATGATTGCGACATATGAGTTGACTCTGAGGTGTTTGTGACATATGCGTTGACTTAGAAGATTGTGACATGGGAGTCAAATTAGAAGATTGTGACATGATTCTACAACTTAGATGATTATGACATGGGAGTATAAGACTTAGAAGGATTTGGATGTGCGTAGATCTTAGGAAGAGGTTGTTGAGGCAACGAATAAGGGAGGTCCTGTAAAGCAAGGGAGGACCATGGCTTAAGAACAAAATTAAATGTTTGATTGATGGATCTTGGAGCTGTACGGATCTTCAAAGGAGGAAGATGTTGTTTAGGCAACTGATAAGGGGAGTCCTACGAAGAAAGGGAGGACCGCGACTCAAAAACACAATTAGATGTTTGATTAGCGATACTTGGGGCCGCACGGATCTTCAAAGGAGGAATATGTTGTTCAGGTGACTGATAAGGGGAGTGTTACAAAGAAAAGGAGGACTATGACTTAAGACTCGAATTCATTGAATAGCTCTGATGAGAATTTTTAGAAGAACGAGGTGAATCCAAAGAATCAGAATAATAGTTTGGATCAGAGTCAGAAGAAGAGTGGGGGGAACCTGAATAATAATTTGGATTAGAAGTGTCCAAACCATACCATTGACTATGAGATGAAGGTGGGGAATAGGGTACCCAAACGGGTTCTCTACAGCTTGAACAAACTGGTCACGAGGCTTAGCCATGATCAGGGGGTATCCTTTGATGGAATACTGAACTAGTCTTTATTCCTTAGTGTTATGCACGTATAAGAAACCATGATAATTGATGGTCATTGATGTGCATTTGTGGGATACAAATATCTAGATGGTTGATAGTGTTGACTTGAAGCATCCTTCAATTGTGAATTTTGAAGTCCTTTTTTTCAATTTAGATAGCACAACAGAAACCTATCTAGATCTTGTAAAACATGAGCCCTAGGATAGAACCAAGTAGTGTAACGACACTCAAAGTCGGATCCATAGAATACGGCTTATTTTATAACAATAATGGTCATGAATCCACAAGGTCAATATGAATGTATGGAAACCATAATGAGCTGGATGTAATGATCTACCCTAGCAAGGAAATATATATATGACACAAGTTTTTCTAGAATAATACAATGATGTACAATGCTCAAAATTTATTCACAACAAATAGTTTACTCCCTAATATTTTTCTAGATAGGTTTGAAACCAAATAGTGATAACACAATATCACCAATTAGGTCAAGTTTGAAATAAACAAGAATTAAATTCCAAGATAATGTTGATACAATCCTCTAACAAGGTATACTCAAAAAAAGTTTCTAAATACTAACAAAGTCTAAGTTTTGTAACATGGATGATACAAATGTGAGCAGTGTAACAATGTTATTTGGAAACATAATCCAAATTTGCAAGAAAGCCAAATTTTAGTATCAAAATGGCGTTATAGCGATGCTAAAAAACTAACCTCAACACTTAAAAAACTCAAGACAAGGATTGGATGTAAAAACTACATCTAAGTATAACAAGAAATTGCTATGCGTGTGAGCAGCGTAATAATACAATATAGAGATTTAGGCCTAGTTTGACAATGGAAACAAGACATAAATATCTAAATTGTATGGCTATAATACGGGAAGTGTAACAACTAAAAATAAGAAAATTATGATATCACCTAACTAAAAATGATAATGAGTCTCAAATATGGGTTTTTGAGATAATGAGGGCCTACTAGATCGTGAGTACATACCATGCACATTTTAATACTTGTGCTTTGATATTACAATGTAGTCATGCATGTAGAATACAAAAGTGGTGGACATATAATATGATCAAATGATATCTGTATATGTTGTTTCCATTTTTCCCAAAATGGACAACAATAAAACAAAGGTGTAAACCAAGTGGTGTTGAAAAATACTTCGTGCAACATTTGTAGAGTTTCACCTTGTCTTAGGACAAGTGAAAAACTAGATCAAAGTAACACTAAATAGATTTCTTGATGAAATGTCACACAATTTTAACTTTAAGATATTCTTTCCCTTGTTTAAAAAACCAGAGTTTGAATCCAACAGAGTTTTCACTTTGTGAGAGATCTCAAGTATAACAACTAGGAAAAGCATTGGCTCGAAGCCGACAAGATTTCCTAGGGGTTATCTCTCTATGTGTCACAAAATATCTATACGAGCTTGATTTACCAATATTTCCCAAGGATTATATCAGATTTAATTTACCCCCTACAAATACAATGAGAAACTTAGTGCGTTCATGTGTATTATCATTGGGGTTGCAATGGAGATAACTTTGACTTTAATCTCACCAAGGTGTACTAGTCAATTCGGTAGTGTGGAGAACTTTTCTATTTCGTTCACAAGGTTCTCTCTTATGTGAACTACTTTAGGGTTCCTATGACCAACCCCATTATTGTAGCTTAAGGACTATGCCAAAGGGGTTATGTCCTAGTTAAGTAGACGAGCCGTAACTCTTAATCGAAACCTGTAAATATAATGTGATGATTGTGGTCTTTTATATCTTTTAGACTTAATGTGAAATTTTTGTCACACTTATTTTGACAAACTACAATCACAAGTGAATGTTACAATTTGATTTGAATATATCCTTAGTGTTGTACATGAACACCTTTTGTTGTACATGCACACCTCTGGTTGCACAGGTGTACTTCTAGTTTCATAGGCACACCCTTTCTTCTAGATGCTCAAAATCTGATTTTTGAAAAGAATTTCTTGAAAAAGATCAAAACTTTGGCACTTTGGGGATATTTTGACAGGGATTCACCTCCTTATATCCTACAAATAACATGAAAACACAACTTCTGCTACTAATCTAATTGAAACAAATACCTAGCTTTAAAATTGATCTATAAAACTTTGAAAATTTCTCTAAAACTTTGAACTTAATATAAAAAGCTTGAGAAACTAATCTAAAAATATTGAAAGTACTCTAGAAAGCTTGAAGTTAAACTAGAAAACTTGAAATTAATCTATGAAACTTAAAACTTAGCTAGAAAACTTGAAATGATTTTTTTTGAAACAAAGTTAAAAATATTTAAAAATTGAATGCAATGGGGTATTGTCCCACTAGGTGTGCCAAATAAAAGAACCCTAAACTTTACAAAGAAAATTGCATGACTAACTAGGGAAGGCTAATACCATTGCCACCTCTAGTCAAGGTTCTAAGTCTAGGAATATAACATTAAGATTTAAGCTTACAGGAATGCTTAACTAACATGAATACAATCCAAAATCTAACTAAACGCCTACTAATATGTTTAATTACCTAACATGGGCCTAAATAGATCTAAGAGGGAAATCAAATTGAGATGGTTACTACTCAAAACAAGGTGAAATTACCTCTCGAAATGACTTATTAAGTCACTTTAGATATCCATATACTAACCTTGTTGAAGGCTTTAGGAAAGGATTGAGCTTCACTATAAATCATATTTATTATATGAGATGCAAATAAGAGCATGGTGTAAAATATTAAGGTAAGAGGTGAGCTCTTTTTATAGTTTTTCTTTTGAGAATTTTTTTTTATTTTGGTGCACGTGGGACTAAAATCTCCAAATTAGATTATAATTGTTAATGATGATCAAGATTTTCTAATCACAATTAGTGAATTAACACTTGATTAAGATGTCTGGAGCCTTAATCAACCACTTAGGGTCAACTAGGAGGCAAGGACAATATTTTGAAGTTTTCTGAGACATTTGGAGTAAAGTGGGGTGATTTTGAGTGGTTGAAAGAGGGATTTGAGCCAATAGTAGGGTATATTGACCAAAACAAGGGAGAAATAGGCTTAATTTACTAATAAATTCTAATGATATATTTTAAAGAGGATTTTAACTTACAATTCTTCGTAAAGTGGCATCCTGAGTGTGAAAGAGGTTTGGTGATCAAAAAAATGTTATTAATCACCCTTAACATTTGTTTGAATGTTCATACTTAGCCTCGCTGGTTTTACCGCACTGTGATAGTGAGAACTTGTGACTGATCCTCTAGTGTCTACCTAGAGTTCACTTAGTAAACTCCATCCTGTATCCTACACTTCGGGATTGAGGAATCATGGTGATTAGACAATGTACCCAACAAGCACATTACTTTGGCCAAAGTTTCTTAGTTGTACTATGTACGCTTAGTATAGATGAGTGCACATAGCATCTAAACTTGTCTTCCCATCACCTCACAATCGTCTCATCACAATTATCTAGATTCATTAAACTTAAGTAGGTGAACCTATTAAGACTCGCTTATTACCTAATAAGTTCATCTATGCAAGATTTAGAAACCCCCAATGCCTACTATTGGTTACCTACGGGAGGCCAATCTACTGCTTAATATGTTACCATATTAAGAAACCGATGGGCTACTCATAGGTAGCCTACATCATGCATTGACAATGCGTACCAAGAAGGGTCATAACCTCATGTTTAATTTACCATAATGAATATTAGTTTATGCATTTAATTACCTTGGTTGGAAGGGTGAGATCATGAAGTGATTATCACCTCATTGCCCCATTCATACATTCTAAACATTTTGATAGAAAAAGTGTATTAAGTCCTTAGTTAAGATTCCCAATAGGTCTTATTAGTACCTAAATAGTCATATCATAATTTATCTTGAAATTATATCCCTTAACCATGTTATATCTAATTTATTTAGGACTGAACACCTCTCTTCATCTTTTTTAGGCTAGAGTTGATCTCATTTTGTAAGACAATGTATATTCTTTACAAAGGAAGTAAGACATTTAAAATGACCTTTAATTATTTATAGGTATCAAATCATTTACCAAGATGAGTTAATTTCCTCTTTCCCAAAGTTTACTTCATTTCTAATATTACTAGACTCACACTTCTTTTATATTCATTTTTGTCCAAGGTGGATTGGTTTACTATCAATTATAGACTAGTTGCATAATACCATTTAGATCATTCCATACTAACACCAAGGTAGATTTTTAAACCATTAAATTTGATGCTAATAATGAACATAGTTCCCTAAGTCTTTGAATAGATTATTATATTTTTACTCCTTTATTTTATGTACACCTTTATCCTTTTTTTGAACCAACATGCCTTTAGGATCAGATTTTATTCCTTTTTATAGTTAATTGCTTGACATTGATCTAATCACTTAAATCTTGACTAGATAGTTATCAAATAAAAACTTCATGAATAACCCTTTGATTAGACCAATGTATATCCAAAATCTGATTTATATTTATTTTCGAAGTTAAGATTAACTTCATGTATTTTTACCATTCAATTATAGTTTCATATTTCACTTGATATTCTTTCATTTAGCCATAATAACCTTCTTACTACAATGGGGAAACAATTAGGTGTGAGGTATATATTTTTCATCTTGAACCATGTCTATCATATGCTTAAGATAGATACATATGATAACCTTAACTTAATCAAATATTTTATTTAGTTACCTAATCCCGTAACACAACGATGTACTTATACATATACAAATCAACTATCATATTTATATATCACGAGTCATGTCCATCAATGGACTATTACAAAGTAAAATCTTCCCAAGGCAAGTTTATTCAATCATTAGTACAAGTACAATAGGATCCATGATCTGTAATATAATCATCCATTCTAACGTCTGATCTTCACAAGCCAGAGAAAGAAGGTCCACTCATCATTACTAAACCTGCGACATTGTTTGGTTTGGGGGTGTCAGTTCAAAGAACTGGAAAGAAGTTAATCTACTTCTTAACTAAGTTTTTGACAGATAAAGTAGATTAGTCATAATAACCTAGATCATCTACCTTGCAATGGTAATGCTTCCGCAACAATTAGGGAGCTGGAATCTTCTAGCAATCCCATAGCTGGTGATGGAAGAAGCATGGGGAATATATGTGAATCATTCCAAAAGGACCACTCCACATATAATCCTCCTTGCCCACTTCTTCAATCACAAGCCATGCGATTGACGGAGGATTCAGGATCCCAAACTGTGTCAGACCCATTATCATTGCACACAAGAATCAATCCAATAAATGAATATAAGAGAACTAAAATCCAGGAAAAATACATTTGTTTTGAATCTTTCACATATCATAGATAATTTACATGACATAAGATTCATCTACCTAATTTTAAACCATAAAATGACTAAGTACAAAATTCTAAAAATTTTCCGCCAGAGTTTCCCCTTGTATTTTCCACTTTTAAAATTTTCCAAAAATCAGTATAAACTAATTTAAATCAAATAACGAAATAAATGCTTCAAATGAAAAGGTATGGATCAAGTGATCCAACCCTTTGAGTCAAAGGATCTCGAGATAAATAAAAATGAAATGAAATAATGACAATAAGTAGTCTTACCCATCTGATTCATCAACATTCTTTTACCTTTGTATATTTTTTTTCTAACATTACCAAATGTCCCGTAAGAGGGTTTCAAGCATCTAAAGCTAAAACAAGAACTGCATTATCCATTTATTCCTTTTCATGCCAAGGTTAGTTCACTAATCAGTTCATATTACACAGGAAAGGAAACATTTCAATCGATTTCATTTCAAGAAATAAGACCAACCAATTAGTATTCATAAACAAAAATCAACATAACATAATATTTATTGGGGAGAGAAAGAACATAAGTAATTATGGGTTAATAGTTAGATTTTATTTTGCAAGAACAAAATATTGAACACCTAAATAAATACAATTCCATCCTCAATTTTAGCTTTCAGCAACCCATGGATTATAAACATTCAAAGCTATAACACACAAGTATTAATATTTCCATTTAAAGTATATTATTAGGGAAAGAAGAAATGACCATGATAATTTCAAACCCACATCACTGGTATGATTTCTATTCAAAATGAACATAGGTACAGCCATATATTTTTAAGGAATGAACTCAGATAAGAAAACCCTCAAAGTATTTTCTAGATTATTTTCCAAACCCAAGCCACTTTTCAAGCATTTTGCAAGATTACAATGAAAACCCTCAAAAATTTACATCAAAATGTACACAACAAACACAACCATACATTTTCACTACCCTTTAAAACTAGAGAAAGAAATTGATTTATTTGAAATAGGCAAGGGAGAAGAAAAATCAAAAACCATCTTATTTCCTTTAAATTCAAACAATCACACTAGGAAATAAGACATCACATTCCATATGATTTTTTTTGAAAGAAGACCATTTCATTAATAGATTCAAAGATTATTTTCCAAAACCAATCACAGCCAATAATTTCATGCCAAAAATACCATCTCAAACCCTCAAAATCGATTTGCACAACTGATTAATCAAACCCATATAAGCCAAAAAAAATTATTGTTGCAAGAGCTCATGCTAAAAAATAGATTCAAAGTATTTTTCACCCATCTCATTCATTAACGAAACCAAAAAAAAAAATACAATCTCTTTAAAATCCAAAAACTAGAGAAGCAAGTGAAAAACCCCTTGCCTAAAAATGTATTTTTGATTTCAATTGAACTCAAACCCTAGCTGAAATCGATTTCTCTGAGTGCCAAAATTCAACTTAGCCAACAAAAAAACTTCCATCACTTTTTATTCCATATAATAGATAGAGGTTTCCCACAAAAAAATTGATTCACCCACATGCAGATTTTTTTTCCAGAGTTTCTCCATGAGTGGAGCTAACTGGAGTGAATGAATGCAAACCAAAACCAACTCCACTTCATTTCCCCTTTTCTCTCCATGCATCCCAAAAAACCCTATTAATTTTCCTTGTCCAACTACCAAGTGGATGGTTTGAAGAATCCTTAAGCCAATGTGGGAGGGGATCTCCAAGTCAACCATGAATAAACAACCAAATAATTACATTCCTCCCATATACGTGAATGTCCACTTTTGTGGATTTAAAAATTATTAAAACTTTTCAATGCCACATTATGGTATCCCTTAACTATTTTCAAATTGATTCCCAAACAAATAATACCCTTTGAATATACATGCCATCATGGTGTTCAAACCATCACGTTATTATTTTTGAGGTCCATAATATTCAATTCAAACATTACTTATCAAGTCGATGGGTGTGGCAATATGCCCCCACCTTATAATAATAATATTTTAAATAAACCCACAACATTAGTGTTACAAAGAAATTCAACCAGGCTTAAAAGCCTTAAGGATTTTTTCCATAGTATGCCATCTCAAAAATGATTTCCATAATCATAAAATAATTACCACCATGATACATTTTCCTTCCATGCCTCTAAAACGTGTGAAATGCACAAGTTGACCTAGGAGTGACATCACCCTTAGCCCATATGGGTGCCAATGCAACATAACATTGTGTGGTGACCATATTCGATTAAGGATGGTGTCATCCTAATCGACTTGACACCAGCCAAACAAAATCAGAACCAGACAAACGAAGTACTGCAATTAAATAAAACTGAATTTAATACTAATAAAATACGGTATTTAATTACATGAATGAACATACATTTTCCCATTATTCATATTTATATAAATAATTAAATGTTGAATAAAAAGGATTAATCAGTGGGATGTTACATAAGTAGAGTGTGACTAATGAAATAAACAACACATTCATGATTATCATTATCTTCTTGTGCCAAAATGCAAGCTAGCGAGATCTCAGTGGCTCGAGAGTATAAGATCAGAGGATGCTCAATTTTTAGTGGCATGAGTATATGTGGTGACATGTGAAAATATTTGACCGATTCAAATGCTTCGTGACATTCAGAAGTCCACTCTTTACTACACTTCCTTTAGAAATGTTATTGATGGGATGGATGGTGTACAAGTTAAATCAGGAATAAACCTACGGATTGCACCAATTTTACCCAGAAAATACCTAATTCCCGATTCTTCTAAGGTGAAGTCATCTCCAGAACTCACTCGAATATTTTCTACATCAACATCAATTCCTAGAGAAGAAATTATATACCCAAGTATTTTACCTCCTATCACTTTGAATACATACTTGTTTGAGATTCAATGTTACACCATATTTGACAAGACGAGAGAGAATAAAATGCAAAGCACCTCAAGGGTGATCACAACGCTTCCTAGCCTTAGAAAATAGGTCATTGATGTAAGATTCCAATCTTATGGATAAGATCATGGAAGATATATGTCATTTATTTTTGGTAGGTGGATCCAACATTTTTCAATCCAAATGGCATGACTGCGTAACAAAAGGTTCCCCAAGGAGTAGTAAAGGTAGTCTTATTTTGATCCTCCTTGGAGATCCTTATCTGATTGTAGCCGGAGAAGCCATCCATAAGTGATAATAACTCATAGCCAGCCATTACATCTATAATGACATCAATGGAAGGAAATGGGAAGTCATCCTTAGGACATGATTTGTTGATGTCTCTAAAGTTGATACAAATACGTATCTTCCCATTATTTTTAAGAACTGGGAAAATGTTAGACACCCACATGGAATAGTCCACTGGTTTAATGAAACCTGCATGAAGAAGCTTCATTACTTCTTCCTTGACCATTAAAGCCACCTTTGGCTTCATGGGTCATGAATTTTGCTTCATAGGCTTGGCATTAGGCTTCATAACGAGGTTGTGAACTACCACGTTAGGAGTGATTCCAATAATTTCCTTGTTACTGAAGGTGAAGGATTTCAAGTTTTGTTTGAGGACCTTTGTATGTGCTTCTATCTTGTCTAGAGTAAGAGAGGAATTGAGTTTTAAGATCTTGGGATCCTCCTCCATTCCTATATTGATATCTATAGTCACTTTAATCAAAGAGGTGTTACCGCCTTCAAACTCAGGTGGGGCTGGAGGTAGTTATAAATCTTCTTCCTCTACCTCATAGATCTCAAGGCCTTCCAATGAGGAAGAACACAATGTTTGATCTCCAAAGTAGGAGGAAGAGTGAGGTCTAAGAGAAACTCCTCTTGTATGGTGCACGGGATGAAGATCAGTGTATGCATTAAGGAATCCTAGGATTGCCTCATCATTTTCCATAAATTCCATAATGGCAGGCTAATTCTCAGCTTCAACATATGTGAGAATCATGTTGGTTGGAAACTTTTTGAACTAAGGGTTTGGATTGAACTGAGACCTACCATAAACTCAACTTCCTTCAAACCTTCACTTGGAAAAAAGTGAGAGGAAGAAGTAGCCTTTAAATCAGCCAAGAGGTTTTTCTCTTTAGGTATGGCTTCGATTGAAATGAAGTCAAATACCTTTCTAAGTTCAAGCATGGTGGTTTTATAGAGATTGTAGGTGCTCCTCTCTAGTATCATAAACTTCTGAGACTTGATTAGCAACAAGTTGGGAGTCACATAAAACTCTAATGTTGTTAATGCCCATCCTTTTGGCTATGATGAGACCAAGAAGAAGAGCTTCATACTCCATGGAATTATTTGTACATTCAAAGTTTAACCTAAAGGAAAAAAACATGATCCTTCCCTCTGGAGAAGTAAGGATCACCCCTGTCCTAATGCCAAAATGGCACTTCACACTGTCATAGTTGAGGGTCCAACACCATTGGGGAAGATAGAAGTTTGATCATTTGTAGAATCTTCCTCCTTGACTTCTGAGACCTCAACCATACAGATCTCATCGAAGATGCTAGATGGGAGAGAACCAATCCCAAGAGCATGTCCTATGCCCAGGGAATCAAATGGGAGAAAAATAGGAAAATCATTCTCCAAAATATTAATGATCTCTATTGTAGTTTTTTTAAGATAGTTTCTACTACAACAGCTTTGATTTCACCAAAATCAACCCCTTTGATTGCCTTAGGGGTTTCCAACTCAGTCATTGGAACAAGCTGGGACTCAGAATTTGAGTCTTGGGGCTTGTTCAACTGATTGGATGAGATCTCGAAATCAGTATGAATCCTAGGTTTCTTCTTTAAATTGGCCAAATGAATGTCAAATGGCTTTGGATCACCCTGAGCTATGAAAACCTTACCTAGGTGTAGGAATATGACCTCTTGGAATAGTGTAGAAGGGATTTCCTTCATTTCATGTATCCAGGGTCAACTAAGGATCATATTATAGTTGGTTTCCCAATCTATAATGTAAAACTCATTCAACATAGTCTTTGGCCCAAGGGTAACTGGAAGCACTATAGTCCAATGGATGTTGCCTTAAGACTATCATAGCCTCTCAGTGTGTTTCACATTGAAGAAAAATTAGTTTCTCCATAGCCTAGCTTCTGAAGAAATGAGAAAGGAACTATGTTGATGGCATCTCCATTGTCTATCATTGCACACTTAACATAGTTGTTGTAGATCCAAACCTGGAGGTACAATGTAGGATCACCTCTTCATGCCAACTCAACATCAGTTTGGCATCTTGCTAATGTCGAATATGAAACCAACATCTCTCTCAGGATGCCCTGGAGGATAGACATCAAATTCTATGTGATTAACTTGGGCCTTCTGGAGGAGGAGTGACGTGAATTAAATGGCCAAGGCCTAATGCTTCTAATAAATTCACTCGATGCAAGGTGATTTCTTCAACAGATCCAAAAAGGAAATGTGAGAAAAGGTCTTGGTCAAATCCGTAATTAAATCATAGGCCCCCACTGGTTTGGGAGCCACTGGTGTATCATCTGACATTGAGGGGTAAAATGGAAGAGGTTGTGAGGAATAATCTTAGGTACAAGTCACTACATTAACCTCAGGTTCAGTCTCCAACTCAACCAAACCTATCATCTTGGTCTGATTCCAACCATCTAAAGGAGGAGCTACCAATGGGTTTGATGAAGTAGATGCTTCATGATCATTGTTTCCAGTGGGATCTCCCTTGTTAGTTCTTATGAGGATTGAGATTTTCCATTCTCGAGGCGCATCAGAAGAGGGTCTCTATAAACCCCAAGGTTATAATTATGAGGGAAATAGCCCCATGTGAGCATTTTGCATTGGTGTCGTAGGATTTTCCAAAACATCTCAACAAAGAGGTTCCTTTGGTCCTGTAGAAGTCCTTGGATAATTTTTTTATAATCATGACATGTACGAGTGTCATGTCCTCTAACCCTATGGAAACCACAATATAAATCAGGATCGTAATCACGAGGTCTTTGATTTTGGTTTTGTTGTGGCCCATAGTTTCTATTGTTGTTCTGTTGTTGGTTGTTAAAGTTGAAGTTTGGGGGCCTCTGGCCTTGGTTCTGGTATTGGTTTGGATATCTACTTGGGTATTGAACCGGTGCTTGGGCCTGGACTTCTTGAGGTGGGGGAGGAGGGTGAATAAATTCCACTGCATTAACAAAAGGAGTAAATTTGTTACTCCTTTGATTGTTGTAATTTCACATTATTGTTACCATTATTCACATTGTTGGTGTTAACAATGTTAGGCTTCTTGGATTGGTCAGTTACGCCATCCGTCGTAGCACCATGGTTCTTATTGAGGACTTTAGGTCCTTGGTTATTGTTTTTTGAACCATTAGGGTAGTTTGAATTACCCTGAGAGGGGTTGACCAGTCTCCCATTTGAGCCATACATTTTCCAGCCACTATCAATCACCACTTGGTCAATGTGGAGAGCACCCTCTAAGACCTCCTCATAGCTTCTAAGAGGAAAATTTTAGACCTCCTCCTTGGTTTCTCAGTTGAGAGAATGAAGGAATAAGTCACAAAGCTCCATTTGGTCCATGTTTGGAGTGCTAGCCGAGGAGTAGAGGACTTTCCTGCCATATTTGAATGAAATGGGTGACTGACTCATTGTGTTCTTGCTTGATATGGAGGAATTCTCTGATTCCTATTTGCAAGAGTTTGTTCATATCAAAATCCTTTATAAACTCAAAAATGAGTTGTTTGAATGAATGGATCGAGGCTTCTGGTATCTTGTAGTACCAGTCAAGAGTAATCCCCTCAAGGGTCTTGGGGAATATCTTAGCTACAACCACATCCCACATGAGTAGCTCTCTGATGGCAATTGTGTATGCTTTAATATGCACATTTGGGTCCCCCTCCCCTTTGAACTTTGGAAAATTAGGAAGTGGTCGTGGAAGCATTACGCTTCATATGGTAAAGTCAAGGGGCTCTTTAAGATATTCAACATATGTTCCCAATGCATAAGACTCTACCATGGATGACCCTTGATGGGGAGGTGGGGGAAGAATAGGAGGTTGATATGGCACAACATAAACATTTGTAGAGGTGTAAGGCATCCCCTGAGGCTGAGCATATGAGCCAGGAAAATAAAACATGTCCCCTTGCAGCAATTTAGAATACATGTGGAGGTATGGGGGAACATTATTTTGGTATGAGGTAGAAGGTGTGAAACTAGGGAAATTTCACATTTCCAGTTGGAATGGAATTCAAGAATGCACTTCCGGTTAACACTGTGGAGGGTACCCATATGAAGTGTGAGAGGGCATACCTAACGTTCCCAATCCGGTAAAGATCACCAGGGTTAGGGAGACCCATGTAAACTAGAGGAGGTGAAGGTGTAGATGGTACATAACCAAAGTTATGCACATGGTAGGGGGATCTTGCCTTTCCCTGTAAAATGTGTAGCATGAGAAGGCTGGGAAATATCTAGCTCCCTAAAACTATCCACCAATGTTGAAATTACATCACCCGCAGATGGTGTTACATTTGGCTTAGGGAAATTTTGAGTCTTGTTGGGAAGAAAAGGCACATGATGTCCTACTATGGTTTGATCCTTGGGAGGCCACCCCTCTTTGGATGTGTTTCCTATGGGAGGATGTGTAACAGAGTTGTTCTAAAGAAGAACATCAGTGTACTGTTACATCTAGTCTAGGGACTGGTCTACTGTATTAAGACGCTCATCACTTTAGGCTAAGCATGCTAGGAGCTCCTCATCTAGAAATAGATAAGATGGAAGTGAATCATATTGCATGCTTATCTATGGTCTAAACAAGACCTGAGGATTGGACCCTTGCTCTCCTATGAATGTCATATTGTTTGAGATGGAGAGCTCAGGTTGTGGGCTATACGTAGGTTGATCAATCTCCTCGATCCTGACTGATGAACCATTGTTGGTCCCTTGAGGAGGAGTGTGCATGAAAGGTAAATTGGATGAATAGTTATCAGCCCACCCAGATAGTGAGGGTGACTGTTGCATACCCATTGGGAATAATATACTTCAAGACCCAAAATGGGTATGCCGTATTCCTGACCCGATATATTTGGGGGGTATATAAATACCCGCAAAATAATGGGAGAGGAGAAGGATGGATGAAAGAAGGTAGAAACAATGGAAATGAAAAGGAACTAGTCCTTCATGTCAGGTTCACCAATTTTGTATGACTAAAAATCAACACGTGACTTTCAGGTGCACTCAACCTCCAAGGTTGTGCTGGGACAACCGATGTGGAATGGATAGATGGCTATGTGGAATATATATAAGGTGAATGATTGAAATGTGAATAAGGAAAGATCAAGATAATCTAATGTACTATACGGGAACTAATGGAATATGTTCGACTAAGGTAAAAAAATATTGTCTTACCTGCGTGGGTGAGATGGAATGGTCTAAGATGATGGTAGTGTGTAAATGGTGGTCAATATCTGGCTCATGGAAAATGCTCGCACTGGGTTGTGCAAGGTGTGGGAATTGTCTTGTGTTTGCCTCGTAGAATTTTCCAAATAAGGTCATGGAAGTGAGAGAGAAATGTGTGAATAGGACAAGTGAGTGGATTGTGAGAACTAGTTTCATCCAGGCTGGTTCTGCCAGAAGTCATAGACCTTGTTAGCTTCTTCATTCAGGACTTCAATTGTGATATGATGACAGGTGGAAGTAGTGTGGATTGGAAAACCAAGATTGTAAGGCCCATGTCAATGTCTATGTGTAATTAAGATACATTTGGTTGTGGGACTCAAGGATCATATACTTCATCTCTTGGTTGCTAAGGACTCTAAATGGTCATGTGGGATGTGTTCAAACTATAAAACTAGATAAGTAATAAAATTGTGAAGTATCCATCAAAGGAAAGGTTGATGTTTAAACCTAAGCCAACTAAGAACACGTGGGGAATTGTATTACTTTTTGTCTAATTAAACTATGTTCCTTACTAATAAATAGAAACAAGCATATTTAAATCAAAATGATTCAATTACTTTCCTCAAATTAATTAAACCTACATGTTGCTTTTTCTAATTAACAAAAGAAACAACTAATTTAATAAATAAAAAAAAATCTATTCTAATGTTTTTCCTTTTCAATTAAATAATAAAATGCAACAAATAAAGCAAACTAATTAAACTAATCTAATATTTTGGATTTTATGCTTTCTGGAAAATAACAGAAGAAATACGAAGAAATGCAAATTTTTCTACAATACTATTAACATAACTAAACAAATAAATAATCTGGATGTGGCTATTTATCTGTGCAAATGGATCTAAACTACTCTAATAAACAAAATCTATTTTCCAATTTGTATTTGTGGATTTAAAACTTCCTTCTATTCTACCTCAGAGACATGGGAAGAAATAAAAGCTTCTCAGAAGCTCTTCTTCCCTGAAACTTCCCTGGTAGAAATAAACAAGGATCTAATGAAGATTTAGATTGAAATGAAATTACAATTGATTCTAAACTAATGCAAGCTTTCCTCCAGACAAAATTCCCTTGCAAACCCACAAGGATAGGCAAGGGAAGCAATCTTCACCAAAAGCTTTTATGCAAAACTACAAATGAAAAACTACAAAATGAATTTGAATTGAATTGACTTAAATACTCTAATCAAATTGTGCAACAAATGAAATATAAAGAAATAAAGAAAGCTTCAAGAAAACTAAGTACATCCCCAACCTAGAATTTTAGAACTGTGAAAAACCCAATGATGGTTTTTACTCTAATGTCCCCTCAGCTTCTTTTCCAATTTAGTGCTCAGATGAATCCAGGGAACTGTGTTGGGTAGTGCATGAAGAAGTAGTGAAGAAGTGTTAGAGCAAAATGGCTTGTAGGAAATCTGGTAGAAACAATAACCAAGAGAATAACAATGCAAGAGAATTGGGCTTGATTGTGTATTTCTTAGTAAGATTACGCATAGCATAATAATGCAATTCACAATAAAAATATCAAACCAATGCTTTGGGTAAATGCTTGGCTCTTATAGAAAAATGGCAGGGAAATGGTGTAAGCCATTTGGCATATAAGAAATACCACCTCTCTCAAAGAAGGGGTAGTTAACTTCCAATTAATCAACAGGGAAGGGAAGGAAAAGAAGTACATATCAAATGAGCCCAATAAACAACCAATTTGGATTAAGAAATAGTGTGCTAAAATCATGTTTGAAGAAGTTGAATATGCGTTAGAATGTGCCAGAGAAGGTTATGAAAAGCGCACACAACAACTATCAGTCTACAGAGGGGCAGTTACACAAACCACTCTTGAGACTCCAGACCAATGGTTGCGGATAGAAATTCCATAACTTAAAGTTAAAGGCTAAGGAAAAATCTTGCATAGATGCTAAAGGAAAGCAGGAAACACATGGAAATGAACAAGGAAAGCATAATAGGTTGTAAATATATACTGCAAGTGGAAAATTGGATTTGAACACTGTTGGAAAAGATATTAATCATCATTGGGGATTTTAGTTACAATCATTAAATAGATTTAAATTGGTCAAAGACCAAACATAACATGTTGAGGAAATATGTATGACATGAGGAAAGTGGATATTTTGGATAGAAACTTAAGACACCTAACATGAATTTAATTCATTAATGAATGGTGCAGTTTTTTTGGAAAAAGAGAAGCTTGCATTACAAGTTAAGGCATGCATTCCTCCATTCACATTTTTTTATGGTTATTTTAGCTCAAATGGAATGGAGAAAATAGGGGAATTTTTTTTGTTATTGCATGTAAAAATTTGGAGCAATTTTAATGGAAAACTATGCTTTGTTTTGGGCATTTTTGGTCTTAAACAATCTAGAAATTATCTTGTCGTGCATACACATTTGGGGTTTCTGATTTTTTAAGGAGGAATTTGGGTGAAATCATTTATAGGCATGTGTTATTTAACCTAATTCTCCTAAAGTTTTTATTAAGAAATCAATGAATGCGTATTGGGTTTCCTTGTTTAAAATATGGGTTTTTTTTTCTTTCTTATCATGTAAATTTGGAAATAATATGTTGGGATTTTGCTGTTAAGAAATGGGTGTTTTTTAATAAGTTTGAATCTAGATTTTTTAGTGGATATTTTTTCATTCTGGACTACTATTTTTAAATAAAGGTTTAATTGAACTTGTTTTCAACTTTTAACTTGATTTGAGACTGATAAAGGAAAATTTGGATGTTGGTATTTTTCTTGGGTTGAATTTGATATTTTTTACTTCTAAAAATGTGTTCCATGTCATTTTTAGACTTCTGTTGTGAAGAAATTTTAAGAGGAAACTTGATTTGAAATATTACATTATAATAATGATTCAGTTTTTGTGAATAACTTGATTTGAGCTTGTTTAAATTAATTTTTTTTTGGAAATTTTCTTTGGTTTTAGAGTAATTAAATATGAAGCATTTCATCAATATCAGTATGAGAATTTATAAAAAATAATAACAGGGTAATAAGAGTTGAATGTATTATGGGTTCATTTTGAAATAACCCGTCTATAAACTTTTGTTATTCTCAGATTCTAGGTCACAGACATGAAGAAAAAAAATAGATTCAAATACTCGTAAAAATGGTAGCTATCAATTTAGATGATTATACTTCTTTGGCTATCAATAATATTTATGATATCTTAGTTTATATTGAAAATTATTTGATTATCTAAAATCTGAAATTTTAATAATAATATAATAAGTACAACAATGTAATAACTGAAATATAAAAGATAAATAAATTATTTGATATTTTAAATGAGATGAAATAAACATGAAGTAAGAGGAAAAAGGTACTAACCTGAAAATAACTTACATCATAGTAATCTAGGACTGGACAAAGTGATGTTCTGACAAAACTGAGTGTCGTGACGAACCTCATAAAATTGTAGAAGTGGTAGATTTGGCCAGATTGGGGCACCTAGAGGAGGATAGAGGCTCCTATGGGTGCCCTGGTCTAGAATATGAGTGCTATAGTGTACATAATGACTCAAAAAATGAATCTGATATGCTCACTAAGACATGTGTAGTACTTCACCTTTGACTAGGTTGGTGTCGCACTTTCTTCGCTAATGTCATTGTAAATCTCCAATGAATAATATCCTACAAAACCCCACACAAAAGCATCAAACCCGAAAAAACATAGATGCTAATGAATGGGTCGGACTATCCTCAGTTTCCAAATGGATGGACTTGTGACTAAACTCTGCACTGCATCTTAGACCTGATGTAGTTCTATGTGCTTGTGTTTGCAATGGTGTGCCTAGGGTGCCCTAGCACCAATGATGCCAAACTAGTGGGAAATATCTAGATAAAAATGTAAAATGGTGGATGGAATATAATAGAATTCCCTTTCATATGTAATGTGTGATGAAAAATAGTGCCCAAATGTAGTCCCTTACCTTATGTAGATAGCTATCCCTTAGTAGAAATAGTCATCCCTTAAGATAGTGTGTATGTTGTGTTTATATAGGCATATTTGCTCAAATTTTGACACTAATGACCCAACATATTGAACTAGTACCTAGGGGAATGGGAGGGAAAATTACAAACGACTGACCTCAAATCATATAAATGAGAACCAAGTGTGACTGGGGATCAGGGGCCTAGAAATGAGGACTAGGGCACCCATGCCCTAATCCCTTCCTAGGTGCCCTAGTCAAAGACTAAAGACAAAAACTGAGTGAATAATGATAAACTAAGACTCGCTGAGAGATGAAAAAAACTATACAAGTAAGTGATGACTGTGCAAGACACACAACGAACAACATGACCAACTAGACTGATGATAAGGACTAGGGATGGGTCATTAGTGAATACTTTTTCTTACGAAATATCCATATATAAAACAACATACTTGGATGTATAATTATAGTAACAAGTGCGTGATTTTGTGAGCTACATTTTACCCCACTTTATGTTCGTGAGTGAAAAGCTTGGTAACATAAAGTAGATAGATATGTGTACCTAAGAGAGATGTAGAGAAGCCCATGCTATAGTAGAATGTGCAAATGTGGTAGAAAAGCATGCCGAATGAACCATATAGTGTGTCGAACCATGGATCAAGGTGTTGATCCATGCAACGTAGCAAGAAACATAATGTCGCGATGAAGTGTACTAAATGAGAGGGATGACTCTAATATTAGATGACTAATGATTTTTAATGTTGTATGATGATGATAAGATGGGGTAGGGAGTGATCAATTCCCAACCTGATTGCGTGTATACATAAAATTGACTAGAGGATGTGGGCATCCTACCGCCAGAGGAAGAGTTTAGGGAGAAAGGTGCATTATTCTCCAACCTGTAACTACATCCTCAAGATCTAGCCACTGCAGATAGAATCAGATCAGAATTTTTGGTTTTTGGATCCAAATAATTTTGATCAAATAGTTGACCCATATAGTAGAGGTATAGGAAAGGAAATATTTCCCCACTCCACGAGTGTCGCCGCAATGTGATGGCTTCCAAATTAGGTCATCTGGAAGTAAACACAAAATGTATAATGGCTTCCAAGTTAGGTCATTTAGAAGCAAATGCAAAATATAGAATAAATTCCCAAGTTAGGTCATCTAGGAAAGTAACATATGTAACTCCCAAGTTAGGTCATTTGGGAGGCTGCATGTGTTGTATTGTATTGATTGAGTAGAGTTCTTTCGATTGTTGTATGACTTGAACACATTGGTGAATCGATCTATTTTGATTGATTTTGATTGGATTACCCATAGAGAGATTTTATGCTAGTTTACCCCAGGTTAGGTTATTAGGTGGGAATCACTAAAAATTGATGAAGCATTGCACATAGAAATATTTTAACGCTTTTTCTCCCAAGTTTGGTTATTAGGGGGAAGCGATGAAATGTCACATATATAGAAAATTATACATGTTTTTTCCCCCGAGGTTAGGTCATTAGGGGGAATCAATGGTGAAATGTCACATAGTGCATTAGTAAATGTTTGAAATTGTCAAATAGTAATAGTGTTTTTTTGAATGCATAGTGATGTAAGGGGAATTATATGATGACCCTAATTGTACACCCCACTTTCGGTGAAAGGGAAGTGATGATAAGAACAAACGATAAGACAAAAGTAAGTAGATTAGATAGATGATAGAAATTTCCAAAATGTATATAGGTTGAGTGAATGACAACATCGAGGAGAAATAACGCATGTGTATCATGTGTATGATACGATGGCAGGAAGAATTATGAAAAGAACACTACAAATGGGGTATAAATTAGAGTAAAAATGCTCAAAATATGACAAAAATCAAGTGGTGTGTATTAGTTGAGGTTATGATGCAAAATAATGACAATAGTAAAGTGGGCGATGAAAAGTAACTATAAATAGTAAGATGGAAAAGTGATTACTCACTTCATTTTTATTTTGCATAGGAGTGATAGTGAGCTCTGGGTAAGTAAGGATGCCACAAGTGAGAGCAGCACAACCTAGCTGATTTGAGATGGTGGCGACTGTCGTAGCATCACGTATGATGGTGGAGTTGGTAAGTGCGATGTTTTTTTGAAAAATGTGTGTGTGGGTCATTTTTGTTGAAATTTTACAAAATTTTCATTTTGATTTTTCTCGACATTTTAGACCTGGACAAGAGTGGTGAAGGCATTAATGAACCTTCGAGACATAAGAAACCTAGACATGAGCATTGGTTTCTTGCTCCTGGGTGCCCTAGTCTTGATTCTGGGTGCCCTAGTCTAGAGCAAGTATGTATTCAATCCAGAATGGTGTAAATGTGATTTTGGATTGTATAGTAATGTGGTAAGTGAGTGTGTATGGATTCGTATAGTTCTCTAATGTTACGTTTGGTGCTATTTTGTGATGTGTAGAGGGATATCCACTCAAGGGAGTTCCATGGGTCATCATTTGAGTAATTTTCTTGGATTGGGTTTGTTTGATGATGATTGGGAGGTTATGGACCATGCAAAACCTATGGTACATAACGCAGATGGGGGATGTGCCCCATAATATGCCTATGTTGACAACCTTATGAGAGAGGTGGTGTGTGGATACATATATATTTTGGTTTCCTACTAGGCAAGATGACCATCATGTTGGAGGATGTGTATCACAAACTACGATTACCATTTGTTGGGGAGAGAGTACAGGTCATGTCGTTGGAGGATATGGAGAGAAAAATGCAAGCCGTTAGATGGTATTTTGTGGGGACTCGGGTACCTGCTGAGGCCCATATTAGTTTGGATGCTATTTGGAGGTCAAAGGTTCCGTGCTTGTGGAAGTTCATATCCATGGCGATTGCTTCATCTATTACAGTAGAGGGGGAGTTGTGGGCATATTATATAAGATGCACGACATATGCTGCTCAGATAGAGGAGGAGAGTAGTAGATATGTGTGGGCGTGGTGTGTGTTGGCCCAACTATATAGAGACCTATATAGATTCACACAAGAGGAACATGGAGGTGAGATAGGTGTACTACGCTATTGCATGTATGGGTTATATGAGAACATAGCAGTGTTGAGGCCAGTTGGAGGTCTGTGAGAAGAGTGGGCTAGAATAGATATATATGCGAGGAGATGGGTTAGTGTGTGTGGGTGCAAGATGAACACTAATACCTATAGGGCACTGATAGATAGGGTGGGGCCTGAGGTAGTGATATGGAGGCCATACCAAGACTATGGAGGATGTCCATAGGATGCTATAGAGCTATGGTGCATACAAAGGACTATGTGGTTGGCAAATCATTTCCCAGGTGTGGTCAAGTTATTCTAGGTAGAGAGGGTATCACGAAAGTTTGGTATGGCTCAGGACAAGCCCCTAGAGATGTATAAATGGTTGAGAGAAATTAGAGCACCTAGGAGGGCCAGAGGTAGGCCAGGGACTACAAGAGAGAAATTATTACCTCATGGGTTAGATGAGGTAGATGTGGTGATAAAACTAATATACTCATAAGATGTGGGGTGTACAGAGGAGTATTGCACATGGTGGGCATAACATCAATGGGTATTCATATTTCCAGTGTTCATAGACAAAGCAGGGTTACCAAATGGAGGAGAGGGATAAGGAAAAGTACATGCCCCCGATAATGTGTCAGTGGCAGTAGTGGAGTGTGAGTATCTATATATAGTTGTATTGTGTGATTTGTTACTTTCATATGTGATAGTGATGGTTATCTAATGAATTTTTCTATTGTGTTGTAGATGATGCATATTGGTCCTTGATAGTAGACACGTCCACCTGCACATTGACATGGAATGTGTCCACTAATGTTCTTGTGGGTGGAGGGATGCTAGAGTTTATGGAAAACATTGTAGGTGAGCATGCCCATTTGTTTGAGCCAGTGGCCATAGTAGTGGTGTCATGCACTCTGCTATTAGGTAAGAGGGAAGAGGAATGCAAGGAGACTTGATGAACCAAAGTGGTAGCGGGTGATGGTCCCTTGGTGCAGGATGTGTTTGCATGTTATATTGAGTCGCAACATTAGTTTACAGAGTAATTTATTAAGGTGATACTACTGTGGAGGGAGGTTGAGAGGTATAGAGGTCGTGACTAGCGACATAGAGTTAATGGTGAGGTATAAAATTCTAGGGCTCTTGCAGTACTTGAGAATGATAGTGATGATGAAATTTCATTTGTATTATTGTATATGATGTAGGGTGTTTCCCCCCAATGATGAGATGTTTTGTAATGGTGATTGTACTCAATATATAGACAAATTTTATTGGTATATGATGATTTTATTTCATTGTGTATTGACTTCATAATGTGATTGATGATATGTGATTTAATGTTTATCGTCGTAATGTATGTAATGTGTTGGATATCGTTCATGTTTATTTGTGGAGACTTGTACAAGGATTTTGATACTGATAGAAAAAATGCGTAATGTTAATGATGAGAGATAACATATGTACTTTGGTTTGTTAGATATTATGATTAATGCAGTGAGTGATGTGCGCATTTTTTGAATGGTATTGGGGATGTATAGTTAGTGTAATAATGAGAGTGTAATGTATTTTAAAAATAGATAATATATGATTTCCAAAATAACTAGTCATGATTTATGTGTGTTGATGTGATAATGTAATGTGATCGTAATATGTTAGCGTGATGAAAATAGGAGATTAGAAATTCCCCCTTGTGTTTGGATGATTAGGTTCATTTAATTAATATGCATTAACAAACAAGAATGAACCACGTAAAAAAAGAGTGTGTCATTGGGAAATTATTGAGTGCACTAGATGAATCAACAAAGTGTTTGATGAAAGGTTCTTATAGAAAAACCCTCAACAATCATGTAAGAATTGTAAGAACATAAGTGCATCATCGGGGGGGGGGGGGGGGGTAAGGTGGTAGATAATCACCTACCAGAGACTAAGGCAATGTGAAGTGGTGGAAGCATGTGGCGTGGAAGAAGTATGAGCATATGAACCAAGCTTAATATCATGTGGAGTAGTAGTGGGATGGGTGAATGCCGAGGGCTATGGAAGCCAGTGTGACAAAGTAGCCTAATGTGATGGATGAAATAGATAATATATGATTTCCAAAATAACTAGTCATGATTTATGTGTGTTGATGTGATAATGTAATGTGATCATAATATGTTAGCGTTATGAAAATAGGAGATTAGAAATTCCCCCTTGTGTTTGGATGATTAGGTTCATTTAATTAATATGCATTAACAATCAAGAATGAACCACGTAAAAAAAGAGTGCGTCATTGGGAAATTATTGAGTGCACTAGATGAATCAAAAAAGTGTTTGATGAAAGGTTCTTATAGAAAAAGCCTCAACAATCATGTAAGAATAGTAAGAACATAAGTGCATCATCGGGGGGGGGGGTGGGGGGGGGGGGGGGTAAGGTGGTAGAAATCACCTACCAGAGGACCAAGGCAATGTGAAGTGGTGGAAGCATGTGGCGTGGAAGAAGTATGAGCATATGAACCAAGCTTAATATCATGTGGAGTAGTAGTGGGATGGGTGAATGCCGAGGGCTATGGGAGCCAGTGTGACAAAGTAGCCTAATGTGATGGATGAAATGGATGTAGTGGATGTGATGGTGTAGCGATAAATGGATGTTGTGGAGAGCATGCATGAGTGGAAAGTTAAGGCAGTGGACATATATTAAATTTACCACTATATGGAGGAGATCACTCAACTTGAGTAGAAACGTGTGGACAAGGTAGAGGAGAGATGGACCACTCATGTGAGTGAGAGCCAAAGGAAATGATTCCCTTGTCCTATAATTGTTGCAATATGTCGTGAAGGGAAAAGAAATCATTATCCCTATGGACATTAATGCGATGATAATTACAATAGGGTTTATCACAATGATGTTGTAGATGATGTTGTGGATGATGCTGAGTAGAGGGAAAGTGAATTAGTCACTTAGTAAGTAAAACATGTAGTAAATCATGTGGTCGAGTGTGATGAAAAAATTGAAATGGTTCATGTGGAACATATGGAGTATATGTAGAAGTATCCTATCATGGAGGAGGAAGAGAAGGATGTTGTAAACTAGGATAATGAGGGGGGGGGTGAACCAACCTCTTCTCAATTTTCCTTTCTTAAGTTAGTTATGATTAACACATAAAACCACACACAAGAAACCAATAAGGAAGTACACATAGAGACACCAATTTTAATGTGGGAAACCCACTAAAACCAAGAACTATGCTTAGGACCAAATTTTCCTAGTTTGTTACATTGATTTCAAGTTGAGTTGCAACTCAAATTTTGAGGCAATAACCCTAAAATAATTCAGTCAGCCACTACTGACCTTTCTATAAGCTGTAACTTACAAGGAAGAAAAAAATCCCTAGAATTTAACCAGTTGCGATTGGTCTTTTGTAAGCCGCTACTTACAAGGAGACTGCAACCCCCTGTGTGCTAAGCTGCTACTTAGACTTATTCTATGTTTTGGTCACCCTTATTTTACTGCCTTATACAAATGATAATGACCTCTATTATATCTCTTCTCTGCTTCTATTATCTGCTCCTAATTTCTTTGTAAACACCAATTACTATGCAAGGATCTACTCTGTCAAGCTTATATCATTCACATAGGATAACTTCATACTTTTAAGACTTCATTTTTGAGTGTATAATATGTTACAATACTTTTTTCTGTAATGTAAATTTATTATGTTCTCATGCACTTCTATATGTATTCAAATTGTGTTTGAAATTCAAGGATGTCACCTTAAGATCTTAGTTCAAAACTTGTATCAACTCTAAACAAGATTTACACCACCTCACTGTAATCCTATGTTTATCAGATCTTTGTTTTATTACACTCCTACATCTGATTCTTTGCATACACTTTTTCATCATTCAAGTACCATATTTCTAACTCATTTTTATACAATCTTCAAAAACTATTAATTACCTAGAACATTTTGTTTCTATATCTTCAGATGTATTTTATCATGTACTTCACTTCACACACCCTTGTATACTTTTCTCTAGATCTCATAACTTTTTTATACTTTCAGTTCAGTAACATCACCTTCATACACTCAATCATTATTATTCATGTTTTGGTTTTAGCTCATTTTAAAACCCTCAACATATTATTTAAACCTATGCCTTCTGAAATAATCACACCTAATTCTCTGTCTTTGTGAGGAGCACCTTTACATCTATATCAATATTTCATTCTATGTCTCTGTTTCTTAACTGACTTAGTGCCTTCACTATGTATATTTCATTCCTCAATAACCTTGTCACACCAACCTTTCTTATGTCACACTGTCATACTTGTATATCTTTGGTTTTTCAATCAGTTTCAACTTTTTCAACGAGTCTTTTTAAAAGACCACAATCATCCTCTATTTCACTATTTTTCCTGTCTTAGAATCTTCAATTTCCTCTTTTGTCTATAATGTTTTTGATTACTTTTCCAATCAAAACTTTTCATATTACCCTTCAATAAATTCAAGATTCCAACTGTTCATGTTTCCTCTTATAAGTTCAAAATTCAAGAACACATATAAGGACAAAAACCATGTCTCTAGAGCTTCTTCTTTGAGTAGGTAGGAAATTGAATGAGCTTGAGCTTAAATCTGACTCAATACCTTCTCCAAAAGTTGCACTAATTCGAACTTAGGAGATTGAAGCCTTCATTCATTGTAAAACTATTTTGCTATTCATCCATTTTAAACTGTGTGATGAAAAATATGCATTTAATCATGAACTCTACTATTTAAATTTCTCCTTGATCTTCACAGTGATCAAATTTTCTTTAAAATACTATTTTACTATTGTAACACTGTCTACACTTTCACTTTTTCATAAGAAAGAACTGTCATATGCGACTATAGAAGAGTTTCTTGCATTTGAATGAAGTATAAATAATTCAACCATAAAGTGTGACCTCCAACAATCATTCACCCCTTCATGAACGTGATTCAATGAGAATTTAATCTCTTTTGAAGGAAATTTCATGTAATTTGGAGAAAAAAAATGATTTAACAGTCAAAAACTGTGACTGTATGGAGCAACTGTTATGAAATTATTCTTTGACACACCACCATAACACTTAAAACCTTTTTAACCTAGTTGTAATAACTAAACAAAGTTTTTTTCAAAATTTGGCATGAAATTTGGTTGGGTGAATCTTGAGTTTCGAACAAATCTTTATACGAAACCCTAGTTTTAGGGTTAGAACTACAGTGGAACTTGAGAATCCATAAAAATTGATTTCTCCCTCAATTTTGATTAAAATCCAAAAATTTAAAGTCCTGTAGACATGTGGGAGTAAGCTTCACCTTCTCCAACCTTTTATATGTTTAAAATCCTTCAATTTTTCTCCCAGAATTGCAAGATTACAATCAAACACACCACTGTACAGTTTAACATGCACAATTCAAGACTTGAACTTGTCCTACACTATCATAGTTGGTTATTTCCTATTTCCAATAGTAGTAAGCCATTGAAATTTCTTAGCATGCATTGAAAATTGGTGAATGAAACTAATCTTGTCTTCCACTTCATTGATTTGACATGCTTGTGCAATGAACTTACCTCCAAGAACCCTGTCAACAAGAAAGAAGATCAAAAATTCATCATTTTTCCTAAATTATCCATCATTTTGATGTAAAAATTTTTTTATAGCCTTTGTATATGAGATCAATGATGATCAAGAGCAATAATTTTGAAGAAAAACTCCTCAGGGGAGTGACTCCATGAAGAACTAGGACAAAGTTTCTTGACTCATTCTCTAAGGACAACATAGGAAAGTTGAGTTCACACCTTGACCTTCACATAGAAACCATATCTTAGCTGATCAATCACCTTGAAAATGAATTGTGAATAAGGTCTAGACCCTTGTTGCAAACATTTCACCATTGTTGGGGTCTTGTACAAGGCTATACTAGTCAAACTTGAGAGAGAAAAATTTCCATTCCAAGAACATTGAAGGATTTTCCTGAGAAACTCACCTTGAAACCTTGTGATTATCATCATCAGAGAAAGAAGGGATTCAAAGAAGTTCTTAATAAATTTTAGCACTCAAAATATTGATTAAAGATAAAAACAACTCAACTTAGTCTTGATATCTCAAGACACATGCCAGGAAAGAGAAGAAGCTTGTCAGAGAAATGCTCATAACTTTTTCAAAATTTAACCAAATTACTTCAAACCTTTTGTAGCATCTCAGGCTTGGTGTTATATTTAAAATTTTATTCTATGATTTATCTGAATAATCCCTCATATTTTTTATTGAGTGCTAAGAATCTAGAAAACTCAAAATGAACTTCTCAAGGAACCAATTTTGGAAGAATTGGCATAACTTTTACATATCTCTGTAAAACTTGATGAAATTTTTCATGAAGCACCAAAAATCACCACGATACATGTTACATAATCCCATTTTCCATAAATATTCCTATATTATTATATTCTATCTCATTTTCCTCTGCTTACACTGTTAGTTCTCAAAGCCACTTTTTGTGCATTTTTGAATTTTGACTTTTGGGGCTAAAATGAGCCTTATTTTTGCACACACATTCTATTAGAAACTATTATTATCCTTCTTCCATGCTCACATGACCATGCAAGTACCTGTACCAACTTCTCACACCTCTTCAGGCATTAGAAACAGGCCTAAATGGCCCAGTTTCAACTGCACTTCCACCAGATGACCTGTAGACCATCTGAAACAAGCAAGCCAACTTGTAATTTTCCTTTAGAGATAAACCACCTATAATTTTGATCATGTATCACCTTGAAACAAATCTTGAATCATGTCTGAAAATTCTTGAAATCAACTTGATCCACTGAGCACCATTGAACACCACTTGACCTATATGCTCTTTCACTCTTCCTTTACCATGAATGCCATGTGACATCAATGAAAACAACCACCAATGTAATAGGGTTCAACAAAGTATGATTTTGTGATGTATTGGGTTGAGCTTGTTTTCTAGAGAGATATGGAGATTGTGTGGGTTGCTTGACTAGGGGAAACAAAGAAGAACTAGATGATATGAAAGTAGTAGTTGGAATTGGGGGATCAATAACATGTGCTGAGAGAAGGTCATATTATAGATCAATAAATTTATAACATAAGAGTATGAGTGACTCACATGTATCGTATTGTAATCATTTTTTGAGATTAGGAATTAGACCATGACTAAAGATGAATTGCTTCTCAAGATCGATAGGTTGGAAGACTTATTGATGCATACAAACATTGAATCGTAAGATATAATCCTTGATAGGTTTGGATGCACTCTGATATAAAGTAGGTATATGATCATAAGTAAATTTAGGGCCATTGTTGATGATAAAATAATGGAGGAAGGCATCCTCCATATCATAGACCAAAAAAGAAGATAAGTGTACCATTGTAATGCATCATCAACAAGACTATATCAAAAGGCCTTAAACAATAATCTATCATTAGGATAGGGAGCCATAGCCATGTGGTAATGTTGGAGATGTAAGTGAGGTTCACCAGTACCTTCAAAACATGTGAATGTAGGCATGATAAAGTCCTTAGGAAATGTAGAGTTATGAATTTTCTTAGGAATAGGGTTATCATGTAATGAATTGCTATCAATTGAAGCATAATAGACCCTTCTCTCTAAAGTGAATGACTGAACCTGAGATAGTAATTAACTTACGACATACATGAGAGATAGAATGTCATGTGGATTAATAGTAGGAGATGGAAATAATGTATTAAGCAGTTGTAAATTGCCGTTGTGAGTAATCATAGGTACCTCAAAAGAATAAAAATGATATCCCGATGCTAAAGGCACACTAGGGGAAGGTTCTGGAAAAGGAGATGGAACATCCATAACAGTGGTAGGAATAACATTAGAAACATCCCTAGGAGGTGAAGTGACTGATGAAGATGCCTTGATAGAAGAAGAGGAACAAACAAATGTAGGTGAAGTGTTAAGAGGAGATGCAAAGGTAGGAGAACAAGAGCTAATAGATGGAGGTGACTCATGCACGATGCTAGACATAACCTCAGGAGAAAGTGGAGTAGGATATTAAGAATCAACAATATGAAAAGTAGAAAAATCATGACTATTAATTGTATTATCAGAGAAAGTCTTATATATGTAATGGTCATTAAGAATACTATCATTAGGATCATCAATGTAATATGCGAGAGTATGTGAATTTGTATGTAATGGATTAGGAGAAGTAGAATTAGAAATAAAAAATTCATGAGGTGTAGCCATAGTAGTTGTCTGATGAGGATAAGAATTAATATGAGAGCTATTGTCAAGACCTAACATGTAATTAATAAGAGAATCATCTAGAATTTCCTTAGAAAGATCAACAGGAGGATCAAAAGTAGCTGTATAGCATGGTGTAAAATGACTGAAGGATATCTTATATGAAACAATAATAATGCCAATGGGAGAATTTTCAAAACTACTAGGTACATATTGTTGGCCATATAAGAGTTGTTACTGAATATGATTTGGTATAGTAGCATTACTATAGAGAACTATGAGCTTCGCTATAACATCCTCATCATATATTGGATTTCCACTAAAGTGCGACATGATGGGCCAAGAAGGAGAAGAGCTATCCCTAGACATTTATGGTTTGAAGTGGATCCTAAGGAAAAATGTTCTAAAGTATGGGTTCACCAAAATGATTATCTAAAATCTAAAATTTTAATAATAATCTAAGAAGAACAAGAATGCAATAACTGAAATATACTGAAATATAAAAGCTAACTAATTTATTTTATATTTTAAATGAGATGAAATAAATGTAATAAGAGGGAAAAGGTACTAACTTGAAAAGAACTTGCCTTGCAGTAATCTGAAACCACATAGAGTGATGTTATGATAGAATTGAGTGTCGTGAAAAACCTCATAAAATTGTGTAAATGGTAGATTTGACAAGATTGGGGTGCCTGACAGAGGAGAGGGGTGCCTATGGGTGCCCTAGTCTATAGAATGACTCAAAAAATGAATTTTATATGCTTGCTAAATCTTCACTGTACTTTTCCTTTGACCAGGTTAGTGTCACACTTGCTTCACTGATGTTTTTGTAAATCTCTAATGAATAATATCGTACAAAACCCCACACAAAAGCATTAAATGATAAAAAATAAAGATGCAAATGAATGGGTCAGACTATCCTCAGCTGTCAAATTTGGATGGACTTATGACTAAGTGTTGCACTACATATTAGAACCAATGTACTTCTATGTGATTTTGTATGTAATGGTGTGCTTAGGGTGCCTTAGTGCCAATGGCACCAAAGTAGCAGATAGTAAATAGATAAAAATGTAGAATATTGGATGGAATAGAATAAAATCCCCTTCCTATGCAGTGTGTGATGCAAAATAGTGCCCAAATGTATTCCTTTTCCTTATGTAAATAGCCAACTCTTAGTAAAAGTAGTTTTCCCTTAAAATAGTGTGTATTTTGTGCTTATATAGGGATCTCTTTTCAAATTTTGACACTAATGACCTGACATGCCAAATAGTACCTAGGGGAATGGGAGGGAAAATCATAAAGACTGACCTCAAACATATAAACGAGAATCAAGTGTGTGACTGGGACCAGGGCGCCTAGAAATGAGGATCAGGGCACCTGAGGCACCTTAATCCCTTCTTAGGTGCCCTAATCAAAGACTAGAGATGACAACTGAGTGAATAATGATAGCTAAGACTCCCTAAAAAATGACCATAATTGTGCAAGTAAGTGCTGAATGTGTAAGACACACAATGACAATGATCAACTAGAATAATGATAGGACTAGGGGAATATTCATTAGTGAATACTTTTCTTATGCAAGATCCATATGTAAAACAACGTACTTGGTGACTAAAACATCCTTAATCTAAAATCTGGTTTTTATTATAGATGAAATAAAATAACTCAATATGGGTTTATCTGTGGAAGCTGATAACAACCTGTTTAGTTCATCTTTGTTGATTTAAAAACATGTTGATATTGATTTTATAGATCACTTGGATTTGGGTTATTTTATCTTGATGATTTTATGTCCTCGGTTTATAAGTATAATGTGCTAGTGGCTTTTGGGATAAACTTGAATGTTGTGGTTTCATCAATGTAACTTTGACTATTTTTAAACATTTAGTTCATCCTTAATAGGAATAAATTGATTAGTGGTTGATCATTTAATAAATGGATGGTTAGTTAGATGGTTGACAAACACTTATCATAACTATTTGACTTCTTGAAGCAATGATTTCATTCTTACCATCATGTCTATTTAATTTTTGTTTGAATGTGATAGTAGAAAACTGTTGAATTTACCATTATGAGTTGACATGATTATGTTTCATCTCCTTATTAATAGGGTGTTAGTTTGATTTACTTATTGTTGAAATTGATCACTAGAGAAGGGTACTCAATTGCTTTTATTCTTATAATACAATTATTGGAAATGGATACTGCTTGAACAAAGTGTTAAATAATTTTACTACAATTGTTAAAACAAATTTTAAATGTATTTAATTGTTGATAATTAACATGTTGATAGATAGATTCTTTTTAATTATCATTATATTTACTAGTTCATAGAACTGACCATGTATACATTTCTCTCTCCTACAATGTGTAGGACAGAGTAATATTGTGAGGTGATAATTGGATTTTATACGCATGATTTCTTCATGTATTATTGTTTATAAATCCGTTCGAAATTATTGTATTTCACTGTAAAGCGGAAGTATTATTTTCAAGATTGAATTAAAGGCATTTTCCTATTGTAATATTATGAAAAATTAGTATATTATCAATTTGAGAAGAATAAGGATTTATCCTTATGAAGTTAAATAAATATAATTATTGTTTGTATCACTTTCTGTGAGTTACAAAGATGCTTTATTGTTGTTTTTACAACAGATATGATTTAAAATTATTAAATTTTAAATGAAAATTTACAATACTATATTTGGTTCATTAATTTATTATGAATGAAAGTACATGACGATCTACAAAAATAGTATGATATGAATATCATACAATGAAAATAATATTTATAACCGTATCGATCTTTATTTAAACGAAAAGCGATTAAAAAGATGTTATTAACAACATGTATAAATATGAGTTATTGTTAATCATTCACAAAATTTATAGTTTCATTATGAATAATTTAATATGTCATTAATGTGTATACTACAACATGGGAAACAATAATATGAAAACATATGTTATAGTACCATTGTACCTTATTAAAATAAAGTACACTAATTATGATATAATGCAGACACATTAGTATATGTATTATTTCAATAATTATTAAATGGAATTAACTTATGTGAAGACATGATTAGTTAAACCCATAAGTTATTATGGACATCCAATGAGGATAAGTGGACCATTCCTAGAAAATGATAAACTTATGAGACTAAAATAATACAACTAGGATGTGATTGGATCATTTAAATATGAGACACGATTAAGTAAACCTATCCTTAGCAACTAATGATATGTTGCGATATCACGAAAAGAGATACTCATTAAAGTTAGTAATGAAAACAAGTTACTATAGTTCTCTATCAGAAAAAAGATAACGTGTCTTGACACCTAATATCCTATCAAAAATACATACCTAGTATTAACTCAAAAAGATAGAAATTAGTGTAAATGAAGTGTGGTGATATGACCCTCCTTTCCATTTGATTGAACCCTATCCATACCATCTTAGGATGGCTATGGGAAGGGTAGTGAGTACTTAATGACAAAATTCATTATGTGGTCACTATCTTTCCCATAGGGATCCTAAGATGGGACCGATATCGTACTTTCAAATAGAATGGTGAGTCCTAGTTCCTAATTTTTTGAAACATAAATTAAATTTCTTAAACAACGAAATTGAGATCTAGATAACTATGTAGAGATAGTTGTACGGTGACGAAGAAAAGTTTTGTTGACTTGTCTGCAGTCAAGAAACTAAGCTTGCATTGCTCACTTGAAAACTTGGCCAAGTAGTATAACTAGTTCATTACATTGTTTGTTCACCATACCCCTATTTTATAGTTTCGGATGCCAAATGGATTACAACTTGTTATGTTCTAGGTTGACACTTAGGAGTTGCACATAGTTCTTAAGAACTATTAATTGGGTTTAACCAAAAGTATACAAGTTATACTTGTTAGGTTAGAGTGATGGTAAGGGGATCGAGTAGATCTAATTGACCCTTACAACTCACATGGTTATCATTTTATCAGATGGATTGTAAACATTTAAATTATGCTGGATTTTAATTACTCAAGATGAAAATCATTGAAGGCATTAATTGTGATTAAGGGTTTATTTTTTTTTAAAGTCCCTTAATTTGATGAAGTATAACATGGGTGTTACATTTTGGTATCAGAGCTGAAGGTTATCAACTCTTGGACTTAATGGGTTCATACAATAACAAAACATTGTATTATTTTCTAATAGAATACAATGGTTAGGAGAAGGGAAAATAATGAGGCTGAAAATAAAACATCCCAAAAGCTAGATGAAATACTAGCAGTTCTTCAAGACACCCAAACTATGTAGTTTCCTTGGATAACAAGGTTGGGTGAAAACGAAGAAGAAGAACCTGAGGTTGAACAACCAATAACAAATGAGGAAGAATAACCTAATGCTGGGAATCCTAATGTTAGAAATCAACCAGAAAACAAAAGGGCCCACTTGGTAGTTGAACTGTCAAGAGATATCAAACGTATCATCCCACCCAAGTTTGATGGAACAACCTTGGGAGATGGAGCTGAAAAACGGCTGAGTGAAATGGCAAAAATATTTCAAAATTAGATACTTCTCTGAAGAAACCAAGGCAATTTGGGGTGCATTTCAGCTCTCCAATGAAGCGTCTTCGTAGTGGGACAGCCACAAGATGGAATTAGGAGTTGATACAGCTGGTATCATTTGGGAAGAATTTAAATTTTATTTCTGTCAATGCTAGTTACCACAGTTATACTTTGATCAGAAGATGTTTGAGTTTCAAAACCTAACTCAAGGTAAAATGAGTGTGACTGAATATTGGGAGAAATTTACTAAATTGTTGAAGTATGTACACAATATCAAAAGGATGAGAAATTTAGGATACATAAATTCATTATGGGGTTGAACCCCATCATTGGAGGTGAAGTAGATGTGCATGGTCCTTCCACTATGGAATTTCTATTTGAGAAGGCCATTAGGAAAGAGTAGAAACTACAAGCAATATCTACTCATAAGGATGAAAAGCAAAAGAAGAGCTTCAGCTCACCTTCGCCATTGGCACCAAGGAAGACATGGTGGAAAAAGGTTGGTAATAAAGTTAAAAATGGTAAAAATAACACAACAAAACTTGCTGCAAATACAAAGAGAAATGGGCATAAGAATGTTGTAGCAAATGATAATAAATTTGAAAAGAAATTACCTTTTTTTGGATGTTTAAAATGTGATGGTGGTCACTATACGAATAATTTTCCCCGGAAGAACTAGGGGAACAATCAACAGCAGAAGATACATGTTGTAGTGGTTAACCGCCAAGCTGAAAATAAGCTACTCCCATTGAAGTTTCAAGTAATTTATATGGACTTCTTGTTACTATTTTATTTGACACCAATGCAATTGAGTGCTTCATTTCTAGTAAATTATCTGAAAATAAAATAAAAAAGTTGGTTATATGAAAAATACATGGACTGTACAATATAGGAATAATGTTGTCCAAACTATAAACCAATGTATGTTTTACACAACATTGGAATTACCTAACTTTACCACATAATTGGACCTATATGTAGCTCCTCTAGGTTCCTATGACATTATTATAGGTGTAAATTGGTTGTCTAAACATAAAGCAACTATTGATTGTTTCAAAAAATGAACAGAATGTCTAGATGATATGTAGAAAACAACAAGCATAAGGCATAAAAAGGAATTTTGAAGTAAGGACATATTTTAGCTATGCAGCTTAAGAAAGCTAAAAATAAGGGTTGCATGCTTTATGCCATAAAGATATCAAATTTTAGTGAGGAAGGTAAGATTTCCTTGGAGGACATTGTTACAAGAGTACATGGATGTCTTTCTAGAGGAATTACCTAGACTTCCTCTGAGATGTGAGTTTTATTTTACAATTGATATCAAACCTAGAACTGAACCAATATCTAAATCACCATACAGAATGACAACAACCAAATTAGTTGAACTAAAATCATAACTTCATAAATTATTACCTAAGGGACTAATTAGACTGAGTGTGTCTCCATGGGGAGCATTGGTCATCTTCGTCAAGAAGAAAGATGACACGTTAAGACTATGCATTGATTATCACATGCTTAACAAGGCCACAATCAAGAATAGATATCCTTTACCAAGGATTGATGACCTTTTCGATCAGATGTGAGATGCATATGTCTATTCAAAGATTGATTTATGATCAGGTTATCAACTTAGGATAAAGGATGAAGACATTCATAAGACAATGTTTAGAACAAGATATAAACATCATGAGTTTACAGTGTTACCTTTTGGACTCACTAATGCACCAGTTGCATTCATGAACTTAATGAACAATATTTTTCAGGAATATATAGATAAATTTGTGCTAGTTTTCTTGGATGAAATTTTATTTATTCTAAAAACATGGAAGAACATAATGAACACTTGAAAATTGTGTTGGATGTTCTTAGAAAGAGAAAAATGTATGGTAAGATCTCAAAATGTTCATTCTATCAGAATGAAGTATAATTACCTTGGGCACATAATCAATAAAGATTGAAAGTTAAATGTGGAAATCTGAAAACTAGAAAGAAAATTCAAAGAATAGTGACACAATCCATTGGTAACGAAGTTCAACACAAAGCCTACATATATGGGTCTATAGCAAGGGTCTATTAAAATCACCTTTAAAAAAAATTATAAGTGGTGTATAAGACCTTCCTCAACTTGTCACAATAATCATCTTACAAAAACAACCCTAGTCTCCTTTGGAAATTTTCTCCAAAAATGTCTCTAACTAATAATAATGCCTTCTAGGCTTACATAGACTTGCAAGATTAACTCCTCAAATATAAAATCCTCCCTTTTATAACTAGTTTTCCATATATATAAAAAGGGTCACTTTATTTTTAAAAAGGGAGGTTATGGGATCAATCTCATCTAACCTCCACAAATGCCCATTTTATTATTAGGGGATTAAAATCCCACATCCAACGGGATATGGTTGGGTGGATTGTATAAGTTTGGGTGGCTGGTATGGTGATTTGGTCTTAGGGCCACATTTTATTGGGCCACATGGTAAGGTCACTGGATGTTTCTGCCAAGTTGGGCATGGAGTATATGTTGGGCTTGGTGAGGGATAAGTTTGGCTTGGTGGTTGGTGAGGTGGAGTCAGAGGGAGTTGAGGAGATGGAAAATGGGTTTGAGCGGTGCGGCAAGGAGAGGGTGGGATAGGTGAAAATTTTGCTCGAGCAAGTTGGAGGTGAGGTGAGTTGGTGCTAGATATGATAGTGGTTAAGGTGGCTCAGTTGGCTAGGTTATAAGGAGCTCGACTTGGCAAGTTAGGATGACACTAAATGCATCTCTGTTACTGTAGCATAATTACAATATAATGCATAATACATCCCACATTCAAAATGTGTTGCATAGAAAAAGAACTTAAATACATAAGTTTCATATAGTGATATTAAGAAACAAAGGAAAAGGTACCCCTCCATAAAAAGAGTGTGTCGACCTTGGATGAGGGCCCCTCAGCTAGAAAATAGTGGGGCCCACCCATCTGATAATGAGTGTAAAAGACTGGAGATGTAATTTTTTTTGCTTAATATCACCTTGTTAGTTGTCACTATTTCATTGGTCCACATGGCAAGTGTGAAAACATCCAATTCATCTTGAACCTATGTGCAATCCCATATTTTTCTAGTTTTCCAAAAATTTCAGCATGTAATAACTTCTACGTATGACCTTTATTTTCAGTGTTCAAGATACTGCTGGAAAGATCTCAATGTGCTCTACATAGTGAAACTGATTACAACATATTTTTAGAAGATTATAGATCAGTTTTTTTCACCAAGGATCCTTTGGATAACACCTCCACACTAAGAAGCTTTTGGACCCCCAAAATTATTTTTAATTGGTGACGAGGTAAGGGTACTTTTCCCTCACCTTTCCAGTTTCCATCCATTCACCTTGTTTGGATGCATTCCCTTTAAACCCACATGAATATATTAAATATAACCCCTTCATGAGGTTCTCACATTCATTTATATAATGATATCTTCTTATAACTCATCCAAATTATTAAGATAAAAATCATCAATAAAATGTATATAAATTCTATCATCATGATCACTAATCATAGAAGGCTCATACAATTTTAGATTTTCAACATTCACGACTGAATAAATATGCATGTAAGGATATAAATATAACTAGAAAGTATTATTACCATTTTTTCCAAAGATTTGGAATGTTCCATAACAAATTGGTTTAAAATTTTTACCTTCATTTTCCATTCTTTCCTTGCTGATGTGAAGCCAAACTGAATCACCCACTTAGAATTAATGATCAGTTTGATGTTTATCATGCCTAGCCTTGTATTTTTATTGAATTTTCTCTTATTTTTCTTAGAAAAACTGATGGACCAAATGTATCTTATGTAAAAACTTATTATCTTTTCTAGTATCACTATGGCCATCAACAAAAAATTCTTGTCCAAAAGAGAAATCTAAAGGATATTTAGGAAGATAACCAAAACAAGTCTCAAATGGAGACTTCATAGTATAAGAATGAAGTGCTCGGTATAGGCATAATACACATAATATAAATATTTATCCCACAACTTAGGATGTTTACCACAATAACCCCTGAGAAGATGTACCATAGTGTGGTTTATGAACTTTGTTTGACCATTGGTCTGTGGATGAAAAGTACTTTTTTCATCTTGATTTCCATTAAATCCCAAAAATTTGACCAATTTTACCCACAAAATCTGGAATCCTAGTTAGAAATAATAGACGTGGGAAAGCCAAAATGAACCCATACATAATGAAATAATAAGGATGTAGTCCCTTCTCCAATAAAATTTTTAGTACAAGGAATTAATACACACATTTTTCTAAATCTATCCACAAACACATATAAATAGTCATGTTTTCTCTCATACATGGGAAAGCCTCCTATTAAATCCATATATATACTTTGCAAAGGATGAGTAGGGACGTGAAAAGGAGTGTAAAGTCCTAAATTCATGTTGTTAGGCTTTCTTGTGGCACAAAGAACACATCCCTTTATAAATATGGTTACATGTTCCTACATACAAGGCCAATAATAATACATATGTAAATGTAAAATTTTCTTACCGATACTAAAATGACCAGATATAAGAGAATTGTGAGATTCCCTAATCATATGCTATATTTCATCCCGAGGAATATAAATTTTACTAGAATGATACAAGATTCCATCATACACATGATAGTCCAATTCTCCTACCTATTTAACACTCATCAAATCTTCATACAGTTCTTTAAAATCAACATCATTAGAATATTTTTTTTATAACTATATTGTAAAATAATATATACAACAATAATTGGAGATATAAATATCATATCAACCACCTTATTTTGTATACCTTTCTTATACCTGATAATGAGATGAAACTGCTATAAGAGTCCCAATTAAAAAAAGTGCCTAGACTATCACAACTTGGTCTGTGATTGGATATACTGGAGGGGTTGATGATATATATGGATTACTATTTCATTTCCCATCAAGTTATGTTTCTATTTTTTAACTCTATACCAAAGAATACAACTATTTATTATAGGTTGTACAATTTCTTACCATGCTTGTGAAGGTTTTAGAATGGTAACAAACAAGTTTTCTATTCTGCATCAAGACAACCCCCATTGCATATTCATTGGCATCCATCTCAATCTCAAATGATTATTGTAAATATGGAAGTGTTAAGACAAGAGTGGTACTTATTTTATCTTTCTTTGTATCAAAATATATTTGATGTTTAACTCCCCAATGAAATACCTATTTAATGCTAGTCAAAGAATGCGAAGGGGATGCAATAAATGAGAATTTAGCATTAAAATTTATCTAGTAAAAAACTACACCAAGAAAGATCCTAACCTCTGTTACATTATTAGGTTTTCCCATTTAATAATGAAATCAACTTTTGCAGGATCAATTTTCAATTTACCATGTCTCTCAACATAACCCAAATAAATCAAAGATGTTTTCCCAAATTCACATTAAGTACACATCTTCAGATATAGTTTCTCCTTTCTCAAATCATATAAGAATTTATGAATATGAATAATATGATCATCCCATGATTTATTGAAAATCATAATATTGTCTTAGTAGACTATCACAAAATCATCAATGAATGGCCTAAAGAAATTATTTATCCACACATGAATGTAGCTAGTGGATTTTACAATCTAAATGGCATGCCAAGAAATTGTAGCAAAAAAACCTTTTTTATCTTAAAAGTAATTTTCCAAACATCACCTTCAATGATTCTAACCTGGTGATAACTAAAAGTACAACTTGGTGAAATAAACAACATTTTTAAATTGATCCAATAAATGATCAATGTTATGAAGAGGGTACCAATTTCTCATTATGATATTGTTTAACTGCACAAAGAAATATTCACACATCCAACATGTTACATTATTGGGTATTAGGCCAGCAAAATGATATTAAAACCAAAAGGAGATTTTTTTAGGATGGATAATTCCTTTTTCAAATAGTACCATCTCCCACAACATGATTTCCAAATAAATTAAACATGGTTTTTCCATAATTCACCAATGTTAGGAAGAGGTGCATCCTACAACAACTATATCACATGTTGAACTCCTCATTCTCAGGAGCATCCAAAACTTGTCTGATATGTGAAACACATCATCATTGTTAGATTCAAACATGATTTACTATGATAATTAGGAATGCCAATCTTCAAGTAGACTATGTACAAATTCAGTAATGAATGGCTTTGAACAACATGCATATCACATTATTGCATGAATTTAGCTAGTGCATTTCATCTACCTTCCAGTAACCAGGGATAATAAAGGCCATTCACATGATGAGCTCTAATAACATGTTCAATCCCATGTTGTAACAAGAATGTACTTTTCTGAATGTCACCTATAGAAGACTGCTTTATAATCATGGTGATAACCTAGTTTTCATTAAGTCGAAGAGTTCCTTAGCTGAAATAAAGTTAGGGGTGAGTGCATTCTTTGGGAATCACTGTTCCAACTCTAGAATCATACAATGTGAGAATAGGGGTAACCAATATTTTCATCGTGATTATATATCACTCCAAAGCACAAACAAAATCAAGACAAAAATTCACCATGTACCATATTTACTTAGGCTACAAATACTGATAGGCGAACCTAACAAGGAAATAGAGTCTCTAAGGAATTCTCCTGGATGAATCCTATTTGTCCAACCACCAAGCCATAAGAATATTTTTAACATGATGAGCTCTAACAATGTATCCTGAGAATGGGGGCCATCTTTAACATAGAAATTAATCTATTATCACGCCTGATAAGAATGATTTATCCCTACACAACTATGCATTGGCTCAATAAAGATCCAAGGACTTTCTTAAAACCACACCACAAATTTCTAATAGAACAACATCCAAATCTACCTCATCAATGAACTTTTTCAGTAATGGAAAATATGAATCTACAAGTTTTCGTAACTTGTAATTTTGAATCATCACAAACCCAACCAAAAGGATAAGGCTTAGGATGTGGTTTGGTTTGGAGTCCCAATTTCTTCACAACCTCCTTTGAAATCAGATTAGTTTGAGATCCATTATCAAATAGAGTGTCTATTTTGGTATGTTTAGAAAAAAATCTAAGGTGTAACAACTCATTTTTTCTTCTCATCATGCACATATTTTTGTTTAGAAGAAGAAGCAGTTCATTAGATCAACTAGTGCTAGAAGAAGAGGAAGAATTACAACCTTATAAACCCATGGCTGTGATCTTGGTCTCATTACCAAAATTGGATCCAAGATCGTGTTACACCATAGTGTTTGTCTTCTTTTCTTTCCCTTTCTTATTATTAAATAAATTTGGCTTAATCTCCGGATGAAATTTCCAACACTTAGATTCATCATGATTCTTTTTTCAATGATTACAAAATTGTTTATCATCTTCTTTCTTAATAGTACAAGTAGTCTTCTTCTTATCCTTTCAAACTTTTCTCTTTACTGTCAGATTGCTTGTTTTTTCTTTTCAAAAATGACTCTTTGGAAACTTTTCCCGCTTGCTTCCAAATGAGTAGATTGTACACACACCACATCAAGGCTATTAGGATTAAGAACAAGAATCATGTCTCAAATTTCTATGTAGCACACTAATATATTTCAGCAGTGTTTCTTGCGTATGAAGATAAATTCCCAAAGTGAGAGCCCATTTTCTAAATTCTTGTGTATAATCCTAAACACTTCGTCTCTTAGTTTGCCTTAAAATTTTCCAATCTATCATAGCTTGTTCCATATAACCCAATGGATTAAATTATTATCTTAAATCAGAAAAAAATTCATTACAAGAAGAGACTGTTTTACCTTTTTCTCATCAATCTCTTATAGATTACTCTCCCACCAAATGAGTGTTGTACCACCCATTCAGAAGAGTCATCAAATGAATTTTTTCCTCATCATCAAAAATTTTCTAAATCATGTAGTATAATTCAATTTTCTTGATCCAGTTATCCAATTTCTCTACATTAAGCTCTCCATTATACATAGGTAAATTCAAACTTAATATCCAATTTCAACTTGAAGGAAGAAAATCATAATTTCATTTAGCATCCTTTGAATAGGGAGAATCAAATTCAGATGAAGAAGATTGTTCTTATTTTTCAGTTTTTTTACCTTTCTTGTCTTCTTTCTCCATTTTTCATCTCCAATCTCACTATAATTCCTCCACCATTTATTTCATCTACATGAAGGATTGATGAAATTCATCTTATTTTTCTTCACCCATATCTACAATTTGTGACTGCCTCATGATCTAATTTTAGAATCCAAACTACGTTAAATAGATCCTTCACCATGTCTGGAAGGAGACCTTGTCAACATACAAAAAACACTTGCAATCTAAAATAATAGTTAAAATGATCACAAACCATCTCTAATAACAAATGATCCGTAATTTAAAACAATTTGTAAACACACCTTTAAAAATTACTTAAAATTCAAAATTTTAGATTTTATTTCAAGCCATTATGATTTTCTGTAACTGATTAATTAAATGAAAAATGTGAGAGATGGCTGTGGAAAATAGAAAAACTAATTGAATGCAGAGAAAAATCAACACAAGCAATGTATAACGGATTTCAACACAAAACCTACGTCTCTGGGTCCATAATTAAGAGACTGATATATTAAAATCAACTTCATGGACTGGACAGTGCTTAATGATGTTAATATTCATGGCAAAGAGTAAACCTTACCAGAAACTAAGATCCACAATATTGGAAGGGCATTGCAAAAGTAAATCCTCAGTCTCGTTTGAAATTTTTCTCCAAAAATGTTTCTAACTCCCAAAAATTCCCTCTACGCTTACATAGACCTACAATATTAACTCCTCAAATATAAAATCCTCTCTTTTATAACTTGTTTTTCACCTATACCCCAATGGTCACATTATTTTTTATAAGGTGGGAGGTTAGGGGGTTGATCCCCTCTAACCTCCACTGACACCCATTTTACTATTAGGGGATTAAAATCCCACATCCATATATAACCACACTCACGTTCCTCTTCATCGAACTGAGCTTCCTATAAAGTATTTATAGAAACCAACAAGTTTTCACCCATACTCTCACTTTCAAGACCTCTAAAGGCATTCAATAGGAACATAATTCATCCCTATTAAATCTCAGACTGATAGAAATCATAAACTAATCAATCTCATGCATCTTATACCTCCATCTTCTAGCAAACTAAACATTTTCCTAGAAAACTAATAACCTTCTTCACAAAATGAGTTGAATGACCTATCAAATCATATCATCATGAGAAAAACGTTATACCATTGGAAAGATATCTAAATCCTCTTTCCATGGTATTAAAATCACTAATATTTTTTGAGATCATAAAACATAGATACACACAACAATTTTGATCAAAATAATATAGACATCTCACATGAGAAATGATATTACATAATGGATAACCCCTTTCACCTTTCACTTATCAATATATATAGCCAAAATAATAATGGTCTCCGCACATTACATTCAATATTAGGATTCAATCCTACCTCTTTATTCATCTTCATCATGTCTAATCATCATGAGACCTGACTTCCCCTAGCAACATGTTCTTCATATTCTTGTACTTAACACAAACTCTTTGATAGAATGAAAACTTCAAAACAACACTACAAGATCATTCTTACCCATATTTTGATTATCTATCATGTTAAAATATTATCCTTACACATAATGGAAACTCCCTTGATGCCTAAGCATATTACCATAGTTCACAAAACTTGATATATCTAAATGATTATTTATTTCCTTCAGGAGATAATAGATTCACGGCACACCTCAAGACTACCCTTCAATTTATTAACGAATTAAAAAACAAAACTATCAAAAATCATGACTTAACACACACATATACCTCAGATCACCCTGATAGACCATGATGAAATAGATCCATGATTTTCAAGATAATTAAAAAATCCTTCATGAATGATCAACCAATCATGACTTCAATTATTTTTCATACTTAATGAGAGAGTCCACACATCTCAAGAAGATAGAAAAAAAAATCTTCAAATCACTACTGACCATACCAAAATTTTCATAATTCTAATGATGTTATTAGACACCAAATCATAGGACTATATTGATGAATTTGACTGACAACAAGGACATATACTAGACAAAAGAAAATTTCTTACTTAAACCAAAAACCTAACTTATGCTATACAAACTTCTATATGAATGATATAGAGCAATTTAGGGAAAAAACATACCTTGTCAAGGTAGAATAAGTAGAGCTTCAAATAAACCTTATATTTCCATAAGAAACAATCATACCCATACTTCTTTTAATAGATGAATTTCTTCTAGAAGTCTAGAGAATACACTCCAAGCTACTTAGGGAAGTATAAAAATATGTAGTCATCAAATGAGCCCACAAAAGCTATCCTCTCTTTATCTATTTTTTATATTTACCTTTGAGAACCTCTCATTCTTCTTGGATTATGAATTTTTAGGCATGACAATTTCATCTAAAAACCCTTCACCTTCTGATTGGAGACCTGATAAAAACATATGGTTACTTTAATTCACAATTAGATCTAGTAGTCCTCTATGACTTGTATTAGGCTTGACAACCCTGATTTCTTCCTTCTTGGCCTTGTAATTTTTTTTTGCATTCACTTCACGTTGGCTGTAGATGGACCAAAACTATGTACCATAGAATATTTTTTTTCTTCCTTCTTGATATCTATGACATGATTGGAGTCTTCTTTCTTATCCTCATACTTAGGATTATCCTTCTTATCCATAGAATCAAATATGTCTGTCGTAGAGTCAATATTCCTTTTTAAAACCTTCTTATCTTACCTTTTGGGAGCTTGAAACCTAATGTTATACCTTGGAGATTCACTTTGATAGTAATATCTAGCAATACAAACCTGTTTATGAAAATTGCAGCACACAACACCATGTTTGTCTCTAGATTGATATGAATTGAGGTTACAACCTACAATTATCTTCCTTATGACCATATTCACAACATGAATAACATTGACCATTGAAAGAACCTTCATAACTCCATGAGAACTCATTGTTTGAGGGACTCTTCTTGTAATCTATTAACTCTATGACCAAATCTGTGACAAATATAGCAATAACCATTGAATTAAGAATCATACCTTATCTCATTGGGTTGAATAACAATGTTAGACCTTGTTGACCTATGAATGCATTCTGTTGCAAATGGTCTCCTTCATGTTTTCTTGAGTACTTGGTCCAACTTTTCTATCTTAAGAAATTCTCCATAATGTGTTCCTTTGAATCCCCTATTGTGAAATTATGTTGATGTCTCTCACAACCTCCACCATGTTATAGCCTCATAACTTGACAATATTGAATGATACAAATTTGCGAACTACACAACATGCTAGATGTTGCTAATGACACGCATGTTCATACTTGTACTTGGAACTCATCTTCTAATCACCTAAGGACTAGGTTATTCTCTTGATCCTATAAGCTTATAGACACCCATTTTTCATCTTACATGTTTTATTGCTTGAGGGTAGTCAACACATGAAATCTGATTTTCCCATATGTCATTTCCAATGATTAACTACTATGTGAGCCTATCTCATACTAGTATGGAACTTATAGTTGACCACAAACATGTACTCAATCTCAGTTTTCCATTGTGCTTATAGGATCTCCTTAAGCATGGTTGCACTTGCTTTATATAGACCTATCTTTGGTACCAATTTATAGGAAATCATAGTGTTGTGACTATAAATCATCCAATTCCATTGGCATATCCCTTTAAGAGATGTCATTGATTCACCATTCAAATTAGCATTCATGTGGACCTAAAAACCCCACATGATTGTAAGAGATTTTATTCGATCTTTGTATAATCATGTCATTGCCAAAGGAAAAACACCACCTGAATAGATGTAAGAATAACATTCCAATGCTTTAAAGCGTGAATAGTAGGTCAAAGAGTCAAACTTCATTGAAACTCCAGATCTGTTATTATTAGTCCCTATAAAAATTCATTGCAATAAAAGTACACACATCATGTAGATGAATTTTTAACTAAAGTTAGACACTTACAACATTTCAAAAGTAGCACTCAAGACATGAAGAATTTCGTGAGGAAAACGTTATACAATACAAGGTGCGATGTACAACCCCCAAATATGACCAAACATGCTGTAACTAAGGCATGTGCTGAAATGACATTATCACTAATGATATGTGCCTCTTCTCATACAAGTGCTATCTATGCATGCATCATGTTTAGTTCTATACATCCATGCAGGCATACCATACATGCATGTGGATGCATGTATGTAGATGTAGACACAAAATCACATGCTTACTACTATTTTACCAATACCGCCAAGTATGCTTTCTTATATATGGATCTTGCTTAAGAAAAGTATTCACTAGTGACACACTATCTATTCCTTCTTCTTGCTTTGAGTATCTTTATTACTTTTATCCCTCACCTCATCTCAGCTTCTACACCCATTTCTGGTCAAGTCACAGGGATCCATGTCTATCAGTCTTTGCACATTTGTAACTAGATCCACTTATTTCTGGACACTAGCCCCCATAGGACTGGACACTAGTGCTCTGGAACTCTTATCCATCCTAGGATATCCCACTGTCCTCTTTTAGGGTTCTTGTTCACATTTTTCTACATTTGTGGTCCCACGAATGATTTTCAGTTTTCCAACTAAATATCCACGAGATCAGCTAGTCAATATAATCGGGTCATTAGTGTCGTGAAATTCCAAGCAAGAGATCCCTATATAAACACAAAATACCATCTCATTATAATGGTTGTTGCACTTTTTATCAAGGGATTATCTATCTACATATCAAAGGGACTGCATCTTGGGCGTATTATTTTGCATACAAACTGTCATAGGAAGGGGAAGTTTCAGAATTCCATTTGGCACATTTACATTCTATCTACCTAAAACGCATTATCTTGGTGTCATAGGCATGAGGGGCAACCTAGGAGAACTATTGTACACACAAACTACATAATAACTACACTTATGGGGTCTGAGATGGAGTGCAACACTCAGTCGTAAGTTCACTTTGTTTGAAAACCGAGGACCAAATCCAACCTCCCATTTGGCATCTTTTTTTTTTTTTAGGATTTGATGTAGTTTGAGGCATTTTGTAGTAGATTATTTGTGTTGCAGATTTATCAGGTACTCATCAATAAATCCAAGTGCGAGCATACATGCGGTCATTGACCAAAAAGTGTAAAACCATAGCGACAATGATGAAATCAGCAACTAACCCTTTTTGGCAGAGTCTTACAGCCCACGAAGGTATAGGGAACCTACAGGTGCCCTTGCCCCTACCCATGCACCTATGTATGACACATTCCTGACATCTTTGAATTTTTATGAGCGTGGTTGTAAAATCCTAGCACTCTTTTTTGTTTCATTAGTTCTCTGTAGTCCAGAAACACTTCGGGATAAGTGAAATCAAGGTAAGTACCCTATCTTCTCATTTGCTTTCATATTCACATCCTAAAAAATTACTTAGCATGTGTATCTTATTGTACATCATTACTAGAAATATTCAAATCTCATATTTTAGTAAAATATATAGATTTTATTGAATTGTTTTGGTGAACATGTAGCTTCTAAATCCTTTCCCTAGGATCCACAAAACTGTAATGGCTAAGAGTATATCTCCATCTTCTAGGAAAGCCATGCATCATGAAAGTCGGTCAATCCTATTTATGATGAGGTTAATGAAGCTGAGCTAGCGCTAAATCTATAACAAAAACCTTGTGTTGATGATAATATTTAAAGAAAACATCTCTCCAATGAAAGAAACATTTCGACTAGTTTTTGCCCACTCTTCTATCAACATTGTTTCTTTGAAACATTTTTTTTTTGGACTTGTAATCCTTGTTATTCCATGGGCTCTAGGACTACTCCACCTTATTCTATTTTTTCTGAAACTCTTGATGATGCTATGATTGATTACATGCTTTGTATTACTAGTGATAATGTAGATACAAGTCATAACAACAATTTACACGCAAATGATTTTAGTTCGCATAATAATTATGATGAGTGTCAAGTTGTATCTCACACTTATCCTATTTCTAAAAAATTCTTATAATATTTGTCATGATACATATTTTGATATATCTTCTCCCACTTATTTATATTTGATGATCCACTTGATGAAATAATTTCATGTGAAACCTTATCTACTAGTGATGATGATTCTATTGCTGATCATGACCATGTTAGTGAGCATATTATATCTCTTGATTCTACTAAATGTGAATTTACTCCACTTTCATCTCTTTTCAAGGATGTATATAATAAAATGTATGATGATTCTACTCCATCTATTACTTTGTCTCCTATCATTTATTTTAATGATACCCCTAGTGTTCCTATCGATATTTCATCTTCTTCTCCTCCTATCACCATTCATTATTATATTCCTCTCAACGTTCCATGTTCATCTCCTTTAATATGTTTCTTCTTCTTCTCTAGAAGCTACTCATTTTTCTTCTTCTATTACTCCTATTGTTCCACATATTACTTCTTCTACACCTACATCTAGCATGCCCGTCGCATCTTCATCCTCCATTTCTCCTTCCCTTGTTCCCATGATCACTCATAATGGTAAATTGCAACCTCTCAATGTGCCTATCATATATTATACCATTCCTTCACATGATATTTTATCACTGATGCATGTTGTTGGAAAGTTACAATCTCAGGTCCAATATCTTGCTCTTAAAAGAAAATCCTACTATGCATCTATTGATAATAATTCTATTCATGGAAATATTATCCCAAATAAAATTTACAACTTGAAATTTCCTAAGGATTTCACCATGCCTAAATTCTCATGCTTTGACAATACAGACAATCCATATCTACATCCAAGGATAATTTTAGTGGTGAATATTCATATTTTGGTGAATTTTTGGAATTATGAGAATTTGATTTTGGTGAATTTTATAACAACGATAATACCCAGGTTTCACCCAAAAATCCCATAAATGATAATATTTCCCATTTGAATTGCCAAGGAATTTACAATCTCAATGTATATTTTTATGTTGAATCATCGCATGATCGTCACGTTGAGATTTGAAAACATTAATGTTTTGCCAAAAAATCAACATTTCCAGATTTGAAAACATTAATATTTCACCAAGAAATCTATGGAACCTTATTTGGCCAAGAAAACATTACCAAATTTTTCGATTTTCCCGATATATACATCAGAGGTGATGTTTTCCCCATGATTTTACAATTTGCATTTGTTTGAAGTAGTAGAAAGGGATTTAATGAATCGAAATATTGCAATTTGTTTACAAAATTTCAAAAAAATCTAGGTATTTCCATGACCCAACTAGTGCGTTGTAGTTTACATCCTAGAAGCACTTATTGCAGGTGAGTCTTCAGACTATTTTAGACTTGTTTTATTTCATGTCACATTGTTTTATCTACAATTCTACCTTTGTAAGTTATTACAAAGCCTAAACATCCTCATCCTCATAAGTCACTATGATTTTTTATGTCATCTAGAATAGTCCTCCGCTTACAGAGAATTCATAACTAGTTTTCCTATCTTAGATACATCTAGATAATAAATAAATTTTATTTAGTTCTATATACATCTTATGCTGCTCTATATATTCCTTACTAATTATATACTATGTAGTGCATGTCTATTATTTATCCTTTTATTTATTTATTAGGATAATTATTACACTTGTGTTATCCCTACACTTGTTGGGTTAGCTTGCTTAGGTGTACTTGTTGTGTTGAGTTAGCTTCTCAGTTATGTGGAGTTAGCTTACTAGTCTTCTGGAGTAAACTTCAACTACCATTATCGGTTACATTCCACAGGAAGTTATTCACCACCGATTTGGGTGTCATGAGTACCTTTAAAAACAATCAGCATTAAAATATTATTTTAATAGGACTCACTCCAAACCTTCTACAAGTTCACTAAATTTTTTATCACGTAACTTAGATTAAGGTGATCTTTTTTTTGAAATTGTGTATATTTTTGAGATCTATGCATTGGTGAAATTTTGTATGCACACCATTTCAAATGTAACAAAATACTATTTACTCATTGTAATAATTTACATGCACTCAATTATAAAGTGTCCAAATTTCACACTTAGGGTGTTGTAATCACTTGTGGACGCAATTTCTTGTTGAGCCCAACATCCTAAACTTTTGGGTGTTGCATTCTTAGCATCTATGGGTGTATACATTTATATCTCTTTTATTTGTTGAGATATCTTGGATCTTTATTTTTGACTTTTTTTTGGCATGTTGACAATCTCTCTTGTAGGGAAGCTTTTCAAATGGTGAAGCCTAGTGTTAGTTTGTCAGTGTTCGAGTAGTTTATTTTGGAAACTCATACATATTTGTGGTGTCACTCTACCCATTTAGCATTATGGGAGGGTGTGGTGTTAATACTGCTTCTTTAGGTTTCGTGTCCTTGCCTTGTTACCTTGGATTTGCTTGGATCATGACACTCCTATTTAATTAGATCCCTTGTCCTTGCCTTATTTCCTTGGTTAGAAAATCTTGGATTAAAGATATACCTTTTTATAGCAGTTGATCTTTGCTTCTTTGGTTTGTGTCCTTTGCTTATTACCTTAGATTTTCTTGGATCATGGCACTCCTATTTATTTTGATTTCCTATCCTTTCCAAATGTTACCTTGACATGAGTTCATGGATCATGGCACACCTATTTGTAGCAGTTGATCAGAATTATGTTTGGTGTTTACATTTAGCACTTTCGCACAATCAACTCCATTCATAGTTTCCTTGCATGGAGCTATTCTGGTGAATCCCAGTGATCATTTTTTGAGTTCTATGATGTGAGTAGTGGATTAAAACCATAGTGTGCACCAAAATTCTTTAGAATTGTTGCAATTTTTTGGAGTTGAGCTTCTTAGGATTATCTTGCAGTGGTGTTTTTCTCTCTCTGACTTTATTATTACTAGTTCAAATGGGTAACTTTGCGGTGTCCAATTTTTCCACGGTAAATTTGTACGTGGGTACCTCATCAGGCCTTGTTTTCAGGACCCACCTTATTTTTTTCCCACTCAAGCTATTCTTATGGGAGGGTGTTAGAGAAGGTTATTATTTATCCTTTTATTTATTCAATTAAGACTCTAATTATTACACTTGACCACTTTATCACCTAAACTTGAAATTGGGTTAGCTTTCTTAGCTGTACTAGTTGTGTTGAGTTAACTTCTCAGTTATGTGGAGTTAACTTACTAGTCTTCTGGAGTTAACTTAACTACCATTATCAGTTAGTGGGAGTTCTTCACCACTGACCTTTAGGTATGTAGTTGCACTTCCATCCTCCTTTATGTTACATCTTTATTATTGAGTTATTCAAGTCATTGTATTTTAATGTATTGAGCATTATGGATTATGATGGATTTCCATATATGGTATTAAGCTCTTCTGTTTTGCAAATATAATGTGGTGTACTATTATCATCTGAGATCGTGACGTGGATAAAATCTTCTTATCATTCCTTTCAAAATATATATTATTTAGAATCACTTTATACATCTCCACAAGCTGCTGCTTTGTATATGTCCTTCCTTTATCAGTGTATCTTCTTTAAATATTTTTGTTAATGCTTCTCTTCTTGTACAATGTGTCACACACATAAACTGTGGTTTTCATTTCCATTTATTCCAAGACCAATATCATGAACGTTTATCACTCTTCGCTAACATCCTTCCTGTTTCATGTCCCAAAAGAAACCCGAAGGATATATAAAATGTGGTACATTACATAGTTTCAACGTCTCACTAGGGGAATTTCCTTGGGAGAATGACAAAATGACGATGCATGGCATAGACCTCTCGAGAGCCGGGACCCACTTTGGACCCAAAAACATATCAACTGCAGCTCAATCTATAAGGTTCACGTCTACTAGGAGGATTTGGTTGGAAATGGGAGGTTAACGAAATGTTGACAAACAATAATGAATGAAACAAAGACCATACAGAGATGTCCAAAGTGAAAAATTCAAGAAATGTAAAAGGGAAAAAAGATACAACAATGAAACAAAAACCAAATAATTAGCATTTAAAAAAACAAAAGATAGAAAATAGCAGTTTTGGGAAAAGTACAGACATCTTGTCACAAACATGCTTCTTGTTACCACCATTTTCCTCAATGATGTACTTCAAAAATTTTAAACCATGGAAACATAATGTATTGAATGTACTCCAAGCATGGATTTCCTTCAACATCTAAGGAGGACAAAATGCTTTCTTTATTATCACATTCACTTATTCGTGTGAAAATAATTGTGTTATAAATCCATCATAAACTATATAATAATACTAATGTTATTTTGTTAATGTTGAGACAAAGTTAGAATCTATCTCTCCACATCAAGAATTTTCCAAAAAAGAATGTAGGGGTTTACACCACCTCTTCTTCCTCCATGAAGATTGCAGAAGTGGGATCACTCTTCAACATCTTTTCTTGTCCTTGTTGTAGTCCATTCTTACTTATTACCACCATTTTCCTCACTGCGATGTATTTAAAAATTATTTAAACCATGAAAACATAATGTATTGAATGTACTCCAAGCATGGATTTCCTTCAACAATATGAGGAGAAAAAATTCTTTCTTTATCTTCACATTCACTTATGGCATAGCTTGCCTATGAAAATAATCATGTTATAAATCCATCAGAAAATGTATAGTAATACTAATTCAATTTTATTAATGTTGATACAAAGTTGGAATCTATCTCTCCACATTAAGAATTTTCCAAAAAAAATAATTAGGGGTTTACACCACCTCTTCTTCCTCCATGAATATTGTAGAAGTGGGATCACTCTTCAACATATTTTCTTGTCCTTATTGCAGCATGCTTACTTGTTACCACCATTTTCCTCATTTTGATGTACTTAAAAATTTTTAAACCATGGAAACATAATGTATTAAATTTACTCCAAGCATGGATTTCCTTCAAAAATATGAGGAGCAAAAAATGGTTTCTTTATCTTCACATTCACTTTTGGCACTGCCTATGAAAATAATTGTGTTATAAATCCATCAAAAACTATATATTAATACTAATTATATTTTATTAATGTAGAGGAAAGGTTGGAATCTATCTCTCCTGTTATCTAAATAACTCTCCCAGCTATTTAGACAACTTGTATACATCTTCTGGATCTGAGATCTTCATTGTAAGGTTGCCCGCAATCAAGTTCACTTGGCACATTCCCTTGGTTTCATTTCCCCACATGCTTCCCCTTCTCCTCTTTCATTTCCCTTTTCCTATTTGTTCCACTCCTCCCTTCCGTGCATCCTCTACGCATCCACCTTCTTCCTAGAAATTATTCACCCTACCTGTGTGCCTCACACTTTCTTTAATTATCCAAGTCCCTGGCCTTCTAACGTACCCCGAAAAACATCTTGTAATAGTTATGCCTTGACCATACATTCTCACGATTAATAGTTTTCTTATACATATTCTCACATGCGTTGCACGCACCTTCATTCTTTCTTCCTCCTGCACCTCATTCTTTCGCATGCATTATATTTGTGCCCTCCTTCATGCCTTTCTATGCCAGGTCATCCTCTTACACACTTGATTGATTGCAACACATAATGTAGGTGAATACACACCAATAAAGCGTTGAATCCTTGTAGAAAAATAGTGAGTGATACCTGTGGTAGAAACGACTAGAAAATTTTCACAGTTGTACATCCTTTCAGCCAATCCACGTGTGCCACATGTCTTGATGTGTGCAAATAACTCTAAAAAACTTTTGATAGTGATCCAATAATGTCCCAGGGTTTACATGAGCTCAGATCGGCACACGTCTAGTCTCAATTAATAGTTGCTCATGTAGACTATAGTGCTAAACATTCAAATTCAAATTCTTGGTGGGCTTTGGTGGGTTAGAAATGGGAAACATCTTTTTGTGTATTAATAAGTAGATCTAATTACTCTAACCACCTGGTTTGATCTGATTCGCCCTCCTTCCTTCTCCAACATGCCAAACAGAATTGGGGAAATGTATTTAATATATTTACAGGTGGATTTACAGGTATTGAATGCTTCTTATTGCATGGTTACATTTCAAATTCAGGTTTTCCATCCTTCTCTTCTTCTTCCATGGATTCATCTATAAATGTAAGAGTTGGTGCTCATTATTAATGTTGGACATTTTTTTTTATCCTTCACTCATTTTTCTAAGGACTTCATGGATATTTTCTATACTTTGAGTCACAGACCTCTAGATCCGGATCAACATTGCAGGTGAATATTGGTGTCTTTCACCATTATAACAACTCTATGCATTTTTTGAAGTAATAGAAGCATCATTTTGTGACTATTATCCTATCATAATGTGTTTGTATTCCTTCTTCTTGCCTTTTCTTAATGCATTACGTGCTCTTTGTGCCATTCTACGTCCCTTCCAGCTCCTTATTTAGTTGTGTTCTATGAAATTGATCTAGTAAATACGTTTTAAGTTGTGCTATAAGTGCCTGAGCACTTCTTTCACGCATTTTTCTTCATTTTTTCTCAAAACAAATAGTGTTCATCCCTCATTTTCTGGTGATATCAGATGTTTTAGTGTAGGTTTATTTTCATGTTATCCTTATATCTCTAGTCCCTTGGCATTGGTTAGTTCAATTTTCCCATTTAGCACTTCAGGATTAGTAGTAGTAGTAGTAGAATTAGATAGAGGAACTGACCTTTTCTATATATCTGTCCCAAGCACGCAAGGTCCCACAACTTGGAGATGGTTCCATTTTTGTCAAAAATAACTTGGTTATGGAAACTAGATTCCGAGACATGGGAGCAAGTTTTATAATCAACATCTCCACAACAAGAATTTTCCAAAAACATAATGTAGGGGTTTACACCACCTCTTCTTCCTTCATGAAGATTATAGAAGTGGGATCACTCTTCGATATATTTTCTTGTCCTTGTTGTATTCTAGGAAACATGTCTATAATATTTAATATAAAGGAAAAACATCAACATCCGAAGGATATTTTTATTCATGCATCCTTCAAGTTTCTTGAAATCATTCTCCAAGTAGGAACATGGCAGTATACAAGAGAATACCCTTATCATGATTGTATCATATGTGAAACATCAGATCAAATCATTCAATATTCTCTCAATAATAATTATACTTTAGCTAGCTTTGAGACATTGACATTTCATTGTCAAGCGTAAGAACCTTGGATACAGTTTCAACCTTGAATTCACAGTCTCATACCATAGTGAGTCATAGATGAAAGACCATATATTTTGTCTCAGCTCCTTTGAAATGATGAAACTCTTGGTAATTGGATTATGAAAGACCTCATACCTCTTGATGAATCAATAATTTCTTCATGAGTAGATGCACACCTTATTTGGCTTGATGACAAAATTTAGAACCTCTATACTCAGGAAAAACCTCTATACATTATGACAGAGCTCAGTCATCAAGACTCCTTCATTAATCAACTAAAGACAGATCATACCTTGGATGAATCAATGAACTCAGAGTCCTTCATGAGAAGATACATACTATACTTTGATTTCAAACTAAGCACAGACCTTGAGATCACCTATTTCATGTTTGATTAGCTACAACAAAGACTTCTTATCACTAGAGTGTCTTATCATTAGAGTGTCTTTGGATACTCAACAAATCATTTAAATTCTTGTTCTCTTCTCAAACCTCTGATACATCTTCAGTTTTCTTGATGTATGCTCTAATTCTTATTATACTAATGTAACACTCTTGCAAAAAGTAGTACATGTTAAGTGACACAATATTATTTTTCTTTATACATATTTCTCATGTTGAGATGTCTGTGCACATATCAATATCATTTAGTCTAACATGTTGTATATTTTTTTCTTTCAATTCTACAGGATTCACTGATTCAAAAAATGACACCTAAAAAGGGAAGCTCATCCTCAGGAAAAAATGTTATTCCAACCCCTCCTGGTAGTGGTACTGGCATTCAAAAAATAACATCTTATTTTGAGAAACCATCTAAGGAAACCCATCCTTCTCTAGCAGGACCATCACAATCAAGGGATAATGATTACATTCAAAATGAAACTCAGAATGAGAATGTGTTCATTTTTTATTTTCCTGATGTTGTCAATGACAACAACAATGAAATGCCTCCCCTTGAAGACATTCCATTGAATGATGTCGAGTTTGACACTGTACCACCTATCCAATTGAATGAAGATGACATTGCATCACCTATGCCAGTGCCCAAGTGAATGTTGGAGGTGAAACTTCTGGCAGTGGTAGTCAATGGAATTTAAATTCCACCAAGGAAAATACTCAGCAGACACCTATTTCTGGAAGAAAGAGAAAGGAAAGAAAATGGGACTTGGGAAGGAGTTTTAGGTTAGAGTGGGTTTCTAAGTTTCCATTTATTGAACCTGTTGAAAATGAGAATAAATTTGAACCTCCCAAAGAATGCAAATGTACAATCTGTAGCTGGAAATTGGGCAGGGACAAGACAATGCAACTTAAGTTGGATACTATTGAGAAGCATGTAGGAAAGATATATGAAAAGATAATTGTAAATGGCGTTGAGAAGAATGTTGCTAGATGGAAAAATGTGGATGGTTGTTTTGCATATTAGGTATGAAAAATAATTTTAAGAGCACAAGAGAAATGAAAGAATAGTTGCAGTGAATGGAGGGACAATTACCTCTCAATTCAACAAGATCATTCAAAACAGTCTTTTGGGTAAAACAATTCAGCTAGCTACTGTTTTTCACATTTTGAAAAGAGGTCATCCTATAACAGATTTTCCTGAACAAAAGAAGATGTTGTCTTTCCTTGGTGTCCCACACTTTCCTCATTCTCACTGGTCAGAAAGTAGTGGTTGGGATTGGGAAAAATGCCTAGCTATGGTTGAGAAAGAAGACTTGAAAGAGAAACTGAAGTCTGCACGATACATATCTTTGTCTATTGATGAGGTTACAACAGTAGATAATATTTCTTGGGTCTATATGCATGTGTATACTATTGAGAATTATGTGAGATAACCTCACTTACTTTCCATTCACAAGATGAGAGAGAACTCCAATGTTGAAAACCTTTGTGAGTTGGTGATATAAATTTTGAAGGAGATCAGTGACATGGATGATGCTGCAATTGCATCAAAGTTGGTATGTGTGGGGTAGATGGGGCATCTGTAATGCAAGGTCATCATAATGGCCTGTGTGTAAGACTCCAAACATCTCATTTCCCTTATATGATTTCCATTCATTGTATGGCTCATAGAATGAACCTAGCTTACATAATAGTTGGAAAATTTAAACCTGTAGCAAAAGTTGAAGACCTTGTTCGAGAGGTGCATGCTTATTTCTGTCGTAGTCCTAAAAGGTTCATGGAATTCCAAATATTTGCATAAGGACTAAAAAATGGGCATAAATTGTTAAAATATGTTGACACCAGGTGGATCTCATTGTACCAACCGGTTCGTAGGGTGTACGAAGAGTATCAATCCTTATTAGGAGTGATGTGGCAGAATCACATGGAAGTGGACAAGGCCCAGGATTTGATACATCGTTTGATTGATATAGAGTCATTGTTGATGTTGTGTGGTCTCCTTCCTATGTTGGGAGAAATGCATCATTTAATTAAACAAACACAAGAAAGAACTATCTATATTGTTGTTTTTTCTAGTTTGAGGAAACAAGTTTATATGAAAATAGAATATTTGTATCTTAGTGAAACTGCTTTTACAGGTCCAAAAATTAATGTTTGGAATGATTTGTTAAAGATTGGAAATGCAAGTAGCTTTCTGAAGCTCAACTTGTTTGGGGAAGTATGTGCTTTTGTACGTGGATATGAGATACCGATGTACATGTTTAAAGTAGTAGCCGGTAAGGTTGAGGAGGTAAAAGTCACAGGGTTGTTGTTTGATAACATTGTATCATCAACAAGGGTGAGGTTAAGAGAAATTGTAGTGTCCCTACTAGAAGAAATAAGGGAGTGATTTAGAAGGGATGCTTTACTTGAAGCAATGGCTATAGTAAATCTGACCTTTTGGAATCCTGTCCAAAATGAAAGACATATGCAGGAAGACTACTTCAAGAGGTTGACTACATTGATTCAACATTTTTGTAAGCCTGTTGATATCAATGGAATGAATATTCCAGGTATTTTAAGCAAGGACAATTTGATTGCTCAATCTCATGAATTCGCCACTACAATGATTCAATAATTCAAATATTTGGATAATCCCTTAGAGTGTGGAGCAATAACCCGACTATGGAAAAGAGTTGGGGTGAGTACTATTTTACAGCAAACCATGTCTGAGTTTTTCTCATTGGCTGATCTATGTCAAACAATGATTTTGGGTTCAGTTGAAGATGAGAGAATTTTCAGTGCCTTGGCCTTTATAAAGTCAAAATTGTGAAACAAGCTTGACAAAAATTTGGAAAATTGTTTGAGAATTTATACATCACGGTACGAAGTGGATAACTTTCTCTACGACAAGGGCTCTGGCAGTATGGAAGTCGATTACTGAAAGGAGAGGGGCTGAAAACAATGGCACAAATACAACAGACGACCCTATTGCAGTAGTTGACTGTCAAGAAAGAGAGAGTCAGTCTCAGAGATCTGGTGAATCAAATGATAGAGATGATCTAGGTCCATCAAGTTGGAAGCTTCCATTGGTGGATATCCCATGATATAGATGTTCATATAATAATTAATATATTCAAATATTCAGTACATTGTTCTGAATCTCAAACAAGGATTAGCACTCACCCCAAACTTACATGTGCCTAAAGGTAATCATATTGATTCCATTTCCATTTTGATTGCAGAAACATTACAAAGTCATGTTTTAATGAGTATTTAATATATTTCACATACAATGTTGTTGATCTCTTTTATAGAAATCATACACCATGGCTGGTTGGCTATTAAATCACAATGCATTTACATTATTATATACTTTAGGCATATAAGAGTTGTGGTGCTTAATTCTGAGATAGAATAAGTGGCTTTGCTTGAATCATTACTGAAATTAAAATTTAAAAATAACACTATTCCTCATTCAACTTGCTTGAGACATGCCTTGTATGAAAAAATTGAAGATTGTCATTGCAACAAATGGAACAATTTTCAAAATGGATCTAAATACACTAAAGAGTAAATCCATGCACATATATATTTAACTTGTGCACCTCTTTGTAAAAGTTTTCTTCAACCACAAGCAACCTAAATATCACATGTTTATTAATACAATAAACATAAAGATAACTCTAGTCTATTAATAAGACAATTTACTATTTTTATCCATGACCATGATTTCCTCCCAAATAATAGAAACAACAAAACCAAACTGCCACTTCAACTTGGAATCAGGCTCCACAACTTTAACAAATTATATCATCTTCTGTAACATGCTCCACTCTTCATCTGTTGGAATTACAATTTGTTGTAAATCAGAGTGACTGACATGTAACTTTGTTAGCAATTCATAACTGATAGTGGAGATTTCCTCTACTGTTGTATGCAAACTTACTGACAAGGTTATCAATGGTTTAACAGAGTCAAAAAAGTTTGTCTCATCTAGCTTCTCAGGAATTCGGTCCTTCTCTTGAGTCATTTTTTCTTTCATCTTCTTCTGGAATGCATCCTTCATAATGAATTGGTGTGTTTTGTCAAAAGGCATTGGTAAACCAAGCTTTGTGAACTCTTGTACCTTTCCATGTAGCTCCTGTAACATTCTTTGACACTTATTCAACAATTCTTGTGCTTCACCCAACATCACACACTTCTGAATGATAGATGATACCTTTATTGAGGCATCAAACCGGTTCTGAATTCCTCTGGATGCCAGTTCTGTGTCACTAAATTTGTAGATAGCTTCTAAAATTTTCTTTGTTGTATCCTCTCTTAAAGCCATCACTTTTCTGCTACATGTTACGTATTCATGGAGCTTATCACAGATTCTCTGTAGATCAGTCATGAATTCAAACAATCTAATCAAATCATCAATTTTTTGGTTTATTTTCCCCCAAACATTATCTGTCATATTAATCAATGCCTTTTTATGAAATCTAGATAGTTTGATGTTGGAAGACTGTATTTCCTTTTTTTCTTTCACCAATTCTTGTTGCAATATTTCATTTTGTTTTTTCTCATCATCTAGGCTATGTTCCCATTTTTTGACCTTTTCTTTCTCTTCCTTCACAACCTCTTTCAATTCTCCCAATGTTTTTTGTAATCTATCATTCTTACTCATTGTTTCCTGTAATTTTTCTTTGCCTCTTCTAGTTCTACCTGTGCCTGTTCATTCACAACAACTGCAGTCATAGAGGCAGATGATTTTATCTTCCTCTCCAACTCACCTGTCCTATTAACTGTTGCTTTTCCTTTTGCTTTCTCATTTTCCAGGTCTGCCTCTAACTTTTGAATCTTATTATTCAACTTATTGTTCTCCCTCTCTGCCTTTAGTAATGTTGTGTAAACCACATCATTGTTCCTTTTCGATACATTAATTTTTTCAGAAGGTTTCATTTCCTTAAGATCCATTTGAAGGGAGGTCACCTCGTAGTCACTGGAAACCATTTCATTCTCTGGTTTTACAACTTTGGGCACAACATACATGTATTCTAGGGTATTGTGTCTGGGTTATATGTAGGCAATACCCTCATTGTGGTTGGATCTGAAGTTCCAGTAGCCTGTAGAATTTTCTTCTTGTTTCTTTTATCTCTTTTTGATTTATTGTCAAACTCAGCTAGGTAATCAAAACCTGAGGTGTTTGTAGGAATGAACTGTTCCACCTTGAATGGAGAAGGAGTAATTGAAGTTTGGGGAGAATTTCCCTGTGGAATGGTAGTTTGTTTAGGGGTGGCAGTGGCACTGCCTTCTATAAATAGTTGCCTTGAGCCAAGAGTAACTGTACCTGTGTCTGCCTCTGTCTTTTGCCTCTTCTCGTTTCCTTGTTGGACAATAGCCCTAGCAACTTCAACTGTCTCTAGTGGCCTCTTTAAGTTTCCAATACTCTGTTGACTACTACCATCATCACTAGAACCACCAACATTAGCAATACTAACAGATTCATGGCCAACTTCTCCTCTAGGATTTTCAACGTGTGGCTGAACTGTTTGCTGAGGATTTGACTCCGGAGTAAATTGCACTGGATTAACACTTGTACATGTTGCATTATGCAGTGGTCCTTTCTCCGAAGTTGAAACTCCAAGGCCTGACCTATCAAAAACTCTTCTAGGTTGTGCCTCTGGTGGAAGCCAAATGCCTTGTCCTGTTGAACCCAAACCACCACCACTAAAACCCAACTTTTCAACAATAACTGCTCCTGTAGAATATCTTTGTTTCAAGCCTTCATCGAGACTTGGTTTATATGTTCCAGGTGGAGTGTGTAATTCCTCAGATTCAGTGTCATCATCACTACTTTCCTCTCCAGGATGCACTTCATTCCACATCTTGTTAAATGCTTCATCTTCTGGAATAGAATCATACTCTGAAACAGATTTTGGATGGCCTAGGTCCTGCCTCATAGACCAAAAGGCAGTAATTTTTGACCTTGTCCAATTTTTTTCTCACAATTCATGATGTAATTCCTTTGGCATTCTTTTAGAGGACTTTTTATCATATTTTGCATACAATTTGGCAGATTGAAAATCCTCTGCCTATTTTTGTGGAGGCTGAGGCAATCCAAAAATTTGTGTTGACAACTCTTGAAAACTAATTCCTTTCTCAACAACAATTTCATCCATTGCTATTTTTACTTCATCCCAAGAGTTCTTGTTTTTCAATTTTTCTAGCAAGGGTTTGCTTTCATGTTGAATTTTAGTGGCAGAGTTCTTGTTCGCCACTACCCTTGCTTTAATCACTTCACATGGGTCATACAACCAGTGAGAGTCAACATCAAACTTAAAAATATTTAAGATTTCATGTGCCACATAGAATGCTTTTCTTTCAAATGTGAACCCTCCACATGAGAACGATAAGGAAGGAAATATTCTCTTCTTTTGTTGAGTAACAAAATAGAGATTATCTTTGCTTTCCATCTGTCGTATATATTCCAAGGAAAAAAACTCTCTCTGTCACATGTATTGGCAATTTGTAAGGTTGTACTCCTGATCCATAAAACCTTAGCACAATATAATCCTCCATGAAGTACCAGTCTGCTAACTGTATTTCTGATCCCAGTTGAATGCAATCTCTACATTTCACAGGCAATCTAGGCAATGTACTTTTTGTAATTGCTTCATAAATTGGAGCCCAAAAATAATCCAAAAATTGACTGTAGTCCCTTCTATTATCATACATCCTTATCTTGGGGGTCCACTCAGTTAATGGACACACAACTTTTGGCTGGACCTCAACAAAATAGGGCTCAATTGCAAGTTTGTTTTTTTCAAACCATTCAGCAAACTGCCATAGAATTAAATAGCACAAGTAGGTAGTGAACCTAAATGTCTTAGTGTCAGAGCCTTCTTTGATTGTTAATAATTGTTTATGCATAGATTCTGCAATGTACCCAACAAATCTGTATTGACAAGGTGGATTAATGAAATGGATATTGTATACCATTTCCAGGAGGGTTTCATCCACTTTCTCATCGCTATCGAAGCCAAGGAAAAATACTAGCATAGAAATGGTATCCCTGACCCATGGTTTAAATATGTCAATTGCATACGGAGCCTTCCCTTTTGGTACCTCTGCATCAAATGTTAATTTTCGTAAAAAATCATCTCTGTCTTTTTTATTGGTGGCATGATAATCACTAGCAATTTTTTCTAGGTTTATGCAGACGGTTCCTAAATCTTTGCTTTCAAACCCCAACGCATGGCCAAGATTTACCTCTGTAATGGAAAAAAGTTCTGGTCTGTTGCCCTTTGCAACAATTGATTTTTTTTGTCTGATTGTAATTTTGGGCACATATATTGACAAATTCAGGGCAGGGGAAAACCTCGTGGAACATCATGCGTCCCAATCCAGACCCCCATGTTATCCAACCTTTATGTCTACCTGATGGGTCTGAACGTCTACTTTCCCTCATCTTCATCTCAGACGTGTATCTAAGCTGTGAAGCTCTTGTGCCAATTACAGGATCATAAATATCATGATATTCATCAGTAAAACTAGGGGTTTTACTTTTAAGCAGTTTGGCGTATGGGATTTGGGTTTTACTTTTACTTTGGGATCCTGTGGAAGTAGACATGCTTGGAATTTTGGATTCTGTAAACCCTCAACCCTAATTTCTCAACCCTTATATTGAAATATTTCAAAGTGAAGGCTTATACAGTGCTACTTATAAAAAAGATAATATTTAAAGAATCAAGACTCAAATGCAGGATGACACTTACTCAGAAATATGAAAATTTTGAGTCTTACACGGTCCACAACTTCTATGAATCTATTCTGCCTTCTGTTGCAGTATGCCTTCCAGAAACATAATTTCAATTGTCAACATCACTATAAATGATTAGGTCTTTCACTGTACTTTGTAGATGTCAAATTTAGTCTTTAATCAAATTCCATTCAGTGGATGACAGTTGTCACTTAGCTAGGCCTATTCCGGGAACTTCCATTCGAAATGTGAGTGTGTCAGGCCTTCGTCCCGGAATAGAGCCTGTGTCATTGATCTTAATATATCAAATGATGCAAATTATTTATCAGATGGCCACGTGGCAGGATTTCGGGCCTCCTCGAGGCAAAGGCATTCCCCGGACTCCAAGCCCGCAGAATGAACCGATTCAATAATAAAGTTTCGGGTCCGTGGTGACAGGTGTGGGCATTTAATGACTTGGCCATTGAAATTTTTGGGGTCATTGAAACATTTTAAATAATAAACCCCCGCTTTTTCCCATGCCACATGGAAGAATTATGTGGATTTCTTTTTGTCGTGCCCCCACGGACGTGAATCTCCCAGATTTAGGTGGGATGAATTATAATTTCGGGTCCGGGTTTAATTGTTCATTGTTGGTCATGGACATTGGAATTGGAATATATGATGGGCCCCAACATATTATATATTTATATATATTATTATATAAATATATATTTATAGTATTTACATTATTGATTTCTTAAATTAGATTCTTTCTTTCTTAAATTAATTTAAAGTTTTCAATAAATTAAAAAGCTATCACCCCCACTTTTTCCCATGCCACGTGGAAGAATTTAGTGGATTTCTTTTTGCCTTGCCCCCACGGACGTGAACCTCCCAGATTTAGGCGGGATGAATTAAAATTTTGGGTCTGGGTTTATTTGTTCATTGTTGGTCATGGAATATATGATGGGCCCCAACATATTATATATTTATATACATTATATATATATATAATATATATATATATATATATATATATATATATATATATATATATATATATATATATATATTATATATATATATATACATATACACACATATATATATTTACATTATTGATTTGTTAAATTAGATTCTTTCTTTCTTAAATTAATTTAAAGTTTTCAATAAATTAAAAAGCTATCACAAGTTCAATTTTCAAAATACAAAACCAAATATCCATAGATGAGAATAGATCAAAGGAAGTCTTTCTAAAGAAAATGAATATGAATAAAATCAAATGTTGCTTAATATTATTTACTATTTGAATTGAAGTAACTAATGAAAATGTTGTTTTTAAATAGAATTTAGAATTGTTGATGTCATTACTGATGAAATATAGTGTTTTCACATTTATATAGTGTTTTCAAAATTATTTTTAGATGTTATATATTTCATAATTTTGACATTTTTCATATTTATTTTATTCAAATTAATCAGATATATATTGAAAGAAAATTAACATTTTCATTTTTTTCTGTTGAAGGGTAATGTGTTTTCTAATATCTCATTTACGACGGGTAAAGCTTAACCTAGCCAGTCAAATTAAAGTATGGGGAGCCCTTCAAATTTGATCACTGAATGCAATGATGGTCATTTCAATATATTTTGCAGGCAAGTGCCCTTTTCATAAAGCTTAGTAACTTTTGAATATACATGACAACTGAAATATGTCACTTCCAAATTTCTAAAATATCATTTCTTATATTTTATATATGTAGTTAGTTTCTTTTTTTTTCCAAACGTGTCTCCTCATATATGTGATGAAATCTAAACAAATCTAAAAAATACATCAATCAAATGCTACTACAACTGTGAGCAATTATTCAACAATATTCTCAGAACAAAATGGGGTTCTATTTTAGGGGCCCTGCCCTTGAAAGCATATATATATATACATACATACATGATATTACAAAATACATATTACAAATTGTGCTTTATAAAGATAAAATATAATGGTCATTCTTCTGAAGACACAGATTCATCCCGAAACACTGGAGCACATTTTAGCAGCCTGTCCCTGCATTGGATAAACACGTCTTTGTACACTGCGCTGAAAATGAACTGGATATCTCCCACTAAATCCCACAACATGCCCATATTTAGCAGCTCCTGGACTCCCACCCGAGGCCCATTCAATATTTTGGTGAATTCTCTTTTCCTTTTATGTGAGTTTACCCACTCAGAAAGAGAGTCTCCCCCTCTTATGTATCCTTTGGTTTTCTTCCCTGAAGAAAGTCGAGCTACAGGGAATTGACAAATTCTGCTAGTGCCAGAAGAGCCCTCCCTCATGATCCTCCTTTTCTTGAGAGGAAAGGTGTGGGTGCTTACCATGGACCACACTTTCGGCGAGGGTGGTTTCTAATGTTGTCAACCACTTCTCTGTTTCATTCTCTGGAAAATTTGGGGGTTGTTCTTCCCCTGTTGAGTAGGTAGTGAGCTTGGTATTGAGAGCTCTGTGGTCAATAAATGAGGTTTGTAAAAATCTAGGTTGAAACCCCACTGATTGCCTAAGACACAGGGGCAGTGGCATATCCAGTGGTTCTTTAATTGTTTGGTGTTCATGTGATAATCTGGGTGAATCAGGTGGAAATGGAGAGCTTGGAAAACAGGAAATGAAGGACATAATTCAGACAAGCGATGCAAGAAAGATAAAAGCATGTCCTCCGGAGAGGAAATATTGGGAGATCCGGCCTTGGTGTCTGGTATGCTGAGAATGTGGTGGACGAGGGCCTCATTCAGCCCTGTCAGCTAGAAACACTCACCCAAATGGGTGAGTTTTGCATTAAGAGGATTCAATTCTGTAGATGAAGAAGACATGGACGCAGGATGGTTGATTGAAAGCAGATGGTGGAGGATGCTTGGAAAAGTTATGTGGTAAGTTGGTAACATGTCATCACCAGGTTTAAATAAGCATGTCTTTTGAGCTGATGTGTGAGGGAGAAATCATTTCGCCATCAATGCCATATCCTCCCAAAATCGATAGCCTTGGCCCTCGACCTGAATTTTAATTGAAATTAATTACCTATTCATGTAAAGTGTGCCACCAGAGATTTAATCGGCACCCTCACAGTTAAGAAATGTCTTATCAAATTTAATTCTTGGTCACGTTATATTTTCTAGGATGAAGGTCCAGGAAACAAGATATTTAATAAATATGGAAAAATGTTTTTCATAAAAGTGACATTTTTCATAAAATGGAATATTTCCAGAAAATACTTTTTCCATAACTTTAAAGTGATGCATTTAAATTTTATTATTTTTGATGTGACACATTTTATCGACTACTTTTGTATCAAATTTTAAGTGATAAATTGGCAAGTACTAGTCCCTATCTTTAGTATTTACATCTACCCTCACCAATACCATTATAATTTATTGGTCCATGCTCGACGATTAGCTCCTCTCCCTTAATATATTGCTCGAATCTTGATATGTCTATCCTTAATGATATTTTATTCATCATGATAAAAGGATGTTTAACTTTAAAAGGTGGAGGCACGTGGGATAGTGACGTCGGTTTAAAGGAAAAAATTTTGCCACGGCCCATGATTTACATTTAATATTAACTGTCAATACATACCCAGGTTTGGTGGACATGTTTCAAGGTCCAGTCAAAGAACTCACTTGGAAATTATAAATTCAAGGCCCATGGTCATTTTCTGACACTTAGTTTCTTTTGCAAAATCATGGGGGACCAAATTGAGCGCATCAAACCAGTATCAAGCCATGAATACGTCGTGGTTTCTTCTAGTTCTGATATGGACTCAGATGAGGTTATTGTTGGGAAATCCTTTGCCCTCTCTACTTCTAGTTCTCCTTCTGATGGTGCTTCCACCCCCCCTCTCCTGGCCAGTCATCTTGCTACCATTGTTCCCCTTCATTCTCTTGGAACTTCTCCTGCAGAGCTCCAACCGAGATTCCCTGTCTGAGCAGCCAATTCCTGAAGTATTATAGGAACTCTCTATTCTTTATCCAGAATCCCCAGACCTAGAACCTATGGATTCTCCACATGCTGCTACAAATGATGTGGATATGGAAATTGATGGCAATCTAAATCAATCCCCGGCAGCGACCCCTCAGATGGACAGTCATGTTGAAACGGTGTCTTCCATCCTTGCAAAGCTGCAACGAGCTTTTGAAGTGCTTAAAACCTGGAAAGACTTAACAGACACCAACAAGAGCTATCATTGATAAAGAATGTGTCGGGATACTAACCCTGGCTGACACTCTGGTGGAGAAGATCGATACCGATGCAGTTAGGAAAGCGGTACAAGAACTGAGAAATATATTATGATATGTAATATTTATGTTATAATATAGTTATAGGCTTATAGTTTTTTTGGTATGCCTATGTTATGATCACAGTTACCAAATATGGTGGATTTGGAGAAATTTACCATTTTTTACATTTTCTTCCGTCCACTGTATCAAACACTGAAATTTTTGAGATTTTATAGTTTAAAAATAGAAAAAATCAAAAAATCAAAACCTGCATACTCTTGTTTATGTTAAAAACAAAAAACATTTTTTTAGTTTCAAGATTTTATAGTTTATGATTGTAATTTTTATGTAATGTAATGTTTATGTTTCAACAAATATATGATCAGATACTCTTGTGGATACTCTTGTTTATGTTTCAACAAATATATTTTTCCTTGCCAACACATGTTCTTGTGGATACTCTTGCATTGCTACAGTGTTGCGCCTTTTGATTTGTCTTCTCCTTCTTGAAACACCAGAATTTGTTCTTCATTTTAGTTTATTTCCAATGCAACATGGAAATCGTGTTCTGTGGGATCATTCACTACCTCAAGATGTTTGGGAAAACGTATTGCTTTGGATTCCATTAGAATCCATATGCAGGTTCTCTCTAGTTTCTAAGGAATGGAAAGAACTCATGACTTCCACCAGATTCTTCCAAAGCTTATAAGCAAGAGTAATAATTGAATTGTTTGTTTTTTTTGTTAAAGTAGAAGAAAATGCAATCAACCATGGGAATAACACAATAGAAATAATCAGTCATAAAATTTAAATGACATGAGCCTAAGACATGATAACTTTTCCTCTACTACATGTTATTTCCTGTGAGATCACAAATTGCCAATATGTTCCTTTGAAATAAATTCATCTTCTTGGACTTGAATTAAACTTAATTTTCAAAATTCAAAATCTTGATCATGTTTCTCGGCACACACATGTACAAATACTAGTGTAGAAATATAATTCACATGTTGCAAGCACTACTTCTCCACATCATTACATTTACCCCATGCCTATTATTAAAAAAACACTTACTGTTGTACATACCAGACATTAAAAAATTAATAGCAACCAACAACAACGTATCCTTTGATTATTAAATATAAGTTATTTTTGCCTTATTATTAAAGTTATCAATCCTTCCCTACCATCAGAAATGACATGTGGCAGGATTTTGGGCCTCCCCAAGTCAAAGGCATTCCCCAGACTCCAAGCCTGCGGAATGAACCGATTCAATAAAGTTTTGGGTCTGCGGTGTTGGTGAGGCAAGGCAGAGTGGAAGTGAGAAATCATAAGATACCACATGTCATTTTTCTATTCCTCTGAGTGGCCAAGTGTCACACATTCTAAGAACTTGAGTGTAAAGGTAAGGCATGCAAAAGAAATGAAATTTTTTGGGCCTCATTACAGTTAAATTTGATAGAGGGTATTCACCAAACAAATTACAGGAGATTCGCCATTCGATTTCCAACTATTTTTAATATTTTTTTACCATTTTCACCGAAAGAACGAAACATGTTACAAGATATTCGCCAAAACCATGAAACTACTTACAGATATATTCATCAAAACCATGAAACCTGTTACAGGTATATTTGCCATGATTTCTATAAGTTTTTTCAGGGGGTTCCTTAAAATTTTCCCTCATTATCATCTAGCCATGGCATCTTATTCAAGAAATTTATTATTGGTAAAAGTGTTTTATCATATTCTAGTTGGAGAATATCTTCAATGGTACACTCATCTTCCTATTTGATTTATCAGTACATATTACAATATGGAAGATGATTTTATTAGACACTTTATACTAAACAATGGTTCTAGAGTCACACATGATCACCTACCTAGTTTACATCAAGGTAAGACAGATCCCATTCTCAATTAAATTTTATGCTTCAATTCTTGCATGCATCAACTAGTGTTTCTAACCACTGATCCAAAAAATAAATTCATCTATTTTTGAGGCTTGATTCCATCTCTAACACAACAATTGCAATATGATACATGCAAATCATTTACATTGTTGTGCTACAAATTCATCTATTTGGAACAAGATCTAATTGCTACACATGTTATAGATATCCTCCTTCTACTTATTTCTACTCCTGCATTTCACCTTCTCATTCTTCTCCATTTCCATCGTTGTCAAGTGTTCTATAAGGTCTCCATATCCTCTACCTCGTAAAAATATTCCAACCCCTCAAATGCATAAGCATCATCCATTTCCATCACCGCTTCACTCTACAACTTAATTCTTCACCATATCCTACTCGGGAGCCATTGCATTTCTCACATTCTGTTAAGCCTCATGATGTGCTACATGTTTTTCTTGATAAGCGCTTAATTCACTTTTATTCTAATGAAGCATCATCTTGAGCATCACTTATATCACCAACGTGATTTTCCTTATTGCAATTATCATCACATCAATAGTCATCATGATAATGATTTTTTATGCCTTCATGACAAAATTAAAACAATTAGAAGATAAGGGTGTCATTTGATTTGAATCTCACTCTCATGAGTGGTCTATTTCTCCAATTCCACATAAGCATGTTGCTACTTCAGTTCACTTGTCTCCTTCTCCTACTTCTAAGGTAGTTATTTTTCATCCACATCTTAAGGTCATTATTCATGCACAACCTCCATCTCATTCATCCACCATTGCACCATCTCATCGCTCATGCATAGTGCTCCTACTTCACATTGGATTCCTAAGCCATCGACATCTATGCTTCCCATCATTACATCACCCATCATTGGCACCATCTCATCAGGACATTTAGTTCAGATTCATACACTCATGTTGCTTCCACCTCACATGCTTTCACCACTACGTGCCCACTTAATCTTTGGTAGGTGGTTTTCTCACCTCACCACCTGATGATGCACTCATATTCTCATAGTTCTTACATGACTGTTGAGGGATATGTTACAATAATAACCTGCTCTATATTTCATTACATATACTTCATTGACATATCTATCTAGTACACTATCACACCATTTCTTGATGACACACTCTGTTTTATGGTTCATTCTTGATTACTGAGGGGTCCTATATAAATGAACCTCATCTTCAGTCACACACATGCTGGGGGGCATTAATCTTCTTTCCCCCCTCATCTTCATCATGATTTATACATGATTTCTTACATCATTTCCATTCTACAATTAATCACATATCATTATACTATTTCTTATAATCTCATGATTCATTCATTTTATCTATTGTACTATATCATTTACATTATTCCATCACATATCTATCATATCATCAGTCATTCACATCATTATATATCTTTCAATCACCATAATAATTTACACAATCCAAATAAACAAATCATAAACAAAAATCATCACATCACACATAAATCAAACATCAACACAATACAAATATTCCAATCATCCATATATATATATATAAAAATCATAGTTAAAAAATACAATCACTAGGGGGAAAACCCCCTACATGCATACATCAATACATCTCATACATCATTATTCATTATCACTATATACAACTGTGGGAGCTCTAGAACTAGATGCTTCACCGCTCAATCTATGCCGCTGGTCATGACCCATATATCTCTCCAACACCTCTGTAATAAATCCAACTCAATGAACTGCTATACAAAATCAGCCATGTAAGCTCTACATACTTCATGAACACATCTTGCACTAGGATCCTCCTCCTACAGCCTCCCTATCTCATTGAGTCTCCACCTGTGCCTTGTCAAGATCACTCAATAAAATGGTACATGTAGTTTCCACTATCATTCCACTAGCTCAAACAATGTGGGCATGCTCACCCATAATGGCATCTACTCACTCTAACATGCCACCTCTCACAAGCACATCCATGGGTACATTATCATGTTAATGTGCAGATAGATGAAATCAACAATCAGTGACCAATAGTATGCATACATCATTACCATACATCACACATTAGTTACTATACATGAAACAATCCACAATAAAAAAACTGAGTGAACCATAACTATCAACAATCAAATACTCATGCTCTACTATCGTTGCCGCTATACCATCACCATTGGGGTAGGTAACCTACCCCTTTACTCCTTCAACTGTTGGTGCTCCCATCGCATCCACAAAAACTTGGAAACAAGAGCACACATCGGTGCATTTCCCACCATGCACTATATGCCTTAGTACATCCTATTTTTAGCACCTGTATTGGCTCTATGGCCGCATCCATATCATCTAGAACCAGGGGGCACTAGCTGTGCTCTTATGGGTCCTGGTCTCACTCCTGCTCTCCTTGGTTCCCTCTAGTGGCTCTCACCCATACATATGGCTCTGGGGGAACATCCTAAGCCATACCAAACTACCATGTGATACATAATCTTCTTGAAATAATTTAGCTCACCCTAGGAAATCTGATCTTCTAACCACATAGTGTGATGATATAAATCGTAGCTCTACTCCATCCTATGGCCATCCTCCATAGGTTCAATATGGCCTCCATATAATGGCCCCTGGCCCCATGTGATCAACATCAATATATAATATCAATGTCCATCCTCCTACTCTGAAACACCTACCCATCCTCACAAAATATATCAGGCCTCTCCCACTCTGCACGTGGCCCACCAAGTGGCCCCTTAGTATCAGAAATATTCTCATAGGCCCACACATGTAATAATGTGGTAGCTCCATGCCCACCTCCATGGTCCTCTTGTGTAAATACTATATAATATCCCTATATAAATGTGCCAATACACATCATGTACCCATGCATATCTTAGTACCATCCTCCTCTATACAGATGACATATATCATGCATCTTATACAAGATGCCTACACCACCACCCTCCACTACCACTGATGAAGCAATCACAACTGCAATGAACTTCGTAATCACGGAAACACCTGACCATTAGTATAGCATCTAGGCTGATATGGGTATCTATGTATGAACTCGTGTCCCTTGTAAAAAAGTACCACCTCACATTGCATCATTTTATATGAGCATCCTCAACTGCCATCACCTGAACCTCTCTCACCCACACAATGAAGTCACAATATGTGATATACATCCTTCAGGGTCACATCCATCTCCCGAGTAGGTAACCAAAAAGTACACGTGTTCGCACAGCACCCCTTACACAATGTAGTAATCATCGACATATTATGGGGTACCTCCCCCCATCCTAGCTATGTGTTACAGGCTGACATGGTTCTAGTATATCCCTCTCTACATCTGATAGGCCTAATCCCAACAACATACTCAAGTAACCTCCACAGAACTCTATTCAATGGATATCTCCTCTACACAACACAAAACACAACCAAAACAACATTAACACCTCATATACACACAAAAATCACTACTACTTAACATCAAAAAGCACCAATTTTCACATTTATCATGTTCTAGGCTAAAAATAGGCCTCTTGGGTTGCTAATGCCCTAGGAGTAGGACATGGGCACCCAAGAGCAGGTCACCAATGCATAGATCTAGGAACTCATACTTGAGGGATGTTACACCTTGGACCACTCTTTCCTAGTCAAAAATGCCTAGAAATTTAAAAAAGACAAATTTCATAAAATTCACAAAAATGAGCTCATTTCTTTTCAAAAATAATCATACTCACCAACTCTAGCTGTCATATGCGTGACACCACAACCACCACCACCATCTCAAATAGACTCAATCTCATTGCTCTAATTTTTGGCATCTTCACACTTAGAGCTCAAAATCACACTCAATCAAGGTTCAAATGAAGTTACTATTCACCAATTACTATTCCTATTTATAAAAAGTTTCAATTTCCCACTTGACTATGGTTACCATTTGCATATTCTTCTAACTAATACATGCCACCACATTTTTCACTCATATCTTGAGCTTCGCTACTCCATTTTACTCCCATCGCTATGCACCATCTGATTCATAATTTCTCATACTATCGTATTATCACATTTATACAAGCATTATATTCAATCTAACACATTTTCAACTTGATATACACACAACTTTGCAACATTTACTACACTTCGATTTTTACTCACTCTTACATCATTGCACATCTACTTTTGGACTCAGACATTTGTTCTTACTATCACTCCCCCTTTCGCCGAAAGGGGGTCATACAATTGGGATCACTCTATAATCCCCCTCACATTGCTAAATGATCATGTCACATTTTTAATTTGTCATTATCAAAAAATTCTCACACATTATGCAACATTTCATACCACTTTCTAGTGATTCCCCCTAATGACCTAATCTGGGGGCAACAAGAAAAAAAATATCCATGAGTAATCTATCATTACACATTCAATCTCAACACAATTTTATACTACTCAAATCAAATCAATCAATTGACACAATAGTGTATTTTACTACTCATATATCTCCCAGATGACCTAACTTGGGAGTTACATCACTATCTTTCCTAGATGACCTAACATGGGAATTCACTTTACATTTTCTATCACTTCTAGATGACCTCAAATGGAAGCCATCTAACATACACATCATAGTGACACCCTTGGAGTGGGGGAAATGAGACATCATTTCCTTTCCTATACTGCTCCTATATGGGTTATTCATTGTTGGATCGAAATGTGCAAAATTTGGTATTTTTCCATCTGTAGTGGCTGTAACTTTTGAGGATGTAGTCATAGTTGGAGGGTAAAACTAGACCTCTCTCCCTACACTCTTCCTCTAGTGGAAGGCCCAAATCCTTAGTTTTTCACACCTGCAAAATTGGGTTGGGAACTAATCACTCCCTACCCCATCAAATCTCCATCAACGACAAAATCTAAATCTCCAATCACTCCAAACCAAATCATCATCTTCTCTGAGTTCTCCTCACAATGGTTCACCATCTCTTTTATGCCACATGGATCAACACACTGATCCATGGTTTGCCACACTATATGTTTCTTATTCTACACATACTTTTACAACAGGGATTCTCTAGACTTCTTTCTGGTATGTTCCTTACTTCCTTTACACTACTTGAATTTCATTAAAATAGCATAACGGGGGGAAAATGTAGACACAAAATCATGCACATACTAATATTTTACTATACAACCAAGTATGTTGTTTTATATATGGATCTTGTGTAAGAAAAGTATTCACTGGTGACACACTATCTAGTCCATATTATTTCTTTGAGTGTCTTCTATTGTTTTTATCTCTCACTATCTCACTCTTACACCCATTTCTGGTTAGGTCACAAGGATCCATGTTTTTAGTCTTCTCACATTTTTGTCAGTTGTCTTTGGAAATTAGCACCCATGACTGGACACTAGCACCCTAGGCACTCTTGTCCATCCTGGTGCTTGTGTCCTCTTTGTTTTTGTTCACATTTTTGACATTTGTTGGTTGGCATTTTTAGTTTTCTTTACTCCTATCCTGAGGTCACTAGTCAACATGTCATTAGTGTTGAAATTAAAGCAAGAGATCCCTATATAAACACAACATACATACCATTATAAGGGTGGGTAATTTCTATTAAAGGGTTATCTATCTACATATAAAAGGGATCTACATCTTGGGCTTATTAGTTTGAATACACATTGCATAGGAAGGGGAATTTCTTTTCCATCCACACATTTTCATTTTATCTAGCTACCACCCGCTATCTTGGCGTCAATGGTGTGATGGAAACCTAGGAGCACTATTACACACATAAGAATATATAACTACATTGGGTCATGAGATGTAGTGCAGTGCACTTCGGTCATAAGTTCACTTGTTTCACCAGCTGAGGACTAGTCTGACTCCTAATTTTGCATCTTTATTTTTTAGGACTTTGATGTAGTTTGAGGTTTTTTGCTACGAGGTTATTGTGTATTGCAGGTTTATAGGTACCTTAGTGAAATCCAAGTGTGACATACAAGTGATCATCGACATGAATAAGTACAAAACCCTAGTTAAATTGAGGAAATTAGGTTCCAACCTCTTGTGGCAGACTCCAGTGCACTCACACAGGTATGAGTGTCTCAAAGGAACCCTTAGGCCTCTATCTAGGTGCCTGTGATCTAGGACATTCTTGTAGGTCTCTAGGATTTTTTGAGAAAACATGTGGTTGTGAGTTCCCTGAATCAACCTATTCATCAGCTTGTTCTCGTCCAGACATCTACTTTGGGATAAGTTAAATCAAGATAAGTTCCTCAACCACTTTCTGATTTTACTTTCATAGTCACTGTATTTATAAAATTTCTCAGCATATTGCATCTTATTGTATATCATTGTAGCAGTTTTCTAAACTAATATTTTAATAAAATATCTATATTTAATTGAATCAACAAGCTCTCTTCTTCTACAAGCTCTCTCCTTCTACTCACTCAAATCTTCCACTTTATATATTGATTAGGTCTATTGACCTTGAAAATATACTCATAATTTCTTAGCCTTTCATTCCTCTTCTTAGCTCTATCCTTGACCCCTTTATCCTCTTCTTCTTCCTTTTATATCTCACTCACATCTACATCATCACAACTCACACAAATGAGAAAATACACTAGTCTTATATACATGATAGTAGCTCATAACACCTATAGGTCAGACATGACCATTTAGGTCAGTAATTCCAATAATAAAATACATCTAAAACATCATATAAGACACTTCAAGAGAACCAAGTATGTCAGAAATGGTCAAAAAATTTAGGACTAGCTCCAATGAATCTTATATAGGCCTAAAACATAAGCCTACACCTTCAACAAATGGACTATGATCTTAAATGGCACACTTTATATTTTTCAAGGCACAAAAAACTCCACACAATTAAAGAAAAACTTAATCATCACTAAAAATCTCAATAATATCTAAATAAGATATCTCTACTATAAAACACACACTAAGAATCAAGCTATCCTGACAAGGTCTTCAACTACCCATAACTTAGTCCCAGAATACAAGGAACTTAACATAATAAAACTCTTCATTATGGCTCATGAAAAATACCACTGGAAAGGTAACTGAGTCTACTCTTTAAAAAAAATCACTTAATCCTCTAAATCAAGGATTAAGGAACCCAACCCCTTCAATATCTAAAACAAGACAAAACTTCCAATATGGACTCAAGAACTATTCTTGATAAATTGACTCCAAAATCTTCTAAGGCCACTTCTTAGCACTAAAACCAATTGGAAAAATTCAAGGGAGACCTGATACAATTTTTAAATCCATCACACATATATGTCACATGGATAAAAATCACACTTACACATCTGAACCAAAAGGTTGTTTGAGATACCTAATAGGGCTGATTAGGCCACTAGGGTTTCAACATGAAACAACCTCATCTGATCAAAAAAAGAGATTAAAAAATTCATAGTAGGCCCCAAAACAATTTCCATGATCATAATTTTTTTTCTACAACAATAAAACTATCAAACTCATCTCAAACCTCCATGTCTAGGTTTTAGCCATTAAGGCCAAAAAAGCAGTGGGGTGATTTGGAGGACCTATAACTCCAATTTTATCAACTGTACATGCTTAAAAAATTCCATGGACATCTATAAAAACCTCCTAAGATTCTAATAAAAATTTAATTTTCTTCATGAAACATCCACCTTAGCCCTAAATCTGTAAATACAAAAAAAAAACAATGGTTTTCTCTCACTTCCTAAAACAACTAGAACTTGAAATCACCACCAAAATGAGCCCTGGAGAATCCTATACAACCTAAATTCATCACATTTTCTTGGGCATACAATTTGGATCTCATACCAATCATTTATTCCATATCACTCTAGAGGAAGGGTTTAGCTAGGGTTTCAAACTTTTCTGACTTGTTAACCATTGTTCAATAATACTTGACGACCAAATCAATACATTATTTTTTACAAAATGATCTTATCTCAATGAAAAAACATACCCCAAAGGATCAGGCTCCCATGCAAAACCCAAACGTATGGGTGAGAAAAATAAGTTCACCTATCGAGATGGTTTTTGCTCCTCAAGAGCTTGGTTTTGCCAAAAAACTAATTTTATTGATTTTTATTCAATGCCTTGACCTAAAATTCAACCCAAAGCACAATTATGACCTACTAAATTTGTTTCAAGTTTCATTTTTGTCTGCAAACTTCTGAATCTCTCCTTGTTATCAAGAAACTTGCTTTAATGGACCTCAAAACAACATAAAACCTATGAATACTGACTTAAAATTCCTTCCACACTTCATATGTAGTGTCATAACACTCCTAAAATGCTTACATAATACTTACCTACTTCATATCTCATGCCACTCACTCATACTTCTTGGACTAGGTCTAAGAATAGGCCTAAAATGACCTGACTCAACACATACTTCTCATGAAATGATCATGAAAATAGCTTTCAGATACATAGACACATTTACCACATCATACTGGCCATGTTTGTCCTCATGAAATCTGTTAAAACCTCTCGAGTTCTCATGCAAGCTTGAATATTTCTAAAACCATGTAAATGCTCACCAAGGTCACATGACAATACTATAAGATTGGACACTACCAATCAACCTTCATGCTTGAACATGGATACCACCTCATAGAGACACCTAAATAGCTTGGAAACCCTTTTAAATCAATGTGTCACTTGACATCAATGAAAACACTAGACATAATTTGTAACACCATGAATAACGCATTGGAAATGGTTGATAAGGCACTAACAATTCATGGAGTTCCAAAGATCAAGACAAGAAGTAAGTTCAAGAGGAGGTTCATGAACTAAATCATATAGTTGTACCACTTAAAGAAGATGAAAATGATAAAGAAGATGATAAGAAATTAGAGGTGAGTACATCACATCTTGAACCAAAAAATGCAATAATGGAGTTATTTGTTTTCCAAATTCAACTTCCTATTTTAGAAATTTCTACCGCTACCTCTAGGGAAATTGTGAGTTTCCTTAGCCCATCTCAGAATGTGCTCCAAGATCAAAAAGAGGGAAATTACCGTACAATATAATGGTTGGGATTTGCACTCCCAAAATGGGAAAAGGTAAAAATCAAGTTAGAGGTTGTTAAGATAGAAAATATTATGTCATCTAGGTAGTTTAGGGCCCCCAAAAAGGTAAAAATGTTGTTAAAAACCATTATAGATCCCCATGGGCACATGTCATTAGAAATAGGAACTCCCAAGGGGGAAATGTTAAGGAGTGATGCCATAACTAATGATTATCAAATTACTCACATTCCTTTAGGAAATCCCACTATTAAAAATAACTAAAGGAAAAGGTTGATATTTTATCAACCTATGTGCAGAAATGGTACTAGCAACCTTTTTCTGAGGCTACAGAGATTATTGCTTCCACTATTGTAACCCTAGAAGCCCTATAAATAGTAGATGAATCAAGGGAGACAATCAATAATACCAGAAAATGGAAGGAAGAATTATATAAAAGATGTAAAAAATTCATAAAAAGAACTTTGGAATGCTACAAACAGATCTTAGAAAAGCTAGAGGAAGTAAATGAGAAAATAGAAAAGTGCAATGATGATATTGAGTATTGGGATGGGCTATCACCCAAACTTAAAGCAATAATATGGATGATCCAATTGGTGAAAGATGAGGGTAATTATGCCCTTATGATTGCAAGGGAAACAATCATATGTATGTGAGGAGCTATTTAGTTAAGGATAAATACTTTAAGAGGATGCATTGACAAACTCACCATGTAATAAAGAGATAAGCCAGTGGAATGCATCATATTGATGACCCAGATTCTAAGAACTTGGAAAATATGATACCCAGTTCTAGAACAAACTCACCCATATGGAGATAAAAATGTAGAGAATTTGATATAAATTCTTTAACAACAGATCAAGGGAGGAAGTCGATCCTTTTCTTCAAGTTTCAATTATGCTTCAATTCAAAGATTCATTCACTTGGAAGGGAGTGTGAACAAGCTAACCAAAAGGGTGAAGAAAAAAAGGCCATTATCACATGTGAATTTGATAAGGTTATGAAGAGAGAAATAATTTGTATTTTTTTTCAATTCTGGTCGAGATGATGAGTTTATTATTGATATATTAAAAATATTGGATATTTACACAGCAAAATTAGAGAAACAAGACAGGAGGAGAACCAATTGAATTAGATATTGCATGATTATTTAAAAATGTAACATTTGTATTACAAAATACAAAATGTGGGATTCTATAGGGGCCCCATCACTCGGAATTTTTATATGAATTTTTGACATATGTATACAAAAGGATCTTGTGACTAGCATATTTATAGTTAATATTTACAAACTCCCCTATAAAAATTGGGAGAGGAGCCCTAAGTTTTTTCTTCCTGCGTTCAAATTATTTGTTTTCCAAGGTGCCATAGACATAGTTCACATCACCTAGAAGCCCTTGGGACATTTTCTTGGTTATGAGATCTATTATTCTTACCTTTCATACCCTCCATAATTTTAATTAGTTCAATATTATCCTTCTCAAGAGATATTTCCCACTCCAAAAGGTCAACTCCTCTAGAAATATATGTTTTAGTCCCATGACACACAACAACCTTGATGTTTGGGTTGATCTGGGTGCATCAACTAGACTAATTGGAACTTTTTGACATTTTTCAAAGGAGGTTGGGACATCGCAAGAGTTTCTTTGGAAGATGAATTTGCAACAACCTCTTCGAGCATACTAAGTCTCTTCTCCACTTCATCCAGTTGAAGAAACTGAAATTGTATCCTTCTGAAGGCTCATCCATGGGCATTACAACTTTATCATGTTGAGGAATTTCATCTCTCAGTCAGCTTAGGGGTGAATAATTGTATTTGATATAATTATTGAGGTATCATTGAATAACAGGTCTATAATGAAGCCATAATTTCTTCAGCTTATCTGACTCAACATGGTCCTTTAGATAGAAAAGGTGATAAAAATAGGATTTGAAGTGTACAAGAAGAAGGGGGTCATCTTGATGAGATTTCTCATAAGAGTCTAGTCCGCACCATATTGGGAGTTAAAGAGCTTCATGGAAAATTCAGCTCCTGGTCTTCAATTTCAAACAACATCTTGATAAAAGCTTCATCTGGGCTTGATAAACAGAAGATGGTTTACAATGTTTTCAGATGAAATTTTAGATAAGTTTGGTCCCTATTCCTAATGATACCATGGTAATCTCAAAATAAAATCTACAAAGAGATTTTACAAGAAGTCTTGTTTCTGAAAATAAGGAAAGACATTGGGCAATTCATGAAAAAATGGATGAGATTTTATAGGAAAATGACCCCTAGAAATAGCTTGTGTAGAACCATTTTGTCAAAATTCAATTGTAGGCCTTATCCAAATGCCTCATCACAAACAAATGAGAAAAAATGAGAATATTAGATCATTCTATTAATAAAGGACGCTCCCTTGGCTTGATTGAAATCTTACACGAGGAATATGTCATTTCTAAATGATTTACCATGATTATTTTCCCTCCAAGGCATATTCTCCTAAAAGGAAAATATCAAATTGAAAAAAATGACTACGTAGCGGGCAAACATTTTCCATGACTGGGAACATGTGTGAAAGCAACATAATAGAAAGGACAAAAGGAATTTGTTGACGCATAAAAGGGAATATCATACACACGTCCACATCTCCAACTAAAAAGACAAAACCATTCCAAAGATATGGATAGTTGGATATGGAATATTTTCAGTTAGAAAGATAATTATATTCCATTTTGGCATAGACCAAGCTCCTTGAATGTTGATGCATCCTTGATCTTCTCTAGTTAGATTTTGGGGGGAAATTGGGTATATTCCTTCATAGAATTTTTTTGTATAAGTATGAGGGCATGTCCTCATACTAGGGAGTTATTTCTTTGGTAAGTTGAAAATTAATTGTTGTAGCTCCATGTTTCCATTTTTTAGAAAGTGTAAAATCTTTGTGTTTGAAATTTGTAGTGCCAAGGTGGTTACACTGTTATACAACCATTGCACAAGAATTAAGGGCATATAGTCTATGTCCCCTTGTCAAAGAAACTAATATTTCAATAAAACATATCTTCTTTGATTTTAGTCTGGATTTGATGGTTTGTATGTTGAATGTTTGATTAATGAATTATAAATTTTATTGCATTTTTTTTTCATTGCATATATATCTAGTACACTAAATCAATCTCTAGTTATTGCATCTCTTTGGTTACTAGATCAATATTGTTTTGTCAGTACTTACTTTGCAATATTTGATACAGTCATAAAATCCTTATTGCCATCTTCCTATTGAATGATTTTTGTTGTGCTTTAAGTGTATTTTTGGTGTATGAAAATGGAGGTAATGAACAATTCATTAGAAATCTTGCACAAACATTTGTGTTGAGAGTTTTGAAGGTTGTTTGGTAACATTTGTATTGATTGAGCATCAATGAATGAAAATTTCTCTTTAAAAGTTGCAACATTGAGCTTTCCCAAAGTGTGGGACCTTTGCAAATGGGGAAAGCTCTCCAGAGAAGGTTGGTTCCTCTTCCTAAACTACCTGCCACAAGCTATTCCAGTGCAGGAAAGCTAATCTAATCCTAATCTAACTTCCAAGGAGATAGGGAGAAAAAAAAAATACAAAAAATAGAGCCTACACTAAAATGGTGATACACCAGAGAAGGAAAGTGTTGATCATCTATCAAAACTGCCATGGAAACAAAGAAGAGGTGAGCAATGGAAGGATGGACAAGTGCATCACAGACCAAAGATGGATTTCACACAAAAAATGTTCCAAAACTCCATGAACACAACTCCAAAACCTGCAATGAACATCCAAACATGCACAAATACCTGCAATGAAGAGAGGCAAGAAGAAAACAACCAAAAAATGAGCAAGGATGGACAAATGCATCACAAAACACATTTTTTATTGCTCCAGAAGTTTGCACAGAATCATCATTTCACGGGTAAGAGGAAAAAATTCCATTACAGAGTAGGGGAGGAGGTTCAAACTCCATTTTTGACCCTGGGGAAGAAAAGAAGGGAGAGGTAGAGAAGAATGATGAACAACCTTTTACAAATGAGCCAAAACTGGCTTTTATCGCTCGAACAGAATGAAGAAATGAGAAAACGTGGGAAAATTTGATTTAAAACTCCAACCACCAACAAGATCCATTTAATTGGCCTAAAAAATGATGGGTTTCCATGAAAAATCCCATACTTCAAAGTACATTGCTTTGCAGAGCAAGAAAGAGGCCCATACTTCATTAATTTTGGTGGTTGGGGTCGTTTTCTACAATTTTTCCATGCCAGAGATGTTTTCCCATTTTTCTCCCACAAATCTCCATCAAAATTTAAAATTGAAGTGTCCATCATGTGGAGAATTTCACCAGCTTTCCAATGATACCAAAATTGTACAAATCTAAGCTCTGGTGTGAAAGATATGCCCCTCTGAAGATTTAGGGCAAAAATGGCAAAATTAGGGCAAAAATTCAGGTTCGCGGGCCGAAATTTGAACTTTTTCCCTCTTTTTTCAAATTGGGAAAATTTCCCAAAAATTCTCCATGCCCCGCTCCTCCGATGACATGTGGCACCCTCTGGTTGATCCGCGGGCTTCAAAACAACATTTTACCTCTTTTGCAAAATTGGGAAAATTTTCCCAAAATTCTATGCGGCCCCACCACTCCACTGCACATGTGGACACGTGGCACCTTTTGATTCTGTGCGGAGATGTGGTTCAATTTTTCACCTTTTTGTTTTTCACCACTTTGGAAAAAATTCCAAAATCCTCCGGATGCCCCGATTCCCACTGCTGAATGGACAAATGGCATATTTTGCTTAGCTCGGCGGGGATGCGCTTCCATTTTTGCCTTTAACGCATTTTGACAAAATGCCAAAAAACTTGAAGTCCTTCCACCCCCGCCAACCTTGCTACAGTGGCATCATTCCTGACTAGGCACAGGGCCTCTGAGCAAACAATTTATTTTCCTTTGGGCTTTTTGGGCGAAATTTTCCTTTGAGTTTTTTAGCCAAAAGGCTAAGTGCCAAAAAATTTCCCGCGGGTCCGCCTTGGCAAATTTTCCCTCCAAACTCCACCGAGCCATAACTCAAAAAATACAAGGAGTTAGGAGGACTTCTTTACCTTTCTGGAAAGGGGAAGAAAAATCCTATCTGATGAAGCCATTTCTAGAATCTTTTGAGTGCTTGAAATGTGTGAAAAAATTTGCACAACTGAAGGAAAAAGGAAGCTAGTTAACCCAAAATAAGAGGGAGCTTATTTTGGTTAAAAATTTGGTGACTCAGAGGGGTCATCTACCTGCTAGATGAATGATCAGTGGCCTTTGTAACATCCATTAGGCATGGATTAAAGCCTGATGAACTGATTCTGATCTAAAATTTGAAATTCTGACCTTTGAGCCACTTGGAAACCCACTGAAACTTGGAGTTGATCTTCACCAAAATGCCACTGAAATGCACTGTGCAAGAGCAACCAAAACAACACCAAAAACTATGTACAAAATTGGAAATCATACATACCCCAAGTGGGATATGCAGAGTGTGCACAAGCACTTTCTTCTGCTGAAAGAAAACCTACCTACTCTACTCTAACCAAGAGCAAAGGGAGCTAAACAAACCCTGCAACTGGTTGTGCAAAATAGCTTCCTTTCCTCAAAATGGCAGCCATGCAAATGATTTGGAGCTGATCATAGCTGGTTGGATGAGTGGAAAATCAACAAGAAGTTGGTCTTCTACCCAAATTAGCAAGGTGTCAACTGAAAACAAATTAGATACCTCTTTTAGTTGCTCTGCATTTGGATTGAAGAGGTATGGCAGCTGATCCTTGGTGCTTTGCATAGCTCATCCTCATGCTTAGAAGCAAGCATGACTGGTTTTGGCTTCTCCTTTGGCTCCAATGAAGCCAAGTACCTGATTGGGCAAGGTCTGATCCTTTGAATGTGCCCATTACTTTGAATTTTAACTCCAAAAATGGAGTCTTCTTGTGGACCTTCTTGGATGGATGGTGTGGAAGAGATGATGGAATCCTCATGCTCTTTTCCTTCCTTCATGGCAGTATGGAACTCTTCTATAATATGCAGCTCATCATTATTGATTGCAACATCCAATGAAGTTGCTTTTGCATTATTGTAACCTGTTGCAATACATTGTTGGCTCTGGAGTTCCTCCATTGTAGCTTTTGGAAGATCAAATTCTTCCAACTTTGATTCAAGAGGCATGTTGCAAACTACAGGTTGTTGTCCTTGAATCCTCTCCTCCATGGCAGCAGGTTCTTGTGGTTGAAGAATGAATGATGAAGAAGAAAAGTTACAATTTCTATAGGCTCCTTCTCATCAAAACATTCTTCTAAGTCTGATGGAAAATCAAACTCTTCAATGTCCTGCTGCAGCAAGGTCTCTCCCTTTTGTATGGTGACCTTCAAATCTACATTTTTTTCACCATGTGGAGCTTCATCTTCAAACATGAAGCTTGTCAGCTCGAACTCATCCAAAAAATCAGATTTTTGGAGAGATGAAGTGGGAGAGAAATCTGCAACTTCTTGTGCAACCTGCTCATGATTCAGTGCCTCTGAATTTGTTTTGGTCACCTCCATGATGGATTCATCAATCAAATCAGGCCCTTCAAATGAAAGAAAAAAATCTTCAATAATGCTTCCTTCATCTAGTTCCAATTCTGATTTGATTTCTTCCAGTTGCTCCTCTTCAATGGGACTTGGAGCTGATTGTTCTTCCTCCTTGTTGACTGGTTGTGCAACTTGGATTAGATCAGCATTTTCTTCAAATAAAGTGCCAACATGGACACTACACTCTGAACAAACTGATTGACTGATCTGCTTCTTCTTTTTTCTGTTCTTATGTTACAACAAAAGCAACCTTGGCCATCACTTGTTCTTCAACCTTTACCTCCTCTGTAGGCTTAACCAGCAAGGGAATCTTTGTAATCCCAAATTTGAGCCAAGCTTACCAAATCTTCAGATTTTCTTCATTTCTCTTTTCTGTTGGGCTCCTCTTCAACCTTGACCTCCTCCATTGGTTTGACCATCAAGGGGATCTTTGTAAACCCAAATTTCCCAACATGGATTTGTCATTTAAGAGGTTGGGCTCCTCTTTTTGGGTTTGACTCAATTCTTTTTTCATCTTCCCAACATTTTGGGTGCAAGAGGAGGGGTGGGTTGTGACTCAACTGGTTTTGCAATTATTTGTGGTGGGGAGGGAGGTGGAACTTCTTGTTTCTTTGGAGGGGATGACTGTTTGGAAGGGAAAAGGACAGAAGAATTGAGATGAGGTGGAAGACTAGGGGATGGAGAAATGAAATCAACACTTGGGGCAGCATTCAATGGGAATTTGGAAATTGAAGCCCAAATTGAGATGGTGCTGCTTGAGGAATGGAAAGAGAAAAACCAGATGATGGTGTAGAACTTACCCATTGACAAGGTTGCTCAACACCAAATTTATAGGCCTCTATCTCCACTGTCCATTGTGCAAGTTGGGGCAGCATCTCAATCATGAAGTCCAGCTTCTCCTGAGGGCTGAAGTGTCTTGGAAAAGGGCCAACCCATGGACAAGGTGCCCTGTGACCAATTCTGAAAGCCTCCATTTGAGCTTGAGCCTTGGATTGCACCATGACAATCTCCATTTTTTGGATCTTCTCCAATAAACTAGCATCTTTCTTTTGATTCCCTCTTCATTGTATGCATACCCTTGTGCTTGATATGCTTCATAACCAAACTGATTTTGGCATTGCTCATATGGATATGCATACTGATTTTGAATTTGTTCAAAATGCTGATTTGAAGGAGTTGTAAAACATGTTGGAGGTGGAATCTACTACTACTGGTTTAGATGTGAATTCCATGATGGAAATGAAGTCATGATTGCACAACTTCATGGAATGGAAAAGAGTGAAAGGGATGGAGAGAAGAATGAATGAAAAATGAATGGAAATGAATGGAAAGAGGGTTTGCAACTTCAGAAATGGGTTGTTGATCAGATGGAGTCGCCAGATGTGTTTGAGAATTGCCTCCTAAGGCTGAAATCTTAACAGGAACACACCAACCTGACAAAAAATGAAGTGGAAGACCTCTAAGGTCCCACCGGGCATGCCAAAACTGTTAGTGAAAAATCACAGCACCCCCAAATGAGTTATGGATCTACTTTTCTAAGGCAATGTCATTTGGTGTGATTGCACAACATTGAGCTTTCCCAAAGTGTGGGACCTTTGCAAATGGGGAAAGCTCTCCAGAGAAGGTTGGTTCCTCTTCCTAAACTACCTGCCACAAGCTATTCCAGTGCAGGCAAGCTAATCTAATCCTAATCTAACTTCCAAGGAGACAGGGAGAGAAAGAAAACAATAAAAAATAGATCCTACACTAAAACGGTGATACACCAGAGAAGGAAAATGTTGATCATCTATCAAAACTACCATGGAAACAAAGAGAGGTGAGCAATGGAAGGATGGACAAGTGCATCACAGACCAAAGATGGATTTCACACAAAAAATGTTCCAAAACTCCATGAACACAGCTCCAAAACCTGTAATGAACATCCAAACATGCACAAATACCTGCAATGAAGAGAGGCAAGAAGAAAACAACCAAAAAATGAGCAAGGATGGACAAATGCATCACAAAACACATGTTTTTTATTGCTCCAGAAGTTTGCACAGAATCATCATTTCATGGGTAAGAGGAAAAAATTCCATTACAGAGTAGGGGAGGAGGTTCAAACTCCATTTTTGACCCTGGGGAAGAAAATAAGGGAGAGGCAGAGAAGAATGATGAACAACTTTTTACAAATGAGCCAAAACTGGCTTTTATCGCTCGAACAGAATGAAAGAAATGAGAAAACGTGGGAAAATTTGATTTAGAACTCCAACCACCAATAAGATCCATTTAATTGGCCTACAAAATGATGGGTTTCCATGAAAAATCCCATACTTCAAAGTACATTGCTTCGCAGAGCAAGAAAGAGGCCCATACTTCATTAATTTTGGTGGTTGGGGTCGTTTTCTACATTTTTCCATGCCAGAGACGTTTTCCCATTTTTCTCCCACAAATCTCCATCAAAAATCAAAATTGAACCATCCATCATGTGGATAATTTCACCATCTTTCCAATGATACCAAAATCATGAAAATCTGAGCTCTGGTGCGAAAGATATGCCCCTCTGAAGATTTAGGGAAAAAATGGTGAAATTAGGGCAAAAATCGGGTTCGCGGGCCGAAATTTGAACTTTTTCCCTCTTTTTTCAAATTGGGAAATTTTCCCAAAAAATCTCCATGCCCCACTCCTCTGATGACACATGGCACCCTCTGGTTGATCCATAACTTCAAAACACCATTTTGCCCCTTTTGCAAAATTGGAAAATTTTCCAAAATTCTCCACGGCCCCCCCGCTCTGATGTGGACACGTGGCACATTTTGATTCTGTGTGGGATGTGGTTCAAATTTTTCCTTTTGTGTTTTCACCACTTTGGAAAATTTTCCAAAATTCCCTGACGCCCTGACTCCCGCTGCTGAATGGACACGTGGCATCTTTGGTTGGGGCTCGGCGGGGATGCGCTCCTATTTTTTCCTTTGACACATTTTTTCGGGCCAAAAAACTTTGAAGTCCTTCCACCCCCGCACTCCACCTTGACATGTGGCCATCCTAACTAGGCATGGGCCTCAAACAATATATTTTCCTCTATGGGCTTTTGGGCCAAAATTTTCCTTTGAGTTTTTTAGCCAAAAGGCTAAGTGCCAAAAAATTTCCCACGGGTCCGCCTTGGCAAATTTTCCCTCCAAACTCCGTCGAGCCATAACTCAAAAAATACAAGGAGTTAGGAGGACTTCTTTACCTTTCTAGAAAGGGGAAGAAAATTAGGTTATTGTATTGTGTGAAAGATATAGAAGAAATATATGATTACTATGTTTATTCTATTTAACTCTACTGCTACTCTATTATTTGGCATCAGAGCGTGTCTGGTCATGCCTCTAATGGAATAATGATGCATATGAAGGGGAAAACATGAAATGTATCACCCCTGGTAATACAAGAGATTAGTTTTGTATTACAATTCTTTTTAGTTTAATCGTCTTTCTTGTCTAGAGTTGTGAGAAAAGTGAATCTTGAAAGGAAGGCCTTCAGACCTGCACCTCAAGTTGCATCATTCAATTAACATTGAATGAACTTCAAGCTTGTGGATTTCCTGTGGAGGATTATTTCTGTGTGGGCACCACTATAAGTTGTTATTTCTAGATTTATGCAGTGACAATCAGTCATGACCAGTAATGTCATTCAAAACTGTCTACAATAAAGTGAGGCACATCTGCTATAGCCTGTACTTCTGCGTATGGTATTGTCGATCCATGGTTATGCTGTGTGAAGAGGCATCTAGATACTTGTCTTCGATCTCTTCCTCGAATTTGGTTCTACTCAGGATTGTCTGTCGATAGTTTGTGACAGTCCTCAAGGACGTATATATCTCCATCTCGCAAATCCTGCCAGACACGGATCCTCCATTATTCTGCCATGGCCGTGTGGAGGAATGTTATTGGAGGGGATAAGAGTCTTTGATAGACTCATATAGTTACCTAGATCGTGGTATTCCTTCTTTGATTCTGCCATCAAGTGCGTCAGCTATGTATTCATGCCCATCAAGACAAGGTTTATTTGCATATATGAGTTTGTGAGTTATTAGCTCAATCAATGTTGTCAGTCCAATCTAGTCGTGTCAAGAAAACAAAGTCTAAATTTGTTAGGTCTTTCTCTTGTTCAAAGTCTTGCAGTTTATATAGTTTTTTTTTTTTTATAACTCGAGGGTTATGTATTTGTAATTATTTGTTACAAAGCAAACAAAATTTGTCTATAGGTTTTTGGTTAATACTTTGTTATTATTATTTTGTCTAGTCTGTGTGTTACAAAATAGTATAAAAATTTGTAATTGTCTTTCATTACAAATCTTATATTCGTTTTGGGTCATCTCATTAATATATATATTTGGGTGTCAAGTATCATTATATGTCATCAAAAGTCATGTATATGTAAGAATAGTCATTTTTTGTGTCCATCAAAGTGTCAAGTTTCAATAATTTAAGTTGTATTGTGGAGTAGAACATTGTAAAAATTGTAAAAATAAATAAAAAATTGCCTCACTTTTAGCCAGACGCATTATCGGTGGAATCTGACGTCCGAGTTGTAATTGAGCTCTCATGATCAAATCCAACTGAGTTAGCAGCATTGTACTGGAGGATGGAGGTGGAAAACGGACCTTGGTAGTCACCAATGACAGGGCTGCGAAGAAGTTTGACCTCTTGTTAGTTACCATACGATGGTGGACATATCATGATTTTGGTGTTTCCATGTGTGTGCTTCAGTTTGCAGTGTTCCTGTTTTGTGTGGTATTTGATGGATGTTGGAAAGAGAGTTGTGTTGGAGCGCAGATGACTTCAGTGATCGACTGACTTGGTCCTCTGACTGCCGTACTTTTTGGAAGATGGTCAGCTTGAATTTCACTAGCATTAGTGACCATGTGCAGCAAGATTAACTAGCAAGATCCATTGAGGAGTATGTTCTTCGAACAGTTTGCTTCTCAATGTGAGTCCATTTCACATTGTAAGTACATACCAATTTCCATTTCATTATGCACCCAAAATGTATGAGTCAAGGCAAGCTTTCAGTGGCAGTTAGTTTCCTATGTTATTCGAGATCAAGTGAGAGCGATCAATGACAGAGACTGATAATTAAGTACATTGGCACATCATGATGTGGTTGTAAGGTAAATTTTTGAAATACCTTCTATTTGTGGTTTGTGGATAAACCATGTAGCAAAACCTACATAATTCCTTGATGTTAAGCATAGTGGTGAAATAGCATTCACAGTAACCATCATGGATCTTGAAAGGGTTTGTGGGAGGATCCAGAAAACCACACTGAGGTCAACAGTTGACCTGTCACTTCAAGGTTTGTGGTCAAGCCTGTTTAAAACCATCCATGAGCCTTTCTTGTGATCAATCATGAGTGACAAATCACCAGATCATGCCACAGGGGTGCATAGTACAGGAAGTGTATGTTTTTCTACCATGTTCACACTAAGGGGCGGAATGTTAGGAATATTATAGTGCTTCACATATTTATGTGTGTGAATAATAATTAAGTGTGTAATTATTATTGTTGAGAGATTATTGTTAGAGATGTTATAATATATTGTTTCAACAATATATTATTATATTTATTGTTATGTGTGGGTTACGTGAGTTATTCTCACCCCACATAATTAGGCTTGGTTGAGATTTTGTAGTTGAGTTAGTTTCCTATATTCTAGGGAAACTCCAGCCTATATATTAGGCTATTGTATTGTGTGAAAGATATAGAAGAAATATATGATTACTGTGTTTGTGTGATATATTTCTAACTACTCTTATGAGTGGATATTGCATTCATGGCCATACTTAGCTAAGATTGAGCCACCAATAACTTGAGGGAAATTGAATCTAAAAATATATTTCCTTCATTTAGGTTACCTTGTGGGTTCTCTTACCTTGGTTTAGTAGAACCAAAAGTAGTAGGATTAGGTCATCCATTATGTACATTCCTCCTAGTCATCCCCAAAACTTGGTACAAAAGAGAATGTTAGATATATCCCTGGCTACAAATGACATACTCCTAATCTATCATTCTTTAAGCCATCTTACCTTTAAAAAATTATTTTCAAGTCCCAAGGGTGTAAAAATGGGAACTAAAACCATCAATCATTTCCATAAAATATTTATATTTTATTCACATTTCTCAATTCAGAGAGAAAGGATATTTCAATTTATTTATACAAGCTTTTATTTTGATACAAATCTAGTGAACCTTTAAAGAGAGAGAAACAACATTTTCATGCACTCATAGTTTCTATTTATGATTTTGATAGAGGTGTTTAGAGAGGTTAATTATAGTTGATAAACCTATTCCAAACATGGATTAGTCAAAACTCAACAAGGTTGTCATGTAACATCAAGATTTGGGGTCGACGGAACTGTCAAAACTGGTCAAATTCTACAAATTACAACACAATAGTATACTCAGATTAAATACATATAATAAGACTTAGATAAATAATTCATATGAGACAATACATTGGATATTATATAGCCATAAATATAACAAAACAACTTCCTATAAAATAGGAAGACATAATAACAAATAACCTGGTAATAGTCACAGGTAACTATACATGCCCAAAATTACACAGTGGTACATTGTCAGAACAATAAAAATCCCCAATGATGATAAATTTTATTTCTAGAATAAATGATGAATCCATGTTCCATTTCTTTACCTTTTTACTATCCATGTGAATTAGTTTCCTTTGCTTCTTAGTTTCCTAGCCTTACATGTGTTTGCAAACACTTTTTGGCCCGTTTTCCTTAGCTTTTGCCTTTAAGTTACATAAATGTCACGAAAGTTACATACCCACCCTAACGGTTACATACCCACTGGAATTTCTTGAATTATGGTTGTGTAACCATCGGTCTATGCAGAATGGCGGTTATGTGTGCTTAAATCCAAGACTTAAACAATGTGTTCTATATGCGTGTTTCTTGCTTTCAATTTTTTTCCGCATGTTTCTTAACCAAATTAGTTTTTTTTGAGATTGATTGATGCGTATGAAATTATTATTCTTTACTTACTATTATTATTAAGTTAAATACCCCCTCCTTTGAGTGATCTATAACTTATTGATTGCCAAGTGTGTTGGACCATTTCCCTGCCAACTTTCTATAAAAACAAATATTTTTTCTGAAACATTGGTTGGAGTTCATTGAATTTGATTACACCATTAATCTTCTGAAAATTTTCCAAGAAGAACACAAGAAACTCAGATATTTTCCTTGGGACTTCCTTAGAGGATGTCAACTCACTTTTAGATAATTAAGTAGATTGATAAAGATTATGATAAAGATTTGTAGTAGATAATGATAAATAGATAGTAAATAAGAAGCTCTAGAACTCAAGGTTGAAAGCTAAGTCATGTGAAAATTCAAAGGTGGACAAGGAAAGGATGGATGTTATCAAAGTAGTCATACCAAAATTCCTCTGTCTCTTGTTGAATGTAATGGAGGAACTTGATTTGATCCTCAATGTCTTCAATATCAGTAGAAAATTATACTGCGCACAATGTCAATTCATGAAGAATTTTATAAAAAGGGGTGATGGACTACAGGAAGATCATAAATTCTTGTAATTAGATGAGAATGGCTAGGAAATTCCATCTAAGAGAAAGCCATACTTTCAAAGAACAAGTTAAATGCCAATATTTTGATAAAACTGATAGTAAAACGATAAATTGATAAAAAATATGTTTTGACAAGGATCGTCGGCAATTCAAGACGATCTTCAGTGATCTATAAATTTACAAATTGATGAAAATATGTATTTTGATAGGAACCATCTATGATTTAAATTAATCTTCAGTGATTTTTGTAATCACTAGTGATTACTGCTAAAATGGACAATTTTACAAAAAATGATAAACAAAGGCCTAAATTGATATTTTTGATTATTTTTTATGCTTGACCAGAACATAAATGATAGAATGAAGTAGATAAATACATTTATATGTAAAATGGAGCTAAAATATGCCTCAATCATTGAATGGAGTTGGTTAAGATTGATATTGTGTTGTTACACTTCCTAGAGGTTGAAATATGGAAGAGGATATCAAAATGTTGGATTGATGATCGCTGGAGATTGATGCAAGATAAGGATGATCTATGGAATTTATTGAATTCAATTAGGAATAAAAATTGTGGTGTATATATGAGAAAAATGTTTATGAAGATCCATGGGAAAGGAGGAAAATGTGTATTTATAATCTGTAGCGATCCAAAATTTTCAGGGAAAACATTTAGAAAATGGTTGAAACTACTTCTAAGTGTAGATTTTAGATTTTTGATGAAGGAATATGGTTATGGGGAGGTTGTATATGGGATATAAAGATTAGGATATATGAATAAAATATATTTAGGTTGTTTTTAAATGGTTATGGCAGATTTAAAGTGGTTAGGTGGTTTAGAGATAGTAAACAATAATTTTGTGGGGGTGTAAGATTATTTTTATGGAGGTATGGATGAAATGACTTAGGAAAATGATTTTTAGATATGTTTTAATTGAATGAAGTGCATATAATGTGAAGTAGGTAGGTTGATGAAAATTCAACGTCTACATTTTCTCCTTTTTGTCAAGTAGTTCATGACGGGAGAACTGCTAGACAAAAACAATATGAGGTAAAGTTTGTGTTCATATGGGTGATCCCCCCCTCAAACTAGGAGTGATTGTGGCACAATGTAAGAATAAATGGTTTTGATTGAGTCAGATGATATGAATAATGAATTTTCCCTGAGATGAGGAGAAAATGTGGCTAACATCGTAGGATCAAGTGATAGGGGAACCTAAAGCGTTCGTGCCATATGGATGTATGATTAGTAGAATAGGGGTTATAGAGAAAAATTCTAGGAGAACTAAAGGCTCATGTCCTATTGATGATTGGATTATTGGTGTTGTTTTTGAAGGAAAATTTAAATTTTGGCTTCCTCAAGCTGAGGAATATTGTCGAAGGATGAAATGTCATTGTTGAAAATCTTTGAAATCTTTGAAAAAAGATGGTTTGTGAAAAAACTAGGTGGATCGCTAGCAATTAAGGTGAATCATTGGTGATGAGGGTAAATCATCAACAATTAATGGAATCATCGGTGATTCCTACGTGTATAATTTGGGGGGCTATAAATAGCCACTTTTCTTATCAAACAAATTATTAGCAATTAACAGTTTAACCCCAATTCAGAGAGACGTTAAGAATGTCATTTAAGAGTGATTTGTGACAAATGGTGGTGGCAGGACCATCTAGATGACAAAGGAGGCCCACTCAGGTAGAGGTATGTATTTCCTTTTTGTTTTTTTGTGAGTTTTCATCAAATTTTTTATTTTTAAAAAAAAATCCTGGTAAGTATAGTTTTTGAAAATTGCGAGGATCATTGGTGAGTAGATGGATCATTGAAAATTGGATGAATCACTAGCAATCAGGTTGGATCATTAGTGATTTATACTAAATTGTTAGCGATTTATATATTTTGATAAAACTTGATAAAATTTTGTTGAGGTTGTGATCTGAATAATGTTTTATGATTTTTTGGATGCAAGTAAAATCCAGGTTGACTATTAGAGATTAGATTCCTGATGCGTTGGTAGATGTGAGTGAGGAGATGTCTGATGATGATTGAGCACATCTAGAGGTGGTGGGTTTCATAGGGATGCATTATTATATATATGTATTCATAGACAATGAGGCTTATTGCTCGCTTTGATTGAGAGGTGGAATTTGTTGGTCCCCAAATCTACACCCCTGGTTTGGATTAACAACAATTATCTCTAAGCAAGGAGGGAAATGACTTAGAAATGGTGGTAGAGTGGGTGGTATGTCATTTTACAATTTGGGAAGGGTATATCACATTCCTTAGGATCAAGCCTTGGGATAATTGAGGGGCACGTAAAAATATGGCATTTTCCTGCTACTTTTGGTCATGCCTTCAACTAGGGTGAGAGGACCTGAGGTGTAAGCTAAATGGGAGAGGGTGAGATGGGATATTTACTGACTTAATTTATTTCTAAAAATGGTGGGTCAATCTAGGATAAACATGACCAATGGACACAAAACTCACTCTAACAAGTTATCAAAAAATAATGTTGTGTATGTTTAATTTTCTAGACACAGGTTACAAAAGTAGTGAGATTAAATTTTAATTGCATTCTCTAGATGGTAGATTTTATAGCTATGGGGTAGTCTCAATGATATTTAAAGACAAAAAAAAAATGAATGGTAGATAAAATGGGGTAGGATTACTTGTGTAATTTTTTGTATGAGGTGGGATTATATGCAAGCAGATCCTTTGCAGTCAAACATTTAACACTTTGAACATCCATTTATTTAGGAAAAGCATAAAGAATTGAATTAATCAATCATAGTTTCTACAAAGAATATTGACACCCAATAGATGCAAAGTACTAGTACAATCTCTAAAATACTTGACCCAAGCCTTGTGTAAGCCTTCTACCAAAGTATTTTCTACTCATAATTTCATGTGCCCGAGATACACTCAAAGGATAAAAAACCTATAAGTACAAAGTGTTTATGACAAGGATTTTACAATACAGTTCCATATTATAGAGTGAAAGATCACAACACAATATCAAACTTAATGACCAAAGCATAAACATAATAGAAAAATCTAGTGTAAAACAAAACTAAGCAACAAAAACAAGATTGTAGAAGAAAATACAACTCATTAATGGAAAATTTAAAACATTGAACCCAAAAGATAGAATTTAAACTCAAAAGCAGACATATTTCATTCATCTCTTTTAAAATTTCTGAGCAAGGGAACATTAATTGAATGATCTCAAAGCTTGTCAATGGATGTACATTACAACCACCTTGACATAAAATATAAGGAAACTGAGATCAATATGCATTTCATAGAGGAAACAAGCAATATTTACAGTTTAATTTCTCCACCTTTCTTTAGAAATAGAAGAAACTAACCCACTGAATATGAATACAAGTCCTCATATTTATAAAATCTTGGTGTGTTCTTAAATTTTTTTCCCACCCAAAACTATAACAAAATTTCTGCCTTGTTTGTAAAGAAAATATCTTGATCAAAGTAGGAATGTTCTAATTGCAAATATCTGATTTTATATTTGTATTTTGGGATCTGTCATATACCAAATTTTAATTGGCTACTGGGTTGAGCTACTGCAATGTGTAAAATAATTATTTGATAATGTCAGGTGCATTTATGCTCTTTTTATTTTTGTTTAAAAACTAAGATGGAAACCTGAACTATTTTTCTCCTTTTCTCCTTTAATATGCCATCAATTTTTGAATTAGATGATGCCAACTTGAAGATATCATTGAGACCTTTCCAATAAGAATTTTTTTTTCTTGCTTTTTACCTCTAGATAAAAATTTATGGCCATTTGAAGTTTTAGGTGTCGCAATGCATAAGAGAGTGACACATCACAATTTTTGATTGGCTCGGTATTTTGTCTACGTGTATATTTCCTTTCCTTTGATTTTATGTGACTTTACTCAAAAATAATTTCCTTTATGAAATGTGATCTAATCAATAAATGCAACATTCCTCTTCCTTCCATAAACTATTATTTTACTTGATTGTTCCTCGTAAAACGTGAGCCAATGAAAAATCTCCATATTTCTTTGCAATTCAGACAATTCTCTTATTTTTTACTGGATAATGAAAAATTTAAGCCAATGAAAAGGCTCCACGTCCTTCATACTTCACTTTTATTCACAAATATCTTGTTAGTTTTACGAAGCACAAAATAATAAAATAAATCACTTCACATACCTTTGCATTATTGGCCTTATCAGAATGGAAAACACAAACCAATCAAAATTTTCCACAAATACATCGCAATTTAGTCCTTCTAAAAAATGTGAAGCTCTAGTAATTAATATCATTCCACACACCTTTCATTAGTTTTTCCTTCACATCACAACTTTAAACTTGAGTGGAATTATAAAATGTTTTGGATTTATAAAAATATTACCATGTATCTATTTTGACTTGTCAAACTTTCTGAACCTGAAACCTTTTAAAATTCAGTTGATTTTATGGATTTGAAGTCTTCTGGAGCCCATATGTTTAAAGATTACCAGAATATTGACACCTGTACATTTGATTCCCTTAATATGTGCCTCTTGTCTTATCCATTTTCCCCCCACGTATACCATTTTCACTTTCCACAGCCTTTCTCGGACCCGAAGATTTTAAAAAAAATCACTTTGTTTTGTGGACTTGATGTCCATGGAATTTTTTGGCTATGGAAAACACTGAAATTCTTCCACATATCCTTTGGGTTTTTGTAAATTTCTTGGTAGTGTAGAAATTTGACGGCCAAATGAACATCTATCAGCCTTTTGAAAGGGCTAAGTCCATTTCAGTGCTCCAAAAATTTTGGTGAATTTTTAAGTGTCTCTTGTATTTTTTGGATTCTGCGGAATGCTATCCTTTTTGTATAACCCATGATACACTAAATTTGTGTGCTGCAACATTTTTTTCTATAGAGCAACCCATATAACATTAAGTTTGAAGATTTTATACTTAGTCTCCCCCCAGGATTTCAAATGCAAATGGTCAATGCTTTTGGAAGGTAGAAGTTGACAGCCATTTAAATGTCACGAGCCTGCTAAAAATGGCTGTCAACTTTTGCAATTTTATCCTTCGTGAGGACATGTGGTAGCATTTGATTTGCTGCTGGCTGGTAGGGTGAAATGGAAATTTTTTCCAAAATTTTCAAAAAAATCAAAGGGCAAAAAGTTGTCGTGCCTCCACCATTGCCCCGTGAGGACACATGGCAGCCTCTGATTGGTTGTAGGCCAGTGGAGAAAAAGATGAAAAATTTTAAAAAATTTCTAAGGGAAATTTTAACAAGAAATTTTTGGGTTACGGGCCCGTTAGGGAAAATCTTCCATTTTCCCACGAAGGCACAAAAAATTCAAAGTGCCATAACTTGAGCTAGAAAGCTCAGTTTTGGGCAAAAAATGACTTTTCATAAATCTCTCGATGCCCTATTTTCACAAGAAACACAAATTTTAATTTTTGATAAATTTTAAGGGGTCAATTTTGCAAAAAGGATCTTTAGGATTTTAATTAGCCAACTGGAAAGTTTCCAAATTTCTATTTTGATTAAATTATATCTCTTCCTTCACTCAACATGTCAAACAAACATGGATGATTGGTCTAGGGAGAGTTTAGAGTGTTTTAGGAAAGTCAAATTTGTACAATTGATTCCAATTTGGGATTTTTTTCCAACAAATGATAGGAAATGGTTGAGAAGGAGATTAAGCTCAAATTTGCAATGGTTCAAGTTATTCTCTTAAATATTCTTGTCAATTTGAGTTCTTTACTAGTATATCATGTTAGATTTTAAGGTTTCTAGGTAGATTGTTAAGTGCTGGTTCAAACTGTGCATTTTATTTAGAATTACCAGTTTTAAAAGTCATAATGCCAGTGATCAAATTTTTAAAGGATCTATTTGTCAATTTTATCATTTAAGTGTGGCATATAGTTTCTAGACAAATCAAATGCAATTAAATGACTTAAATCAAACTATTGTAAACTCTAGGAAATTCTGATTTCAATTTCATATTTTTTTTTCTCTAAAAGAAATAAGCAACATTTTTCCTTCATACGCATTTTCTTTCCTTTGCAAAAAACAGAACTTCCAATGAAAATTTGATATTCTCATTTCATCACAACAATGCAATACAAGGGATGAACTTGCAATTCTTTATTGACTTCATTTATAAACTTTTACATCTTCACATTCCTCCATTTCTTAAAATCAATAACAAAATTCCATTTCTTTCCAATGAACAAAACAGAAAATTAAATGTCTTTTACAATTCAAATACCTAACTCCACAATCAAATTATATACATCTTTCTTCATCAATACAAGTATTTTCTTATTGCAATTAATTATACAATTCACCCACATCAAAGTGGGAAGGGATACAATAAAATTTCTCACAAGAAGGGACTGTCAAACTATATTTTCCTCTTGCTCAAAACATCAACATGCTCCATTTCTTTTTTTTCTCCAAATTTATCACAACAAAGAGGGGTAAAGGCAATGATCTCCACCCAACCAATACATCCAATGAAAGGAGAAGCATTCCTTCATCATTGCCCCCTGAGCCCTAACCAAGATGCAATAAAAGGTGTAATTCAACCATGGCAACAACTGGCTTCCACACACAACATTCTTTCACATACACATTTTCCTTTTTAAAACACAAAGAAACTCTAAAAGTAAATAGCAGTTCACAACTGTATATAAAAACATTCAATCACAACTCAGGATTGATCATGCAATCCAAAGGAGCAAGGACTATGGGGGAAGCTACTTATGCCTCCCAATTGGGAATTGGGCATCCACCAAAAAATCATACCGCCAATATAACATATCATAACCCATAAACCTTATATCTCCCAACCCCTCCTTATTCCCCCCCACAAACATTCCCCATAGCCTTCTCCTACACCATTCCTAAGGCAGTCTACCCAACCAGCCAAAAAATAAAACACAATGCATGCACCATACACATAACACAATAAGAAAATAACAGCAATAAGGAAGAAATAAACTCCTACCTCTCCATGGAAGGATTTTCTCCACACAGAAAACTTTGAATGTCAAAAACAAAGTCCCAAAACACAGTGCCAAAGTATCAAATGCTCTCCAATTTCCTCTAAATCAACAAGAGCTCTAATCACAGAAAAAGTACCCAAGGATTCATGCAAAACATGGTACAGAAAATAAATCTCCCAATCATGCAAAGCTATCTTAAAAACTTCCTTCGAAAACCAGACCTCCTACAAGAAAATGTTCCCCAAAGAAGAATGCAAAAAGGTTCAACAACCCAAAACAAGAAGAGAGTTTGAATTAAATAAAAGAGGGAGAGAAGAGGATGATGTGTATCCATGTAGGATGCCACATCACACATCCTCCAATTCAAACACAAAAGACAAAATTCCATCCTCCCAAGAACAATAAATGAAATGACAAATTAACTTACACACTCCAAAAGAGCCCACACCACAAGGGACAACTATTTAATGAAATGTAAGAGAGTGCGATCCAAAATAAGAAACATGATGAATAAAATGCATTTAAAAGTCACAAATCACATCTCCATCCATAAGTATGGTTGGTATAATAAATTTAGAGGCATGGGACAAGTTTTACTTGTCCCACAAGTCTCCAAAAACACCCCCCAAGGTCAAATTCGAATTTCCATGGAGGTGGAGTATTTCATACTCCAAATATGACTTACACAAGCTCTTACAAAATTAAATACAATATCCATCAACTCTTATAATTACTTCCCATATCCCAATTTGATTTATTTAAAGTTTAACGATATGATTCCCACATTAATCCATCACAATCTTAATTAATTTAAAGGAAATGAACACATTACTTAATAAAATACATACAACAATAATAAAAGGAAACACATTAATAAAATAGACAAAACCCACGGTCACATGTAAAGGTAATCCCCCATGGGAATCCCTAACAAAAATAACACACACACACAAAACAAGTTGCCATGGTGACCGTATTGAATTCACCCAGAATTCCATTTTGGTTGTTCTCTGATCCCCTGATGTTTTTGTTGATATTTTAAACTTGTAAAACACAAATACCTCCTTCAGCCTCATGGCCATATCAAAACGTCCAAAATAAATATATAATATAATCATGAAATCATCTATACATATGAATCACAAAAGTCATCAAGGCAATCAAACAAATTAATTGCAATTTATATCGACAACTATGTCATCATCAAATAATTTTTTTCCTTTTCTACGTTTATTCATAATCTCCAAAATCACACGTCCAAATAACTTCCATTAAACATCCATGCTAATAGTATATCATCATCCACACATGAGTGTCTCTAATAATCACCATGCATTATATATAATCAGATTCAACAATAATCCAGGATCTGACATCTAACACCATACTAAATCAAACTATTAAAATATCTGTCATAGTCTTCAATATCATGATCAGTAATAAAAGGTGCCAAAGGAAAGTGGGAACTACATATATCATTGTTTGGTTAATATTATTGATCGTAAGCTCTTTGCACTATTGTAAAATTCTTGAAATAATGTGATTATTGCACTAATGATTGAACATGTTGTGTATCATTGTTACTGGAATTCTATTTCTAAACCTTGTCGTTACATTGTTGGTCTAAGCCAAACAAGTTATGTATTCTAACTTCTACTTGTTTAAGTGTCACAAATATGTTGATTTATTAGATTTACTAGGTGAATGTAAAAATGTATGATATATATATTCTTATGCATAGGTATGAGAATCATGATTATATTCCTACAATTGCTCACTTTGGGTCATGATGACAATATTACTATATGCAATTAGAATATATGTGCCAATGTTATATGATCTTGTATGTGTGCTAACCTATAATGGTTAGAATGTAATCTATGTGGCATGGAATCATGTTTATAAAAGCATCACATAGATGATGAAAGAGCCTAAGGCTAAGCTAGATCAATGTTATTCGAAATTGAGATGTGCAAAGATATGTTGAAGGTGCTAATGTGATTACCTTGAATATAAGTTTATAAAGTTTGGGCATTTATATTTAAGGCCTATTCAAGGCTAAGCTAAGTTGTTGTGTTCAATCCTTAATGAACTAAGATATGTTGAAGGGCCTAATGTTAGTACCCTTAAATATCACCTTATAAACAAGGTACAAATTTTATGGGAAAACCTAAGCTAATACAAACAAATGGGTTGGATGTATTCAAACCCGTTCTAAAACTTTTTATAAGGGGGCACATTGGTAACCACCCCTTTTGTACTCGATACAACTGGAATTATTAAAAGAAGAGAATTTAACGGCCACCACTGACTAATTACAAGGGAAATAACTAAGATTGGAGATCGTGTCTAAATCAATGGTTAACTATTAGCATGTAATAGTTATTAGAATTAAGTGGCACTGCTAATTTTTAAATGTGGAAGTTTGTGAGCGAATTATACATTTCCCTCTCATGCATTGATTGTATTGAATAAGGTTATGGATTTTAGGGAATGCGTGTAATGTTTTTGGTAAGGAGGCTCGAGTTGTTTATGGACTATTATGATGTTCTTGTTTCAATGGTGGGGGTGGTTTTGTTGAGCTCTTGCATGCTCGAGGGTATCTCCCTATTTTTAAACCCTCTCGATTGATTTTCTTAAACAATTGCATGTAGTTTTTTAAATATGCGAAATGAGATATAATGTTGGGGAAGCATTAATATCCAGGTCTCAACAAATATTCATGGAGATATATAGGGAGGTTCTTTACTTTGTTGAGAAATCAAATCTTGGGCTATGTACTTATGCAAGGAAATCTTAGAAGCGGAAGGAGAGGAAGATGGCTATTCCATTCTCAAGGAATCATTTGCTACTATTTCACCCCTAATGTAGCTTTTGCCATTTATTATTTAAATGGATAAAATTTGTGTAATAGTTCTTCTATTTTGATCTTGTTGAACTTGATTTTCTATGTGGTTATGGTAATAATTTTTTGGGTATTGTCTTATTTCAATGAATAATAATATGGAATCATGGATATATATATTTATATGAGCCTTCAAAAAGACACATTCTATGGGTTCTTTGTAACTCTGTGTTATATGTTTTTGGATCATATTAATGAATATTTATGAACTCTGTGATAAACCTATGGCTTGCATTCTGATGGAACACTCAGTAACTTTGTGGTTTCTATTAATAAATTTACATTTATATTTATGAGTATCAAATCCTTAGGATTTGAGTGAGATACATCTGTGATCTATTGATGGGATGAGAAACGTTCAGTTGAATTATTCTATTACCCATTCTCGCTCAATGAGACTGATTCCATTTTATCATAGTTGATCTATGGGGATTTCTAAACCCATTTGAGGTCATAATGTCATTAGTCTCTTTGCTTCTTGAGATAGGAGAGAACACTACGTGATGCCCTTGTTAGTTTTTCTGGGGTGTTGAATCCTTATGTGGTTAGAGTTAAAATGGTTTAGAACCATATTTACTTTAATGGAAAATGATGTTATTTTGTTATGGAGTTCAATCATTCTCCAATGATAATGGAATTGTGTTAGAGTAAACATATATTTTGTTATGCCATGGATACCAGTTTTTCTTTTAAGTGTCTGTAGGTTTTATTAAACTGGAATGATTAAGGCTAAAATCATGAAGTTTTATCTTAATAGTTTCCCAAATATTTATTAATGTTGTTTATTATCTAGTTGATTCGACCTCATAATAATGGAAAGCTATTAATCCTATCCTATGGTTAATATTGATCCTTTTTTCCTAAGGTATTATTAGTTTTGTTGAATGATCACAAGTTTTTGAGCTCATGTTGGAGAGTTGTTCGAGTATCCTTTTTTTGGTCAATAACTATGAAATTATGGTGTTGTTTGAATTTCTCGTAGTTGAAGGGTTATGTGCTTTAGTTATTATCTATGGAACTGATTATCTACCCTGAGATAGTTGAATATTCATTTGTACACATTATCACTAAGAAATATGTTGTGTGGCTGAAATGGTGTTCATTGACTGTAATATAGTGATGAATGAATCTTGGGTCCTTGGTTGGGTTAAGGTAAAAGAAAATTACCTTAAAACTGGTGAAATACGTACAAGTACTCATTATTTGTTTATATATAGTGATTTACTATGGTTAGGGGATCATCTAATAACCTTTGTTGTAGATATAAGTATTTCAAGGCTTTATGTACTCGAATGCATTGAATAGCCTTTTGTCTTCTTGACCAATATGTTATATTGATTTGGGAATTATAAGATACACATTACATACTTGGTGATTGTTTACTGTTAGATTTTGGGGAATATTCAATCCCTTAATAAGTATTAGTAGCTAGAATTAGAAGATATAATTTTGTTACTTAAATAATTGTATATCAGCTACATAATTATATCATGATTGAACATATATGAAAATGATTATCTAAATCTATTTTGATGATGGATGTCTCGTTTAAAAATGAGGTGATTATTGTTTGTTCCTTAATTAATTTTTGTACTCCAATTTTTGGAATTTCCATTAATGTATTAGAAATAAATGCAGTGAGGTGATATGTTGTGATTGCAAATTGGGTTATCTTATGTAGATGCTAAATAATTTTATAGGTTGCTATGTTGGTTCTAATTATTACAATATTTCATTTATGTAAATACTAAATGGCATAAATTGTTAAGTGGGAAATAGAACTTATCATGATAGTTTGGTTAGAACTAACCATGTACATTGTTTTGCAATTATTTTCCATGTAGGGATGAAATATTTCAAGTTGATTATGGAGCAATTGACATGACTGAAATACATTGTTATTGCTATGGCATACAAAATTATGTTTTATGTATTATGAAATGTATAAATCTATGGTACTTTGTTGTGTAATATTGATGTGAAAGGATTGATTATTTATGTAATTAAATATATCCTTGATGCTTGAAATAGAATATTGAGAATGTCATTCTTTACGGTGTATGCTAGTTACTGATTGAAAAATGTATTAAATGAAAATGCCTATAAGCATTACTAAGAATTAAAAGGTCATACTTCGCATGTTATGTTTAATGATGGAAAGGTCTTGTTTAGTTTTTGGTATTAATTAAGAACATTAGTTTGATAATACATATGTGTATTGCAATCATTTATGTATTCCAATAATATAATGTTGATAGTTATTATATGACTATGCAATATGTATTGATATAGAATTGGCAATATTTATATAAATCAATATATTTTGATTGTGAATCTCATTCTAGAATTTGACATGGAATAAAATTTTATTTATTTATTAACTATTTATGATACTAATACTACTATAAATGTACACATAAGAATAATTAGATGAAACTTAATGAAATAGAAACCATAAATATAAAGAAAATCATATTAAATGGTCTCTATTATATTAATTAACTATAAGTGGTGACAATAGTATATTGTTATTGTCTTAGGTAGGACAGTTATCTTAATGAATACTTATAGGATGTATTTTTAGAAGTGAATAACTGTATAATATTCTACCAGTGGTGACATACAGATTACTAATGGGTGATACCAACTAAACAACATGATCAAAAGTACGATAGTAAGATGAAATCAATCGTTATCTATACTTCTATACTTTGGAAAAATTGTTTGGGTCATCAATGATAATTATGTAATGAAAATTCACAACTTATTAATGATAACTATATTTATGTTATTATATCAAAACTAATAAATAATGGAGGTAATATAACAACATGGAAGTGATAGGTCTACCTGAAAAGACTTGACCACACCAGTGTAAGCCTCTATGGCTAATGGGAAGATTTTATAAATCTATTGTTACATATATAACAGAAGTAATCCAAGATTATGTCTTCTAACAACAGTGTCAAGTAGGATACATGATTAGGCTGGTATTAATGTATATAGGACCCTGAATTTAGATTGAGGAAATGATACATACAGTTACACTCTAAAGGCTTAGTATATTATGGTGCGAAACTAAGGATTTTTATGAAATGTTGAATGATGAAATAATATGATAAATTCTAGTGCCTTCTAGATATCAGTGACACACAATTACGTGGTAGAGTACCTTTGTGAAGAACCAAATCAGGATGGTACAAAGTGAATTTATGGTATGCACATGATGTAGTCTGACCTATCTAGAGAATGAATGAAATTTTTTTGATTAAGAGATAATCATCATATTATATATCTCATTGATTTTACCTTGGACATTAAGAGGTGACACATAATAATCACTAGGAGTAGGGTACAAAAGTATTATTTATCTTATAAAATAAATCAACCTAGTAAATAGGAATACACATTAATGAATGTTTAACTTCTTAACTATGAAATTAATTACTTAAGAAATGGAAAATAATCAATATAACTAAATGAAGTGATTATGTGATATGATAAGTTTCTAATGACGAGTTTACTATCACAGAACTGAGCATGGCATACATGTCTCTGAAACTTTGATCAAAGTAGTGTAAGCTATGCTGATTACACCGTCTTGATTTCACCTAGATCTAATGTGTACAGATACCGGATAGGATTCGATTGGTGGATACCTATGTATACACTTAGAAATCATCACTTGATTATTAATTATTAAAAAAGGAAACCAACAATTATACTTTGTATACACACTTGTAAATAGTAATCTATGAGTAGACAATTACTAATCGATTCATGCAGCTACACATGGTTTATGAATGTTATCAGATGGATTGAATTTAATATTTATGTTGGCTTTAAATTTCGGGTATTTAAATCATGGAAGCATAAATTTAATATAAATAAAATTAAAAAATTCCTTGTTGAGAAGCGTAAAAATGAGGTTGTTACATTCGTAGCTTGAGATTTTGGAGTGGTTTGGATCATTTTAGTTCTTGATTTGTAGGTTCCTCATGAAATATGTATACATAGTCCTGATCACCCATATGTCTAAAGATTTTTATTTATTCAACTAGACCATTAAACTAGTCCCTAGACATTTATGCTAAATCATTTCATTTATTGCAACAAGGCACAAGAGTTCTCACAACTTGATAGTTGTCTTTTGTTTAGACTGAAATTTGAAGCACAGGGATGAAATTAGAGCACACAGAAAATTTATACTTAATTGAAAGTCTATGAAAAAGACTAACTTAGTTTAGGGGCTCAAAATGGGCACCAACAATGGATCCTTCTTGAGGATGGGCACCCCTTGTGGGTGTCATAATAACACAAATAAGACCAGATGCCTAATCCATTGGGTAAGGAGTCATGGGGATAAAATACACAAGGATTTTATGAAAATATACGTTACATTCAAACTAGAATATTTCCATGTCTTGAAACCTAGTCACTGTAGACCAGAGTACAAAAGGGAAACAACAACACAAATAAAGGGAAAAAAACACAATAACAAAGGGAAAACAACACAACAAAAGGAAAAATAAAACAAAAAATGGGAAAACAACACAACTATACACTATACAATGTTCATACTTGATCCTTTGGCTCAATCCAAAAAGTGTTTGAGATTCATGCCATTGACCAGGAAACCTCTAGAAAATTTCCTTCCAAGTCCTTCAAAAATAAAGTATGTTATCCAATCCTGATATCAATAGAGTATGGTCCCATCCATAGGGCATCAAAATTTCCATGTTTACCTTTATCTTCATGTTTGTTGTCCCATAACATGACTAAGTCTCCAACATTAAAATATCTTGGAGTGACCTTCTTGTCAAATATTTTCTTGATTTTTTCTCTGAATTTAACATGTTTTTGGTGGGACTCTCTTCTTTCTTCATCTAATTCCAAGATTTGATTGATCCTTGCCTCATATAGGCTTACTTCTCCTCCATCTTCAAATTATTACATAAACTGATATGAGGAAAGTTGTAAGTGCATGGGCAAAAGAGATTGAACTTCATAAACCATCTCAAAATGGATTTTTCTTGTAGACCTCTTGGTAGTAACTCTGTCTTCCCACAATGAAAACTTGAGTTGCTCACCCCATTTCTTTTTATTGGTCTCTAGTGTTCTTTTGAGGATCTTTAGCAAGTTTTTATTTCTCGATTCTACTTAGCCATTTCCTTATGGATTATAAGTTGATGCATAAGCCAAATTTATAACATAATATTGGCACATTTTTGCCAATGGTTTAGCTCTGAAGCTCATGGCATTGTTAGCAATTATCTTAGTATGCACACCAAATCTATAAATTATATTATTGAAAATAAAGTCCATGACTACTCGATGAGTTGTTATTCTAGTGGGAATGGCTTCAACACACTTGGTAAAGTAATCAGTGGCTACTAATATCCACTAATGACTAGCACTTGAAGAGTCTGAGGTTTCACCAATAAAGTCCAAGACCTATTGTTTAAATGGAGCTTTCATTGACACAAGATGCAAGGGTAAGGCCCCCAAAGCTTTCAGTCTTCCAATAAAAATCATTGAAAACTCTCACATCTTTGAACTAAGTAAGGAAACATCTTTAAATAATGAAGGCCACCAATATCCTACCCTTAGAATCTTGTGAGTAGTAACTCTTCCAGAAAAATGGCCTCCACACACTCCCCCATGAAATTATACAATTATTTTGGGGGCCTCTTCTTCAATGATACATATAAGTAAAACTACTTCTGGATTCTTCCAATCTAATCCATGATCAGTCAAGATATACTTCTGAGAAACCATCTTAAGTGTCCTCCTTTAATTCTTATTTGGGTGCTTAGGATAATTCAAGTTCACCAAATAATAAACTATATATTTTTACCATACTAAGTTGCTTACCTCTTGATGATGGTGTGGCCCGTCTTCTTCAACATTATGGATCTCTACCACTTGCAAATTTCTCTCTACCATCAACCTTGCTAAGCCCAATCCTTGAATAAGGTTGGTAGTTTGTATGTCCATGTCATATTCTTGAATCTTGTTAACCCATGTGCACCTTTTACTAGATATTTCCATCTAAGACAAAATATCCTTTACCATTATGTGAGGCACATATGCTATAATTTTTGAACTTAGAATATAAGGTCTGAAGATTTTGGTTGCTTTGACCAAAGCAAAATATTTCTTTTCCATGATAGAATATTTCAGCTCAGACCCTTGCAAAAATTTGCTGAAAAATTCAATAGGATTTTCATGGCCTTCTTCATTATTTTGTAATATCACAGAGGAAATATTAAATTCAGAAGTAAATGAAAACATTTGAAAATATTTTTTATAATCTGGACTAGATAATACAGGGGTAGTCTTGAGTGCTTATTTTACTCCTTTGAATGCTCAAACAACCCCTTCTTCCCATTTGATCACTTGATCTTTCTTCAGTACATATTGGTGATAGGACAAAGTGATTTCAGAAAAATTAGAAATGACCTTCTTCAAAAATTAATCTTCCTAAAGAAATACTAAATACCTTTCTTTGACAAGGGGATAGGAACTTGGTCAATAACTTCTACTCATTCTAGATCAATCATGACTCCTTGGTGAGAAACTATGTGTCCAAGTAACTTATCCTTTTGCACACCAAAATGACATTTCTTGGGGTTCAATGAAATTCCATACTCCCTGCATCTAATCAGAATTTTCTCTAAGTGCATTAGGTGATCTTCTCTTCTTTTGGAAAACACAGTGATGTCATCCCGATATACAACAATGAACTGGTTTATAAAACCTAAAAGCAACGTCCATTGCTCTTTGAAAAGTAGCCCCCATTCATCAATCCAAAATGGCATCCTAATGTAAACATAAGTACCCCAGGGAGTAGTGAATTTATTCTTGTATTGCTCTGATTATCTCATCATAACTTGATTGTAACTAGAGAATCCATCCAAGGTAGATAAAATTTCTGAACCAGTTACCTTCTGTAACAAATTATCCACATTAGGGAGGGGATAATTATCTTTAAGTGAAATCTTTATTAAGATTTCTAAAATTGACACAAAGTCTTATATCACCATTCTTTTTTATGACTGGTACTAAGTTAGCTATCCATGAAGAATACCTAGTGAGTTGTATTATCATACCATCTCGTAGTTTGGTCAATTCCTCTTGCATTTTGGTTGTAAGGAGGGGATTGATTGGTATTTTCTTCTATCTGAAAGGCTTGGAGTGAGGTACCAATGGTATCTCATGTTGAAATAAATCCTCTCTATAGGATTTTAATTCAGAGTAAGACCAAACAAGTCAATCCTTGTATTTTCTTAATAACTAGCCATAAGCCTCTCTTTCAATTTTACTTAGATTATCACCTAACCATACATTTCTAGGATCTTTGCTAGAATCCAGATTGCACTCCACAACATCTCTTGGAAAAGTAGCAGATTTAAAAACTGATCTGTTAGTACTATCAAAACCATATTCTAAACTGACTAATCCCTTAGGGATTACATTAGTCTTTAGTTGTATTACTTATTTTCCAAATATAACTTCCTTCCCTTCACATACCTCTATCATAGGCTCTAAATCAATAATCTAGTTATTGAACTCGCCTTAGCAATTGAGAAATATGTTAATGTGTGAATCATCATCAAATACTTTCCAGTGTTGAATATTATCAGGTACAAAAGGTCTAACTAGTACTTCCACTTCAAATTTACAGTATAGAGATGAATCTTTGTCATATTCTGAATCTAGAACTGTCAACCTGTCATCTACTACATTTTGGATCCTCTAATGATACTCAATATTAAAAGAGTTAAAACACTCAAGGAGATCCCATACTGCATTTCTATAGTGATTTAATCTTTGATTTTTTGTTATATATAGCTTATGTACATGTTTGATTATCAATTTAGAATATTCTTTCACAAGGATATCTTTTATCCCATGCTTCCAAGAAATTATGGGTCCTAGTAAGAGTATTTTCATATTCTGCTACATTATTGGTGCACTCAAAATTTAACTTAAAGGAAAATCTAAATGACTCATCATTTTTAGAAGTCAGAACCACTCTAGCTCCATTTCCAAATTTAGAACACACCCCATCAAAAATCAATTTTCCAGGGAACATTTTCATCCTCAAGATGTGCATTAGCATCCATGAAATGATCTTTCACTATTTCTACAACCTATGAAGTTACCCAAATATATATCAATGAACAATACCTCATAAGAGGCATTCATGGGATACTCAATAAGATGTAGCATCTTTTCTTCTCTGTGTAATTTGACTAAATTCCCCTCTAGTGGTATGGAGGCATAATACATGTCCATCTGAGAACTTACTCCCACACTTGCAGCCCATTTTCTTGATAATAACATGCCCCATTTAGCATGTTAGTCCACTATAACCATACTCATGGTTAAATATTTTCCTAGATAAGGAGAAAGTTACACCACTAGACCTCTAACATACCAAACAATAGGTACTTTTCTTAAAATCCATAACATAGAAATTTACAAAATATGATGTTATCTTGATATCTAGTTCATTCATGACCTCTAGAGGCATGATAATATATGAATCCCTTGAATCAAACATGTAGTTATGAAGAATCTACCCATTAATAATCATAGTAGTAAAGAAAGGATCTACATCCAATTGGGATTCGACTAAGGATTTTCTTAAATATACTTCTAGGGGTTCTTCAATGTTTTTTGGCTCTTTATTTACATCAGCTTCAGATATAAAATGAATATTCACCACATTATTTATATCCATTTCATTGAAAACTATATCATCCTTCAGCCCTAAGTATTCAAATGCTCTTTTCCTATGTTATGGAATTTTATGCATTTCTACAATAGGGAAATAATTTTTATCTGACTTAGAATTTGATCCATATCACAAGAAACATAATTTTTGAGGGTTGTATTAGAGGAAAGGGTAACAAATTTATTTAATGCAATGCTATCTTTTAATACTTTGGAAAAGGCAGAGGTAATTGGCTTTGAGAAGAGGGTATGACCTTTCTTAGGCATGGTCTTCCTAAGAGCATCCTTAGGGACGTTGGTTTAGATGGACATTTTTGGTTTGGAAGTAGGAACATGTCCTTTGACTTGTCTGTTCCTAAGGTTATAATCTCTCTCTCTTGAGCAACCACAAAATTCATTAATAACTACCTATCCTCCTCAAATGGGATTCCCCATCATACTTTTTGATCGTTAAGGCTCTTAAATACTCAAAATCATGATTTGGGAGCTCAAATGACTGAGCTATATCTATATTAGCATTGATAATATAAGGGAGGGAGGATTCCTGATTTATGCAAGCCCAAAAAACCTCTGTAGTTTTAGCATATAAGATATCAGTTGAAGTGGCTCCTGGTATTGAGTCTTTTGGACATTCCATCATGCATATGTCATCAAAACAAGATTCATCATTTTTTTCTTCATCTTTGAAAGTATTCTCACAAGGAATGTGAGGCAATTGACACTTATCACACCAGTCAATGATGTGATCCTCTTCCATTAATGAAACTCTTGTTGTTAATGGATCAGGGATTGTTTTATTTTTTGTATAAGCCCACTACTTATTTCATGAAGGAATAAGTCCTTTTCCTCTATCTTTAGCATGATTATATCCTTTGGGATGATTTCCAAATATATTTTTTCCTTGGGCCTAATGCTAGACTTGAGGATTTGAGACAAGGCCCTTCTATGCTCGTGTTAATTTATAAGAAAGTTCCTTAACATCCCTTGCCAAATTTTTGACAACTTCTTCAAGGTCAAGTGTCTTACTAGTCTAAGGCTTCTCTGGGTTAACCAAATTCACACCATCCCTCTTTGGTGGCTCCCTAGTAGCTTTAATATTATTTTCGATTTGGATAGCCATGGTAAAATATTGTCTCAGGGTCCAAGGATTTATGTCTCTTAAGTAGTATGTTTCCTTCTTATCAAATACATTTGAATACTTAATAATACAAGACTCATCACTAGGCCTTATATTATTGGGCAACCTTTTCAAGGTTTTATTAAATCTAGTATTGAAGTCTTGGAAACACTCATTTGGATTATTCTTGATATTTAAAACTCATAAAATAGAAACCTTGGATGAGTTCTATCACCATACTGAATTCTGAGTGAATTTTTCATCTCTTTCCATGAATAAATTGATCAATTAGGAAAGGCTTTGAACCATTCAAAAACATCTTCTTATAGAGTGTCTATACAAAAATTTACATATACATCCTCAAACTAAATTTCATAATCTTCCATTACATTTTGAAATAAATTTAAATGATGATCACCACTAATAGAATTATTTCCTTGAAACTCGGGAAACCTCATCCTAATTTCATGTGGTACTTCATTTAGATAACATTCCATGTTAATTAAATCAATAGGTTTATATGTGTTAACTCTGAAAGGTTCTCTAAGATGGTGGTCAACCATGTTATTTTGCATAAGAACTATAGGTAGAGGATGGTGTAACCAATGTTGAATAAGAGTTTCATGTTTAAATGAATCTTAAAATTCTAATGAAAGTTTGAGGAAGAAATATATTCTAGATCAAATTCTTGGTTCCGATTAATAAATAAAAGAATAGGATTACGCTTGTCAGATGCTTCAAAAATGTCAGATGTGCTAGAGTAATCCTCAACTAGTAGAATATCGAGCTTATTATCTTGACTACAACTACTCTTTGAACTTTGATTTCTTATAGGCTTCCATATCTACTTCCTTTGTTGAACAAACTCAAACTCATGAAGCAAACTTTTGTGGGATTAGATTTAAAAATGATCTTCTTTGTTCAAGATTTTCAAAAGGAGAAATTTAATCAGTAAGATGTATAAAATTTACATTGGTGTCAACTAGATTCTCTTTGAAAGATGAATATGCCACTGAGGTCTTGTATCTAAGATGTACAAATTAACTCACAATGATTCTGAAAGGAAAAATTCACAAACTGATAGACAAAGCTTTGCATATCTCTATGAATTTTACCATGATTTTCCCAATAGAGTCAAATTTAATGGAAAACATGCTTTATACTGATAATGTCTTTGGAAAATACCTCTAGAATGGAATGTACTTTCCTATTTTTTGCAAAGTTCTATAAGGTATGTGTTATGAACCTTGCTCAGAGTATATTATCCTTGACAATGGTGCTAGAAGCATGTTGGTTCTCAAATCTGCACCCCGGTTTGGATTGACAGTATTTCTCTCTAAGGAAGGAGGGAAATGGATTGGAAATGGTGTTTGATTAGGTGGTGGATAATTTTACAACTGGGGAAGGGTATAACACATTCCTTAGGATTGAACCTTGGGATGATTGAGGGGCATGTAAAAAAGAGATGAACTTTTCCTACTACTTTTCATCCTACCTTGAACTAGGGTGAGAGGACCCGAAGTGTAACCTCAATGGGAGAGGGGGAGATGGGATATTTGTTCCCTCAATTTCTTTCAGAAAAGGGTGGGTCAATCTGGGATAAACATGACTGTATGCACCCAAAATTACATGTGCTACATTGTTGGAAAAATGGTTACAAAAGTCCCCAATGACGATTTAGGTCCTTTTAAGAAGGTGTTCGAGCTCTAATTTCCATTCGTAGTATATATTTGTTTCCTAGAAGTCTTTATTTATCCTTCCCATGCTTTCTCCAGCCTCCTACCACTTTCTGTACATGTTTAGGCCTTTAGTGCGAGGACCACCACCGTGCCTGGGTGGCGGTTCTGAAATTGCTGCCCAAAACAAGGTGAAAATATTGAAACCACCACCCTGCGTAGGGTGGCAGTCATGCCCAATTTTTCTATAATTCCTCATGCGTGTTTTAGCATTCAATAGTTCACTTAATTCCACTTTTTGCATGCATCTGTGAGCCAAATTGTCTAAAATTAACTTTGATTGCTTTTTTCTCCTTCCTCCTATTTTAAAAATAGATTTAATTAGGTGGAACTTCTCCTTCTTTCCTTGAGCTTGAAGGCACCTCTCATCCTCCATTTCTATATATATCTTGCTTGTATTCAAACAAAAGGATTGAGAATTTTTGTTTATCTTGCATTGTATTACTACTACAATCTTGCTAGGAATTGCATATCCAAGCTTTGATCTCTTGTGCTATCTCTCTTCTACCTACATTATATTTGGAATGCCATCAAGCTACAATTTCTTAAGTGCCATCCTCATGCTGGTGTTCTTGAATTCTTAACTCCTTAGACTCACATGAACACTCAAAGAAAGAAATGAACATACTAAGGGGATAGATACAAACACGAACATAATCGCCAAAGCTCTTGATTGTCTAGTTTGGAATTGTGTGTGTGTTTTCCTTGTTTGTTGAATTGTCAATTTCAAATACGTAGTTTCAATCATATATCAAATAGAGTAGAAAATCATTCATTTTAAAAAAATTATCCAATCACAAGTAGATAAAATCATTAGTAAGCTTGTCTCTTTAACATTACCAGGGAAATTGTGGGGAACAATAGCCCCTTTGAGGGTCATGATTTGTTCTTCACCTTTGAGGTAGGGTTTGGAGGGTTTTGATTAGATTAGGTTATTTGCTTTAGATTAGATTCATACATTTGTACAAGTAACCAACTACATCTAGTTGATTACATGTCTTTAGTTTATTTATTATATTAGAACACATTTCTTAAAAATTAGAAAAGAATAAAAATATTTCCTTTGATAAATTAGTTCACTTTTATTGCTTTGATCCGAAATATTTTAAAAACCCAAAAAACATAAATTAGATTTCCTTCAGTAGTTATTTTTCTTATTAAAAATCATTTTATTTCATTTTGTATGAACATCGACGGTCCACAATAGGAAAATACATACAGTTGTGATCCCTTGGTCCCATAACCCATTTGACAGTCTTACTCACACTTGTAACTTTCACTGAGAAAATAAAACAACTTAATACGATAAACATTGCTGCTAATTAATCCTATGACTATTGGAATGCTCTTGGAAATAGGGTTTGATTATGCACATGAGCATTCAAGGGCCACAACCTCCACAAGTATTTGGTTGTGATCCTTAGGTTCCATAACCCAACATGAATGCTAGTTAGTTAGACATTGACACTAGTTTGCATACATTAGTATTCAGATATTCACCACAGATATTATTGCACAACATTCCTTATTGAACATAGCAGCCGATCAAGCTAAGACTTTCTGGACCAGATCAGAAAATTGCCCATAAATACCTATGGCTCTATCATGACTCTCGGTCTTACTTCCATGAACTTTTCTGGAAATTTATACGAGGTGCTTGCAGGTCATTTTCCTCATCTTCACCAACTAGCAAATAGAATCTTGGTTGAGCTTGACATTGATTGGAGTTTAAGAGAAGCTATTATTTAAGACCGAGCCATCACACCACTTCAAGTTAGGAGAGAATTATTTTCCTTAGACTCACAGATCCTGACATTGTGTGCTAAAGATATAATACTTCCCAATTATCTTGATCCATGTCACCACACTCACATTCAAACTCATTCTACACCCAGTTGTCTCAACACAATCTCAAGATGCCAGGTGCGAAGAAGGTCACATGTTGATTTCATGTCATACAATGACCAATGAACACAACACTCTCTCTCACAAGTTATCAAAAAATAATGTTGTGTATGTTTACTTTTCCAGAAACATGTTACTAAAGACAACGGGATTCAATTTCGCTTGCATTCGCTATATGGTAGAATTTTGAGCTATGGGGAAATCTCAGTGATATTTAAAGACAAAGTAACAAAAACAAATGAATGGTAGATAAAATGGGGTAGGATTACTTGTGTAATTTTTTAAATGATGGGGGGATTATAGGTAGAAGATCCTTTGCAGTCAAGAATTTAACACTTAGAGAAACTTGCAATTTAGGAAAAGCACAGAGAATTGAATTAACTGTTCATAGTTTCTACAAAGGAATATTGACACCCAATAGATGCAAAGTACCAAACACAACCCTCTAAAATACTTGACACAAGCCTTGTGCAAGAATTCTAACAAAGTATTTTCAATATTCATAATTTCGTACTCCTAAGATACACTCAAAGGCTAACAAAAACATATCAGTACAAAGTGTTTATGGACAAGGATGTTTATAATACTGTTCAATATTGTAGACAGAAAGCATCACAACACAATATCAAAATTAATGACCAAAGCATAATCATCAAGGACAGATCTAGTGTATGAAAAATATAAGCAATAAACACAAGACTGTAGCAGAAAATATAAATCATTAATGGGGAATTCAAAACATAGAGCCCATAAGACAAAATTTAAACTATAAAGTGAACATATTTCATTCATCTCTTTAAAATTTCTTAGCAAGGGAACATCAATTGAATTCTCTCAAAGCTTGTCAAGGGTTGTTGATTGCAACCACCTTGACATAAAAGCTAAGGAAATTGAGATCAATATGCATTTCAAAGAGGAAACATGTAAAATTTATAGTTGAATCTCTCTACCTTTCTTCAGAAATAGAATAAACTAACCACCCTGAATACGAAGAAAAGTCCTCATATTTATACAATCTTGTATGTGTTCTTACAATTTGATTTCCCCCCCAAAAATAGTAACAAAATTTCCCCTTGTTTGTAAAGAAAATATCTTGATCAAAGCGGGAATGTTCTAACTAGAAATATCTGATTTTGTATTTGTGTTTTTGCGATCTTCCATATGCTAATTTTTAATTGGCTATTGGGTTGAGATACTGCCATGTGTAAAATAATTATTTGATATTTCCAGGTGTGTTTACTCTTTTTACTTTGTTCACAAACTTAGACAGAAACCTAAACTATTTTTTCTATTTTTCTCCTTCAATACACCATCAATTTTTAATTAGATAATGTCAACTTGAAGAAATCAAGGAGACCTTTCAAACGAGACCAATTTTTCTTTATTTTGAGCTTTGGATCGAAATGTTATGGCCATTTAAGTTTCTAGGTGTCAGGATGCACATGAGAGTGACATGTCGCAGCTTTTCATTGGCTCAGGATTTTTTATACGTGTGCATTTAATTTCCTATTATTTTTATGTGAATTTTCTTGAAAATACATTCCTTTATGAAATGCGATCTAATCAGCAAATGCCATGTTTCTTCACCTTCCTTAGGACTATTTTTTTACTTGAATGTTCCTCGTAAAACATTAGCCAATGAAAAAGCTCCACATTTTCTTCACAATTTAGATTGTTCCCTTATTTATACTCGCTAATACAAAATTTTAGCCAATGAAAAGGCTCCACATCATGCATAATTCACTTCTATTCATGAAGACCTTTTCAGTTTGACAAGCAAAAACCAACAATATGGATCCACGTACCCTTTCGTAATCGGCCTTGACAGAATGAAAAACACAAACCAATAAAAAAGTTCCATGATACTTTTATCAAATTTACAAAGACCTTCTGAAATTTTTTGAAATCAAACCAATAGCCAATAAGATCCACGTATCTTGCCCCTTTTATTGGTTTCTCCTTCGCATCACAACTTTAAACTTGAGCGGACTTAGAAATTTTTTGGTTTTATAAAAATATTGCCAAGTATATGTTTTGACTTGTAAAACTATCCAAACCTGAAACCTTTTAAAATTCAGTTGATTCTGTGGACTTCAATTCCATCGGAGTCCATCTATTCAAAAATTTCCAGAATACTGACATGTTTACATTTGATACCCTTGATTTGTGCCGCATGTATTATCCGGCTTTCCACCACGTATACCATTTGAATTTTCAAACCTTTCCAAACCCAAAGCTTTTATAAAAATCACTTTATTCCATGAAATTGATGTTCGTAGAATGCTTTGGCTATGGAAAACATTAGAATGCTTCCACGTGTCCTTTGGGTTTTTTTGAAGTGCTTGACGGTGTAGAAATTTGATGGCCAAATGAACGTCTGTTAACCTTTTGAAAGGGCTACGTCCATTTCACTGTTCCATAGATTTCAGTGGATTTTTATGTTTCTTGTAAGTTTCTTGGATCCTGTGAAATGCTATCACTTTTGTAAAACCCATGAAACACTAAATTAGTGTGTCGTGGACATTTTTACTATACAGTAACACACAAAACATTAAGTTTGAAGCTTTTATACTTATTCTCCCATGGGATTTCAAAATTCCAATGGTCAATGCTTTTGGAAGGTAGAATTTGACGGCCATTTAAATGTCTCAATCATGCTAAAAAAGGCTAAGTAAATTTTTACTAAATTATTTAACCAGTCTTTTGTAGTTTTATCCTTTGTGGTCAGGTTGCATGCTTTAGGGCCTTTATAGCTTCATATTTTGGAGTATTTTAGATCATTTTAGTGTTGATTTTGTAGGGTTCCTCATGAAATATGTAGACATAGTCTCGATCACCCATTTGTCTGAAGCTTTTACTTTAATCAATAAGACCATTAAACTAGTCCCCCAACATTTCTACTAAATCCTTTCATTTATTACAACAAGGCACAAGATTTCTCACAATTTGAGAGTTCTTTTCTGTTTAGACTAAACTTTGAAGTACGGGGAGAAAATTAAAGCACACAGAACAATTAAATTTAACTGAAAGTCTATGAAAAATACTAACTCAATTTAGGGGCTCAAAATGGGCACCAATAGGATCATGCCTCCTGTAATTTGTGGATTCCTACAAAAGATATGTCTATCACTATGGAGGATGTGCATAGGATGACTAGGTTGTCAGTACGAGGAGAGGGGATATATTGTATTGATGAGACAGAGAGAGAGGAGTGTATGAGGGGATTATATGGGGATGACACATTAGATGTAGAGTTCACATCTAGTGGGTTTTACTATGAACCTTTATTTGAGGTAGATAGACATGGTTGTGTTGTTATGACAATGATGATGGTGGGGATTTATTTTTTTGCCTTACCTGACTCAGTTGGTGGGTGATTTTTTGGATGATGTCATGTATTACGGATAAGATGATGGAGCATTAGAAAATGTTTTATTGGGCTATGACTTTACTTACATAGACTTACAAGGAACTGTGGATGTGGAGTAGTGAGAAGAGATTTGGGCTTAGTGTAGGTTTTTTGTTACAGTGTTGGGATTTCAAGCATATTTTTGTGACTTGTCTATAGGGTCTACAATGGGTTGGTGTTGATTTGGTGATTGATAGGAATGGTTCTTTTCATTAGAGTGTAGAGGTAGGGTAATCAAGAGGAGTGCAGAGTGAGGATCACTATTGTCAACTTATCATAGGGTTTCAAGCTGTAGACATAGTCCTATGGAGGCCATAGTATTTGATCTTCATAGTGAATTACTTCTTCTCTATGAAAAGGACTTGAACTTCCACTTCAACCATACCTCTAGACATAGGGACATCTAAATGGAAAGTGGGATCTGGTGAATTGAACTCACCTTGAATTCTAAGGAATCTTTTGGATATGATACAGGATCACCCTCAAATGATCTTGTTCCAATTTTGAATATTATTAGGCACAAATGGTCTAACCAGTACTTCAACCTTATAGGTTGTAATGATGAAGACAATGTTTCATTTTCATACCTGATTTATGAACCACTTCAACTGGGTATTTAAAACTATTGTGATAGTTGTTTCAACAATAGTCGATGGTCGAAGTAACATTGACAATTTTCTATACGGCATGGTGGACTAGAGCATATCCCTAGCATTACATGGGATAAAACATGTCTAGCTTGAGGAGGTAAGAAGATGCATTAGCTTGATTAGATGTAGGCCCAAAATTCTTATGCATTTTTGTGAATTTAGGAGATCGAACTATATAGTAGAAACTCCTTGTGGTGACATCTATTCAGGCATTCCATCCTATTATCAGAATCAATTTTTTCATTTACAGTCATCACCTTCAACAGAGATGATTTGTGCAAGCCATGAGATTCCTCCACAATGGTGTAGTCATCAATAGATTAGTAGACAACCTGAGCTTCTTGAACATTGGATCCTTTGAGTGACTCCATCATGTAGATGTTTTCAAGAATTATTTATTAGCACAAGTCATTTATGACTTCAAGATAGACTTCTCACAAGGAGGGTGATACACCAATAAACATGGCTACTCAAGATCACTTAGATAATATAGTTCTTCCTCTATTATGAGTTAACTGCGTTAGCATAGGCAATGGATCTGAGGGATGTCATTAGGTTCCATATATCTAAACTGAAAACTATTCATTGCGAGTGGAGTTAGCCTAAGAGTCGATTGATTTTTATGATACAATGTTTTCCCAATGTATTTCTATATGCTGGTCATTTAGTGCAACAAGGGGATTATCCTAGTGCTAGTGTAGTGAGTTATTTCGATAGTTGTCCATTTGAGGGATCAATGTATGATCCCTTATAAGATGAATCCAGGAAATATTCCCTTTAATTTCTTGTGAGCTGATTTCATTTGGATAGCTAAACCATTCCATGAAGCGTTATTGAGTCTATAGTGTAGTAACTATACAAGTGTGATCTCAATGACATGGAGATTGGATGGTATATAAGGTTGATGGACGTAATGGATATGTTGGGTTCCAAAAGAAGGATTGAAATGGTTCCATGTGAATTGATGGAACTTTGAGGTAGAGGAGTCATGATCTTCATATTTAATGTTTGTAAGGATAGTGATTCAAGGACCTCATGCTTTCACAATCATTATTGATGTCTCATGAGTCAAAAAATAAGGTTGATGATGAAGAATACCTTGACACTTTGAATATGACTGATCCTGTCTTGAAATAATGAATGCAAAGTAGCTTGAGGACTAGAAAGGCATTAGAGGTGACAAGGCATTTAGAGGTTTCTTTTTAGGTATACAATATTTTCTTCATCAAGGGATTTGCTAGGTGATTCTCTAGTTGTAGGAATAATTTTTTGTAAGATCATATTTGAAAAATGATAGTTCTTCCTTCCAAATCTGCAACATGGGAGTTAATCAACAAGATTCTAGAATGTATTTGCACTAGTATGACCCACATTTTCTTCGAAATATGAGATCATGCCATGTCAAGACCATGTACTTTTAGATGTATAGATTATACCCAAATAATTGATGTTGAAAATACTTGATTTACACATATGGAGGTTCAAGGGTTGTTGCAGAGCTGTTATGAATTTATGGACAATAGTTGCTATTATAATCAAATAAGATGCAAGTTTAATGGATAATCCTACTCATAATGAGATAAATAATTTGAGCAGTTACATGGAGTGATAGCATTTTGACATAAAGGGGTCAGAACCACCTCTTAGCCATAGAATAGTGATATGTCTTTTGAACCCATCATAGGCAGTACGAATGATACTTCAATTAGTGGAGTCAGAAAGAAGCATGTACAAGATGATCAGATTCAAGCTTGCTTCATCAATTATTTTCATGAGGATTTTGTTAAGTTTTTTATTATAAGTTTCATATTTTCCATTTGCTTGGGGATAACATGGTGCCATGAAGCATGTTAACGGGCCTATATTGGACTCGACGCCCATTGAAGACCCCGATGATGGTCACATAAGTGATCAGAACATCCTATATTTTCCTCGACAGGATGATGCCATTATCAGTGAAAATGTTTATGAGGCCTCTCATTGGACTTGTAGTCACAAAATCATGCACTTTAGACATTATTTATCCCAGGTCTCATACTACTATTTAGAAGGTTCTTGAGTGAAGAAATTACTAACTAACCCCCATCTTTTAGCCATCTTGTTTTACTTTATTTCATCCATTGCTAAGCTATCTTGCACCCATATGCCTAGTCATAGTCAGTCTTACCACGTTATTTTATCCACGATTGGGGTGCCTAGATTAGTACTGGGGACACCTGTGGGAACCCTAGTCCCACCAGGGGTACCCCGGTCCATTTAACACTTTCCTGCTTCTTTTTGGGCTCTTTTTAGCCATTTGATGATCTTTATATTTCTTGTGGTTGGCCTTTTCGGGGTTAATTACAAAATTATACCAAGATAACCCTATAAATATAAAGCTATGAGACCATAATGAGGGACCTAACATCACTTCACTACTATCACTCATATAGAGTTGCATCCATCTATTGCATTGGAGATCACTTGCATCCACATAGCTCTATCATCAAGGTACAAGGATAGGACATCTACATCACCCTTCATAGGGGGAGCGTATTGTATTCTATTCCATGCACACATTCTATTAAATTTTATACACATAGTTATTGCTCACTACTTCACAAAGTGCAAATTGACACAAGAGAAACCTAGGGCATGCTTCATGAACACACTTGCACATAGAACTACATTTGGGTCTGTAGATGTAGTGCAATGCTTAGTTAGTAATATCAATCATTGTGGCAGCTGAGGTCAGTTCTGACCCCTTCATATGCATCTTTCTATTTGTTAGGGTTTTGATACTTTTTTCTGGGGTATTTTGCAGGTATTCTCATTTCATCTTGGATCATTGGATGACATCCATGGCATGAGTACAATGAAGATGATGGGTTACAGATATCGAAGGTTTTCAGACCATCTACCAAGACTTGTGAAGACCAGTTTAAGAGATTTTTCATAGACTAGGGCACCCAAACTACATAGACCAGAGTGTCCATAGGTACCCCAGTCCCTCTCTAGGCACTCCAGTCTAGCTAGATTCTTCCAGATCCATACTTTTTGGGACTTCTACACAATCCGTTCCTACTTCTGATTTTACTAGTCATCACTACGACACTTGTCCTACGAGCATCTGTCTATTCAACTGAGTTCTTTCCTCTTCCTCTCTTGCATATGAGTGTTAGAATTTCCTTTTGCATAATTGTTTAGATCTTATTTACACTACTTTCTTTACTGCATTTATTTACTTTATTTACAAGTTGTTCATAACTTAGATTAACTATCCCCACACTACATTAGTTAGTTAATTTTAATTAATCATTTTGGTGAACCTGGTCATTTTAATACCTCCTTTTGACCATATCATCTCCTTATCATGTCATGGCTCAATCTTCTTATCCCACCTTTGCACCAACTAAGGTATTAGGTATAGTTACTATTGCTTCTAATTTCATGCATGACCGCACCCAACATCCTCCTCACTTTATCACACCTAAGGATGACCCATCCATCAATGTAGTTGCTACTCATAATACTTGTCCTAATATTCCTACCACTCTACATGCGTCTATTTCTCCACCCATGATTTAGGTACCTCCTCCTACTACTTCTAATGACTATGACATCATTAAACAACTTAAAAATACACCCGCTAAGATCTCTCTTTATGAATTGTTTCATAACGCACAATATTTCCATAACACACTCAAAGTTTTCCTTTGTTCCATTCACATTGAAAGTGATAACTCTGTAGTTTTATTTGAACATCTTATAAAGTCTCTTCATAACCTACCTCATGCTATATATTTTACTGATGAGGATCTATCACCTTTTGCTAAAAGAAATTCATTTTCTCCTTTACTTATCATTACCATTATTAGCACTACTTGCATAAAAATTTTCCTCATTAACAATGGATCAGTATTCAATTTATGTGGTCACTCACTTTTAGAGTAATTAGGTATTAACGATGATTTAATTTCTAAGAATTCTACCCTCATTCACAGTTATGACTCTAACACTTGCTGATGTCTCAGTAATATCTCATTACATATTCATGTTGGGCCTAAGACTATTCTAACTTAATTTATGTTATTGACACCTCATTTTAGTTTAATATCTTATTAGGAAGGCCTTGGATTCATGCAATGTATGGAGTTCCATCTAATTTTCACCAATTTGCAAGTTCTTGCATGATGGTTATGAACATACCATCACTATTGATCTCGAGCCATTCAAATATTGTCTCATAGATCCCATTACTTCTATGCCCATTTCACCTTCACAATGCATTTCATATAGTATCCTTGACACATATGACATTAATCAATCTAGTGCTTCATAGTATCCTTCTACCACTTGCAATGCTCCAACTATATCCACTACACAACAACTATTATTTCAACTACAGATCAGTTCCTACCAATGTTCCTTCTTAGCTAGTTACAACACCCTCAACTACTTCACCAATGATACCACACAATTATGTTCACACTGATGATTAGGAGGATTTTGGTGATGAATTTGACGTTATCAAAATTTCAGATAAAGCATTGAGATAACTTTATTTCACCCCTATAGGTGTATAAGATTCTTATTTCGAAGAAACCTTTGTGGCCAATAGCTTAAGGAAATATAGGTTTAAGAAACCCCCCTCTACTAATGCTATGGTATTATATCATTGATATGTCCATAGTGTTGACACTATTTCATCTTCTCTTCCATGGATTGCAGCTCCATTGCCTCCTTTTACATGCACATTATTCATTAATAGGATATTTTGGAAACATATCCCTTCAAATCTACATGTTTAAAGACAATTTGTACACGTGAAAATTTGGCTAGGTTTGGTATAACACTCAATGATATTTTACCACCTATTCATTCACCACATCTCTATTATGGATATTTTCACACTACAAAATATTATGGCTTACGTGTATGTCATATGATGACCTTTATTACACACATCCCTCATGACTCTCTTCTCACGTTTGGAAAATCCTGGATTGATTATATTAGTGGTAAAATAGACGCTCATCACTATTTTCTCACATTTCCTATGCCTTTTGGAAATATTTCTATCCATAATGATTCTTATCCTATTTGTGCCTAAAATATATCTCATTGGAATGCTCACAGTTGTCCACCAATTACCTTTACTAATGAAGAATATGCAATTAATGTCTACACACTTTTCCACAATGGGTCCCTCTATGACCCTCCTCATTCTACAACTTATCAAGTTTTTGACAAGGCTCCAGTAGGTTTTGACTACGATAGCGATGATCTTCTTTATGACATCCCATAGTCATATTTTCTATCCTACACTTGGGGGGAATAACTCTTCACACACCCCACTTCATCTTAGCATATTCACCATCATAATATTGTACATTCTTATAAATTCATATCCTCACGTGAAGCATATTCATCATAGATTCGAGCATCGACCATTACCCAATGACACACTCTTGTGCTTCAGTTCACACTTGACTATTGAAGGATTACTACAGATGAACCCCACACACTACACACTATACTATAGGTCTTACACATTTCATTTCATCACACATCATGTGTTATACACCATACATTATACACTTAGTATATAACATTTTCACATCAATGCATTTACACACCCAATATCATACTAGTATTCATTGCGTATGAGTATAGAATTACATAATCTTACACCATACATTAATAGAATGTATGCATACATTACATGCCATTATATATTGTATTTTACACATTCTACACTTTTTATGTTGCATTATACACACCACGTACTTACACATTCCACTCATCACATGGTCGACTTTTATCGTTCCCTACTCTAAATTATCTTCTACACACTGCAATCAGTACCCTATGATGCACTTTAGTTCCTCGGTCCATACTCAACTACCAAGGGTTTAAAAATCAAATGGACCTTACACTAATCACACATTTTTTCTTACACATTTCATCATGCAAAAATCCTAGGCTAGTGACATACACTTTAGGTTAAATTGTCACATATTTTATAATTTTTTAGTGGTATATATCTTAGTTTACATCACATATCCTTCTCATATTGTATTGATATACACTTATGGATAAATCATCACTCATACATTCATCTTATAGTGATATAAACTTAGGTTAAATAATCAATTATACATTCATTTTTTCATGATATACACTTTAGCAATAGGGTTCATGCACACATTGTCACTAGGTTGCATCTCATCACTACACCTACACATTCATTACAACGCATTAGAAACAACAAAAAATATTCAACCATTTCCAGATGATGCACTCTCATTTACGGTTCATTCTTAAATGTTGAGGGGGAAATATAAATGAACATCATTGCATACATTTACATTCACTCAAGGGGCATGCAGCTCCTATCACTCCATCTTGCATTCCATTCCAACCATCCAAAACATATTGCATATTATGCTTGATTTTACTCTTGTTTGTGTTTGTTCATGGTCACCTTATTACACATGCTAGTTAGCTTACTTGTATGTCATTTATATATATCATCCACACATGTACATTTACTCATTCTTCTATTTTTTATCATAGATACAGGTCTCTTACATACAACATGGCTGCTCTCCTTTTACCCTTCCTATACTAGTCACTAGGGCATCCACATTCATCTCTCACAGGTTATAATGTTTCATTTTGTACTTATCACTTTACATTCCTTGGTTATACATGCTTTTGACATACTAGTATATTTCTAACATGCTAACGGGTGTTTCCACTGCAAAATTTGTTATGCAAGGATATTTGTTTCCATGTTTGTTACATTTTATACTATTATTTTCCATTATTTGTGGGATTTTTCCTTTGTTTGGTGTGAACACTTGTTTGTTTTTTGTGGTTGTGATGACCTTACATGTCTTGTGACATCGTGAGTGATGTATCATGTTTATATCCCAATTTGTGTGGCTTACTTTTTCTTCTTGATGTGCTTACATTACTTCCTTCCTTCGTAGCTTTTACACTATTTGTGTAGCTTAAACATTGTTTTCTATATACACAAAAGGGATTCCAACCTTGAGATATGGAAAACTTAAGTGGAGGGATTTTTATGAGTGATTATTGAAGAATTTGTTCAAGGGTTGATGTGTAGTATCCTTTTGAAGCGAATGTTCAAGGAAGAAATGTTTTGTTTGATTTGGTGGGTGTGGGAGATACAAATTTTGATGGAACTTATCTAGTCATGCGGGGATGAATGGTTTTCAATTTCTTGATACTGATAGGCAATTTAGATGAAGGATGTGGCCCTAGGATAAAGAGCTGAGGTTTTAGTTTTTTTGTTGAATAAGTGAGCTGATTTTGAGATATGATGGTAACATTTTTAGATGGAAATGGGATAATCTTTGGAAGGTTATGTACATGATATTGAGCCAAAAATTCATCATACAGACTTCTCAAATTTTGTAGGATAGGTTTCTGTTGATTAAGAGGTTTTGAAGAGTTCATAGATATGATGGATGAAGAAGGGGTAGGTGCTGAAGGTTCATTTATGATGATAGATTTGGTGGGTTATACATATTTATTATTTGATGTTTCTATAGTGGAATTGTTAGAAGAGGGTGAAAATGTATACTCAGGAGGAGGTAGTGTTTCATTAATTGTATTGATGGTATGATGGGCTTAAATATTGTTATTTTGTGGTTGATTAATTGATGGATAATGGTTTGGAAATGGTTGTTTAAAGACATTGAGGTTCTGATTTTAAGGTGCATTAGGATTGTCTAAATTTAATTCAATTTTATCAATCAGATCCTAAAGGACACTACATAATGAGTGACACCTTCCAATGTCATGTCATTTGACCCTACGGTACTTCCAATAATCATTGTATCAGTACCAAGAGGGTTTTGAAATAGAGTTATCAACATGTCAAATGGGTGGAAGAGTGATCATGTTGGTAGTGAGAAGCTTGTAAAAAACCACACTATATGATTCACTGATGAGAGTATAGTTTTTTTGAGGATGAGACCATTCAGTGGTTGAACGTTCTTAAGAGGTGGATTTGAAAACCACTACATTGGTTACCAGTTTGGATTTTTCTTGACTAGATGGTGGCTTGGATGAGAATTTAGTTTTTGTTTTATCTAGTATAAGTTTGACTCTACCTTCTTCAAGGGATCAAAGCTCAAGTTTGTGAGCCATTGTAAAATATTTTTCAATCATCTTCAAGGATTAGATTTGAAGTGTAGATAAGATATGTTTAGTGAAATAACGAGTGAATAATTATATTAATTATGTTCATGGGAGGGAAAATGAAAGTTGATTAATGACACCCCTCCAATAGGCAACAAAGTCTGAAATAGAATCATCTTCAAAAAATTTAATTAAATATACGTCAGTAATGGTGATTTTAAGAGAGATGTTGATTGAAAAATGTTTAAGGAATAGTTGAGTGAGTTGTGTGAATGAAAAGAGTGAATATTGTGGGATAATGTTATAAATTTCTAGAGTAGGTCCTTTTAGAGAAATGGGGAACATCCTAAGCATCAAGTCTTGATCATGATATATAAGGTAACATGAATGGCGGAAAGCTCGTATATGTTGTTGAGTAGCTTCCTTAATGTAGAAGTTGAGGAACTTATTAAGTTTCCAATGAGGAGGATAATATTTGTACAGCATCGATGGATGAATAGGCTCATTGCATAATTATTCATATGATAGTGTGTTCTTAGGACCCAAATAAGTGGTTTCAAGGCTAGATATTGTGTTCATTAAATCCTGAAGATCGTCTATATGTGGTTGTTGTTGTATATTGGATGGGGATGAACCATGATGATTATATGAAAATTTATTGGGTTGCACGTATGGTTGATATTGTTAAGGTATGTTCTATTGAAATGGAATGTTTTGCTAAGGAATGTTATAAATGGGTTATGAAAATAACAACTATGAAGATTGAATATATTGATACTGGATATGAATAGAGGTGTTAAAATGGGTTGTTATTATTGGGGTATGTGTTCGAAAGGGATAAATGTGTAAATAAGAGGTTGCGACTACTGTGGGATGTGCTCAAGGGGGATAAAGGTATGAATAAGTGGTTGTGACTATTGTGGTAGATTATCAAAAGGATCATAGGTGGCATTTGTTGAGGTATGGCTTTAGAAGAAATGGGAATAGTAGATGATTTTTGTGAAGAGGGGAGAATAGTATAATTACTGCTAGTATTGATAAGAAGGGTTGATGTGGGAATAGACATAACTATGTTTTGAACAATGGATGTAGGTTGTTGGGATGCGGGAGGTTGGAATACATTTGACAAGATGACTACAGAAGTCACGAGAGGAGTCTAAATAATAGAGGAAACTAGAGGTGTTTGTGTGGATGAAGATTTGTTCATGTTATTTTGAGGTGGTGTGGAACCAGTTGAAAGGTGTGGTGAAGAAGTGGACTTGTTAGTGAGAAATGTTTTTGGGTGGAAAAATTAGGTGTCTCCACCAATGTTCATGGGGATAAGACCTTATGCATTGAATGATACAACTCCTATTATTGAAAATAAACTAATCCTAATCCTATATAACTACAATGGGTGGAAAAATTGGTCGGGGATCCCACAGGGACACTCAATTGAACTTGTGGAAAAGTGCTTGTACAGGGTACAAGGGAGGAAAATCACATTGATGAGGGGGAAGGAGATAAATTAGGAAAATAATATTACTTTGTGAGTAAATTTCATAGTTCACACCCAGTTACCAGATTAGTTTCATATTCAATATAGAAGAAAGTGAGAATGAAGCTAGGGAGATCAATGAAATAAAACACAAAGTCTTTAGATTCATCTACCGAAGATACAAATATATTACATCACTATGTTTGCAAAGTGCATAAATGAGAGAAGTGGAAGAAATAAAATATTCCCGTACCAACTATGATTATTGTGGCAACGATGAGAGGAAACCATGCATACAAAGATGCACACATTCATACATCTTGGAAAACTGAAACTCTATTCCTTGATTGACATTTTACACAAGTTGTACAAAGAAAAGGGAAAAGAAGAATTCGAAGAAATTGTATCTTTTATTTCATGTGTATTGGTGACGCAAAGTTCAAGCAAGCTATCATAATCCATAAGGCTACAAAGTGATATTTTCTTCAAAAACTGGAATCATTTGGAATGGAGAAGCCATCCCAATTTATAACAATTTGAATTTGAATCTTCACCTCCCTCATATGACTCTTCATGTTCATATCCCACTTGTGACTTTTCATTTTCATTAAATTAAAGTATTTATCTTATAATTTTGAGAAAATACTTTTACAATATTAAAATAAGTCACTTAAGTGAATAAGACAAAATACAATGATGAGGCCCAATGAAGAATTAGAATGGAGAGAGAAAGAAGAGGGGAAAGGGAGAAGAGGAGAGAAGAAGATGCTTTACAGAATGGATGAAGAACACCCCATCTCTAATGAAAGTTAACTCCACTCCACTGATGAATTGGTGAAATGATTAGATGTGATGATGAATTTTGAAGCTGTGAATGCTTTAAACCATGAGAAATATCCTTTGGATGACGTGTGGACACTGCAAACTAAGTGTTTAGAAACACTGTTGAATGAAACCTTTGGTGAACATGAGTTTTTCTCATGGAGATCCCCTCTAGAAAGATTGAATCTTGAAACTAACCCTGTCATGACTCTCTGCAACACTGTCACACTGCTATGTTGATTTGGACATCCTAATGAAACACACCATGAACAGTATGACGATGTTAATTGCACACTCCACCTTGCACATTACACATAGGCAAATATAAACCATGAAATGGGTGTCTGAGATACACTGTTGGGATCCGTTGTGAGGCCTCACTCCCACCTACATTGATCAGTAAACATTTTGACAGTGAAGACAGTGGATAGTTTCACTTCTGTGAATCTTGAATTTCATGGCTTCCTGAAACACTTACTATACTTTGAAAGGTTCAATTTATATTTTTAGCAATGAAATATTTTCACTCATTCTGGCTCTCAAATGATGATGTTGACTTGAATGGTTACCCCTTGTGTGCACTCCTTTTCTGAAACTGCACTTCCTTTGGGATGACTTACTATTACTAGTAAGTTCCCAAGACAACTTACTATTTTTAGCAAACAATGATTTTTACCCCTTTTGATCATACCAATGAGATATAGCTTGTATTATTTACCCCTGTGTACACTTATTTTTCCCTTATCGACCACTTTTGGATGACTTACTATTTATAGTAAGTACCCATATATGGGAACTTACTATTTTTAGTAAGTGATGATTTTGCCACTTTTCCTAAACTGACCAATCAATCTGACCTCAAGTTTTCCTCCTTAGTGTACACCTTTTCTTCATCAAAACTACTTCTGGTGAAGACTTACCCAAAATAATAGCCAACCTATGTAGGGAAGGCTTACTATTTTTGTAAAGTGGGTCTCTAGTGGTCGGTTTGTGATGAAATGAATAATTTTGGATATGGGTTTTTATCGCTAATAGTGATCCCCTGAAATTTCAGCTTGATTTGAGCCCACTAGAATGCTTGAGATATTAAAAAAATTCAAAATTTTTCTTAGTGAGGGAAACGGGCAGGGTTTACCATGGCAAATAAAATGGAGTGCATGAAAAATTCTCTTTGGAATTCTAGTATGTGCCTCCGATAAATATTGAGGAACACAAAAAATGGTGTCTCAGGTTTGTTCAACAGTTTGCAAGATATGTGCAATTTTTAGTTCGGATGACTTCGAGGGTTTTCGGGAAACTCAAAATATTCATTTTCTCTTCATTTCAATCCATTATGGAGTTTTTTGTTTTTCAGAAATAATGTGGGGATCATTCAAGGAGTTTGTTCATCATGTGAATTCAAAAAATTTGGAAGTTGGAAAATTTTTGCCAACATTCTGATCCGTATGAAGGTGTGGGGGGGAAATGGTGAAAAATGACTAAGTATTCAATATTTAAAGTTTGAAAATGGAAGAGGAGGGGATGGAGCATTTTTTTTTTTGAGCTCGTTCTTCTTTCATCCCTTTCCAAAATTTTCAAAGGGGACATGAAATTCTCATTTCATCCTAGGCTTGACACTTGTCATATTTGTAAAAAATTTGCTAGAGTTTCGGTAGGGTATGGAGGTGTGTGGGAGAAGATAGCAAAAATGGCTAACTCCGAGCTATGGTTAAATGTCAAAAATGGAAGGGATCAGAGGGCTTTCTATGGATGGTGAACATTTTTGTGTCCCCTTTCGTTCCCTTTGGTAGAAGGGACGATAAGGTGACATGAATTGTCCTCTTCATCCTGGTGGTGACACTTGGCGGACATGCATTGGCTAGGTGGGTGAGAGAGGTCAAATTGGTCAACGAGGAGCTTGGAAGTGGTGAGTACATGGTCATATTAGTGATCACTGAAGGACTAAATGGGTGGAGGGGGAATTTTATGTCACCTTTCATGTACCTTTGCAAATTTTTACAAAGGGGACAAGAAATTCGTTCCTTAACCACAGGTTGTGCCACGTGTCCAATTTTAAATTTTTTCGAAGTATCGAATATGCTTACCTTAGGGGGCGACTTAAGAAGGCGATATCTCAAGCTCCCGGATGAATTTTGGGGGTTCTTATTTATATGATTTTGACTGGAAAAAGCATTTTGAGACGATTGATGAGGGTCTCAAACCTTGAATATATCAGCAACATCTCTAAATTTCCCCTTCTTTCTTGGGACCGCCTGTTATGCGCCAAAAGAATGAGTTACCTCGGAAAGTGTCTGATGTTTCATGATGTCCCACATTTTCCACCATTTAGGGCATGGGAAATACTTTCCATAGGTACTTTGTTGGGATTTCAAATCCTCTTTGAAGCTCCCAAAATCATTTGTTTGAAGCTCAGGTCAACTTCCTTCACGGTGTCATGCTCCTTCAGGCCTCGAAAACCAACCTTCTGATGAATCTAACTCCAAAACCTCTGAATCTTTACTGAATCTTTCACTTAAATAAATTCCATGATGTTATCCTGACATCTTGATATACTCATCTTTGACATGATTTTTATTCCTCCCTTCTACTGGGAGGTGATAGTGGAACTAGTCCTAAGAAAGGTCTGATGGTAGTCGATTCCCAAAACTGTTTGATAAAAAATTGAGTGTTCCAAAAGATCCTAAATCCACCTATGGGGGATATGATATTGTACTATTCCTAAACCACCTAGGGGGGGAACTAAGGACAACCACACGGGGATTAAATATTGACATGATAGGACTAGGACTTCACATGTATGAGGAATGGACTGACCTGGGGGGCTGTCTTGGAAAGACATGGTTTTCAAATAATCTGACACTAGTGGTATAGTTGTCCTGTTTTTGGGTGAACTTTCCCCATGAAAAAAACATGGGACAACAGGACTATTGATTATTTGTGTCTTGTGAAAATATTATGTTAAGTTCAAAGGAAATAAGAGGATCCAAAGACATAATATTGGACATTTATGATTGATGCTAGTAGGATATAGATGTATTTGTTGAATAACCGACTCATAATTAGGATCAATGAGATGGGTATAAAAACAAGAGGGATCTGGTACATAAGGTCATGATTTGGGTAAGAATGACTGAAGATGAACACCTTGAATGGAAAGGTATGCATTAAGAGAAATAGGGTTTGAATCCAAAATTTTAGAAAAGATGAGATCCCCACTATCAAAGAAATGGGGACTCTAAGGGTCAAGTATCTCAGATGAATAGGATTGGATACTGGGAGAATGAGGAAGTTCTTGATCTTTTTATCTAGGTGATAGAGCATCTCACCATTTCTTAATCAGATGTGATGTGTCCTCCAGGCGGGTTTGAGGGTTTTTAATGGACTTTTAAAAGTTTTCGGTCATATTTTTAGAAATTTGGATATAGGATTGTTGTCTTGTAAGAACCATGGAAAAAAACAATCACCTAATAATGAAAGATAAAACTAGATAGTTAAATATAAACAACAGGAAAATCATGGAGAATAATTTTTGATAATCTTGATTAATTTAGAAGAAAGGTGAAATCTATAAAAAAAATCATAAGGTCCTAGGAAATGGCCATCTAAAAATGGTTTCACGTAATGTTTAAGGATGGAGTCCTCAATATATCTAAATTTATGTGACTCCCAAATCTGTGTTGGTTCCAGTACGGGGCCTGATATTGGGGTCTACCTCCTCACTTCACGGTCTCGCAACGATAAGGGAATCATGTACTTAGCCAATTTACTGACAACCAAGGTGATTATACTCATCCTGAACACTGAGTAAAATTCCCTATTGGGTGATGAAATCCCAATAATTTCACCTGGGTAGGAATGTTTCAATGCATTTTATGTTTACTGTGATTTGGTTGTGTACGGGAGGAGATTAAGTGAATGCAATATATTAACCTCCTAATTAAGTTATGTGATCAAACATGATGAAAGGTTATTTTTAAGCCCAAAATAATGATTTATTTTGATGAGAGAATCAAACAAGAATGAAATTATTTAAAATAAAATAAGGGAAAGAAACACACATGTAAAACAACTCCATTTTAAAAAATTTCCATTTTCAATTTTTTTAGCACAAGAAAAATCACCCAAAGAAGTAACGTGCAAGGGTTAGATGAAAGCAAAATACAAAAAATCATAAATGTATGTTAGAGGATGACTAACTAAGTAATCATAAGCAATCATATAGATCTTTGGAGATTGAAAGGAATCGTGGGTGATTCACACCAATCACTAACTATTTAACTAGATTACTGGCAATTCCAAAGTAGAAGGCCTAGATGAATGAAAAATTAATTTAGATGAAAGAAAAAGGGAACATGTCTCACCGAGTGTGCCAAAATTTGTGAGATATTTTTTTCTTTCCAACTTTAAATTAATAAAATGAAATAAAAAACAAACCGACCTTAGAAGATGACAGGTTTTAGCGATACCTGTAAGATAGCTAATGTTAACCTTGACAAATGGTTGAAGCTGCCAAGTATAAATGAATGCACCGATCCTCTTGTCTAAATATCACTCTACAATCAAAGACACTAAACAAAAGATATTAGATAGATGGATAAATGAGATTATCATCAAAGGCCAATCCCTTGAATCCAAAGGAACTTCCTTGGAGGATGTCAGCTCACTTTTAGACAATTTATTAGATTGATAAAAATAATGATAAAGATATGTAGTAGAAAATGATAGATAGATAGTAGATAAGAAGCTCTAGAATTCAAGGTTGAAAGGTAAGTCTTGTGCAGCTTCGAAGGCATCCCAAGAAAGGGTGGATGCAATATGAATGGACTCGAAGTAGTCATTTCTTAAGTCCTTAGTCTCTTGTTGAATGCAATGGAGGAACTCGATCTAATCCTCAATGTCTTCGATATCAATAGAAAATTATATTGAAAAAAATTTCAATTCATGAAGAATGTTATATTGTTCCCACAAGAAGGGGTGTTGGACTACAGGAAGGTCGTAAATGATTGTAATTGGATGAGAATGGTCAAGAACTATCATATAAGAGAAATACATACAAAGAACAAGTTAAATGCCAAGATGTTTATAAAAATGTTATTAAACTGTTAGCGATCTATAAATTTGAAATTTGATGAAAAGATGTATTTTAACAGGAATTGTTGATGATTTAGGCTAATTGTCAGTGACTATGGTAATCATTAGCGATTATTGCTAAAATGAACAGTTTTAATAAAAGTGATAAACAAAGGCCTAAATTGATATTTTTTATTTTTTGATCATAATGTAAAAAAAAAATGAAGTAGATAAAAACCTTCAGATGTAAGATGGAGCTAAAATATACCTCAAATCATTGAGTGGAGCTGGTTAATATTGATATTATGTTGTTGCACTTCTTGAAGGTCAATAGATGGAAGAGGCTATCAAAATTGTGTATTGATTATTGTTGGAGGTTGATGCAAGCTTATGATGATATCTATAATGTATTGAATTAACTAAGGAATCAAAATTATGACATAGATATGAGAAAAAGGTTTCTGAATATCCTTGGGAAAGGAGGAAAAACATGTATATATAACCGCTAGTGATTGGTTAGAATCAATGATGATATGGATTTTTCAAGGAAAACACTTATAAAATGGTTGAAATTTCTTCTAAATGCAAATTTTGGATTTTTGACGAAGGAATATGGTTATGAGGAGGTTATAGATGGGCTGTAGAGGTTTTGATATAGGAATAAAATAGATTTAGGTTGGTTTAAAATGGTTATGGTAGACTTCAAGTGGTTAGGTGGTTTAGAGATAATAAATAGTAATTTTGTGGGGGTGTAAGATTATTTTTACGGAGGTATGGATGAAATGACTTAGGATAATTATTTTTAGATATTTTTTAATTGAATGAAGTGCATAGAATGTGAAGTAGGTGGGTTGACAAAAACTTGATGTCTATAACCAGTTCATCGGTTAGGATTGAGGAGATCAACCTAATCATAGTGCGCAATCAGAGTTATCCAAATATAATAACATGACCTTCATGGGAGAATAAGGATTTTATCCACGAGTCTTATCCATGCCTCAAATTAACATGCAATTTGATTCCTTATTATCTTCCATGAAGTGATGATATTTTGGTATGATTCACCCAAAGAAGCGATCATCTTAATGCCATACATGAGTCCTTAAAGAGGATACAAGGCTACACTGATACTCTTCTTCAGAACAAAACTTCCACCCCTCCTCCCAAAATAGAAAACATACATACAGAGGGGTTGTATACAAAAGATCAATTCATAGTAGGGTTTCATGTACCTTTGTAACCCAAAAAGATCCACTACATGCCAAAAAAAAATGTGGCACCTTCACCTAGAGATGTAATATCATCATTAGGACATAGGATTAAGGAATTATAGATTTGCCAAGCCTCGTAAGCTACATAATTTATGGGATAAAACAATACTTCCCATCATATTCAAAAGTAAGGTTATGTGCCTTCTATGGCTACTTATCAGTAACCACCACCTCATACTTACCTGGGTGCTCTTAACCCATGAAACCTTCTTACAGGATCGAGAGAACTAGGTATGGGTCCTCATTATTCACATATGTATTTGACACAAGGTTTTTCCAGAAGTGCATTCTCAAATTCCTCTCCTTCACAAAATGTGGCATTCCTTGGTTTTATACCTACAAGCCCATAACCTAGTGTCATTCCTCCTTACATGAACATGTATTCCAAATATCCTCCCATGGACATGTATTATTTTCTTAGACCTTAACTATAGCAACAAGGGGTTATTTATGCCCTAACCAATGCGTGTGTTGTAACGTACCAAAATTTGGTCCCACCTCCACCTCCACACCAAGGGTCATCAATGGTTGAATCATATGCAGTAGGAACATACTCAAAGTACTTAAAATAACCTATATATTTCACAATATGAGGTGTCATGCTCTTGCTTCCATTGAAGGACCTCCCTAAGTTCAAGGGGTGTAGATCCAAATTCCCACATTAAGGCATATGCCCCTGCCATCAGAGAACTACTCTTTTCGGATGTAGTTGTCATAATTTTTTCCTAAGAATATTGAGGGGATTGCTATTGATTGGTCCTACTAAATCCTGAAAGCCTCTATTCACTCATTCAATAAACTCATATCCAAGTTCATTAAGGCTTTTTACATGAAAATTTTATTGAAGATATGAATTAGATAATTCCTGCATATCAAATAGGAGAATAATGAGTATGTTGCCCACTTCATTAAGAGGTGGTGGAAATTACTCTATTATTTTTCTAGTGATCCCAACATGGACTAGATGGAGCTTTGTGATTTTTTACTTCATTTTCTTAACCGTGAGACCAAGGAAGAAGTCCAAAAGTTTCCTCTTCAAAGATAGAAAAAAATTAGAGGTTGCCATCCGTAGCAATCCAATTGTGATAGAAAACAGATGTAAGATTTATGGTCCAAATGGGAAGTTGGTCACTCCCACTCAAAATAACCCTAATTATCATCATGGTTCTAACAATAATCAAGGACCCAAAGTCCTTAATCAAAACTGAGGTGTTATAGTGGATGGTGTTACTGACCAAAACAAGAAACAAGACAAAACGTTGTGAAAACGAATAATAAAAAAAATATCAACAATAACAAAAACAATAAAAGCAGTAACAACCTTACACCTTCCACAAATGTGGTTGACTTTAGTCATCCTCCCACTCAACAAGCTCAAGTTCAAGGCCAAATCCCTTACCCATACCAATTCCCAAACCAATATTAGAAATAGGTTCAAAGGCCTCCAAACTAAAACTATAACAATCAAAATAAGAAGAACAATAGGAAATATGGGCCGCAATAAAATTAGAATCAAAGACCTCGAGACTATGATCCTTACTCATACTGTGGTTTCCATAGCATTATAGGAAACAGTGATCAGACTAGTAGGGACTGTAATAAGTTCATACAATGTCTTCCAGAGGACCAAAGATAACTTTTCATCAAGATGTTTATAGCCAACCCCGCAACACATACGAAAAATACCCACACAGGGCCTGTTGCTCCACAAAATGTTACCCTTGGAATTTATAGATACCCTTTCCCAAGACGCCCTAAAAATGAGAAAATTAATCCTCGGGGCACAAAAAATGGGGCATCCGTAGGGAATAATGATTATGAAGCCTCTACACTGGCTAATCTGTGAGTGGCTCCTCCCTTGGACCAACGAAACCAAACTAAGATTTTGGGCCTAGTTGAGCTAGAAATTGAGTTGGAAATTCATGTCGCTACTTGAACATGTGGCTACATGTCACAACCTCTCCCCATTAAATCCTTATTGCAAGATGACACATCGGTAGTCCCTAAGACAACAGAGGCCCATGATATAATTACAGACCTAATTGAGACCTTCTCTCACATATCCTTTATGGATTTCTTAAATAACTCCCGAGCGCACTGATCTACTTTATTAGAAGCATTCGGTATTGTCCACTTGGTGTATGTTATGACTCCTCCTTAAGCTGAAATAAACCACATAGACATTGATAGCTATCCTTTGGTCCCTCATAAGAGAGACATTGGTTTTGTTTTTGATATTAGTAAGATGCCCATTGATTTTGAGCTAGCAAAAAGAGGTGATCATGCATTGCATCTACAAGTATGGGTATGGGTATGGATATGGGTATGGGTATGGTTATGGGGATGGGGATGGGGATGGGGATGGGGATGGGGATGGGGATGGGGATGGGGATGGGTATGGGTATAGGTATGGGTATGGGGCCATTTCCTAATTCCCATTTCCCCTTGTTGACTACCCAATGAGAGAATCTATCCATTGATATGGAATCTGGGATATGGCATCTTACATGGATCTATAACAATTATATTAAGAGAGCCATGATCGATGATGGGGTTATGGTCAACATTGTCCCATTTTCATTCTTAAAAAAACTAGGCTATAGAGAAATGAATTGTTCTTCAACATGAAATACACTGAAAGGCTAAGATATTCTTAGAGATACTTCCATTGATACTATAGTTCTCCTCATCACTCTTGGAACCAAAACTATTTTTAACGAGTTTTATATTATAGACAAAGAAACTAACTATAATATGATCCTTAGTTGGCCTTGGATTCATAAGATGAAGGAAATTACCTCTAACTTATTTTAGGAATTTAGATTCCTTCATCTAGGTAAGGTCTTTGTGGCTCAAGGTGACCCCAAGCCTTTTTATATTCAATTGGATAACTGTACGATGGAAAAGTGACAAGTGAGCGTGGGAATCTACAAGTAACTCTTCCTCACACCCGACCTCCTGAGGTTGTGCCGAGACAGCCGGTGGAGATGGAATATATGTGGGATTTAGACAAGCTAGTTAGGCAAAATCTTATGTCTTCGACACAGCACTAATGGAAATCTATGAATCTAAGGCAAAGAAGGCCCTCCTAACCTAAACTAGCATGATAGATCGGTCAGTGAGGATGATTGCTCAAAGGATCCAATCAATATTGAGCTCTGGTGTGATCCGATCTATGGGTTGTGGGATATGGGGAAAATGATCCTAGAATCGTTTCAGTGTATATCTCCAGACAGGGTCATAAGATGGATGATGGATATGGTCTGATCTCTACAGGAGATTATCTAGTCTAGTCCAGAACTCTTTAGCTTCATTAGCTATTATGTCTAACAAGGATAACTGTGTGATACGATGGTTGGTGGAAGTGGAGTGGATCTAAATACTAATGTGCGTAAGCCAACGTCATTTACGTCTGATTGACCTGTAGGATCTCGTTGGGTTGTGGGATCTATGAATCACAACCGTAGATTCATGGTTGTTGTGGACCTCCAATGGTCATGTGTGGAATCAGTCCCTAATCCCTAGTATCCAATAGTCGTATGCATTTTCATGGCCTCTATATTAAGAACTAATAGTTGTGCAATCTTCTTAGAGTACCTTACAGGCATTCTGTGCAACCTGAATTCTTAAGCTAGTATCTATATCTAGTGAAAATATCTCTTGCATCTGGATGTGGGACCAAAAGGATCATAGCTGAATGTCTTGCTCTCTTTCAAGCCCTTATACGGTCATGTGGATATTTACCTAGGGTAATCTGTAGTTTGGCTAGATTTGACCAAAATGTGTGTGCTTGGTCGTCTTCTATATTTAACCCTCTGCAACTGTCAGCTGATCTTGTTGTAAGTCTATTATTGTTCGAAAGAATTAGATTCTAAGATTCTGATCTATATCAGCTATATGCTATAACAAGATTGGGCTGAGGCACTATTGGCTCGAACACATATTCTCTAGGCTCCCTAGGTCCCGTGATTATCATACAAAGGAAATGATATAACTCTAAACTGAATGCAGGAGAATAAAACTAACTATGCGAAGATACATCTATAACATATATACCTTCTATATTTTTGTGTATTTTCTGATGAACTATTTGAACGAACTTGAAAGAGCAACTATTTCAAATATATCTAGAAATTGACAACTAAACTAATAAAGAATTTTAAAACAAACAAAGTAGCTGAGTATAGCTACTTGCCTGTGTAGTTGTTAAATATATTCTAAGATAACCCGAAATAACTAATCTAATCTATTTGAAAGACTCTCGATCCTACCTCAGAAGTGAGGAGTGAATCATAGTTTCTTAGAAACTATCAATCCCCACAGCTTCCCTGGCAATATCGAAATTAAAATTGACTGAAATAAAGCGATTAACTACTCTATTTGATATGATTCTAATTAGAACTTTGAAAGCTAGAACTTGGATTCTGTAGAACAGTGGTGAATCCGATGGTGTGTGTGATCTCATCCCCTCAGTTTGATCTCCTTGTTCCTTCGTGTTCACGTGGATCTAGTAAAGTGTGTAATGCTAGCATCAATAGAAGTAGATATTGGGACAAAGGCAGCTTAAGATATAGACTGAATAGAATGCAAGTAGGAGAGGGATAGTGCAAGAGTACAGAGCTTGGCTTATGCAATTCCTAGAGGGATTTATTGCGAGTCATGCAACATAAAATGTCCAGAACGTGAAACCATCTTGTTTGAAGAAAAAAACCTATAACTTTAATGGCTTCCTATTGAAAACAAACTATTCTACTCCAATGAATTGAATAAAATATCAAATAGCTCTTGCACAAGATGGATATGTGGCTTCCTAACAACAAAACAACACTAACTAAGCATGCAATGAAAGAAACTAAGAATTCTAAGTAAAATGAAAGACTAATCTATTGTAATGAGAAATTTAGAGGAAAATTTGAGGGGCCATTTTCTTGAGCACAAGCCATCTATTTATAGCATTTGCATTTACCCAAGGTAAAAACCAAATTGAACTCTTAAACTATAAACAATGGCAAAAACACTATTCCAGGGAACCAGAATCATTAATGCAAGCTTATGGTCGGTGAAAAAAGTTGGTAAACGTTGAAATTTATGTGAGTCATGTTAAAAGAGCATTCTAGAAAATGCGTGAAGGACTGCTGCCCTGAGCAGGGTGGCGGTTACAGGACCGCCGCCCTGTTAGGGCGGTGGTCACGAGACCGCCACCCAGGCAGGGTGGCAGTTTCATAACTGAAGAGAAAAAGGCCAAGAAAAGAGGGGAAAAGAGAAAAACAAAGCACGCGGGGGCTAAGTGGGGCATGCGGGATGATAACACATACTTGGAGAGCTTTTCCAGATCCTGAACACCTTGCGAGGAGACCTGTATCATCATTGGGGTACGTGTTACGTTGTTCCATTTCGGTGCAGTACCCTACAATTTTGGGTACGTACATATTGCCCCCTCGGAGAAGCGTTTTAGCCATGAAGAGGTGTAAAACGGTGGGTCCAAGTATGGCGGTCCCGAAATGGGAAGTTAGAAATTATACCTGATACGTCTATGTGTTGAAATGACGCCATCCAAAATTCCCGCTACCTACAAAATGAAAAGAGGAATCAAGTGCAGATAGACAAAATAGATCGGAAAATAAATGCTAAAATAATGGGAAATGAGGACGTACCATTTGTGCGAGGATAAAAACTTACCTTCGTCGGCACTCCAAACCTATGAAATAGTATTTTAAAATGAGTCAGGTTGCTATATATATGAAAGTGGGCCCATTTTCCTATTCATTTGCGCGTGTTGATTTGATTGATTCTGAGCTTTGGGACCCACGGTGATGGTTTCTTACGAGAGTAGAGTCAAAACGTTCATGGTGAGATAGTGATCATGCCTCCACGTGCAGATCATCGACCTGTGAGATCATAGGTTAATTCTCCTCAATTTATCGTTTTTACCCCCTCAATTTTAAAATGCTAAAATCTTTGTCGTGGGGGGGTTATTTTTGAAAATGTTAGGTTCAAAAGGTCTATCTAGGGGGGGCGCCTACTGGGTAGGCCTTGTTTTAGTTAAAATGGTCCTCTTTTGGCATTTTTAGGCTTCTTTTAGGGTATAAATCCCACGTGGGTTTTTGGGCCACGACTGCCACCCTGCCCAGGGCGGTTGGCTACGAAGTGGTTACAAGACCGCCTCCCTGCTCAGGGCGGCAGTTTTGCACAGAATGCCAAAAGAACATCTGTTTGAGATTGTTTTTGTGTTTTTAGCATTTCTATGTGTTTCATGATTTTTCTAATGTCACTTGGATGCTAACTTGCTTTGTTTTGTGTGTTTTTGGGTGTATGCAGGCGAGGGAGGAGTACATTCGGTGGAGCCGAGAGAGAGAGTGTGACTGGCTCCCAACAGTACTAGATGCACTTTCATAGGTTGAGGAGGACACTCTTTAGAGGGCCGGGATACTACGTATCTCACGCGTTCCACATGTTGCACCATCCAGTCACATTCTTTGTGACTTATTCTCCTATTGGGATGCTGATCGGAACACCTTCCAATTACCAGGGGTCTGAGGTGAGTGGACCATCACACTAGAGGATGTTTATCATATTCTGGGGGTCCCGATCATCAGGAGACGTCTCACCCTTGAGACAGCTAGGTTCGCGGGCCCAGATAGCACAGTGGGCCACTTATATGGGAGATGCAGTTATCTCCACGGGTTTGAAGAAGGGGGTCAGAGTTTGATACATTCCTAGTTTGCCCATCCCCTTGCTTCTCCAGGCTATTATTGGGATCCTTTCCTCGAGACTGATCGAGGAAAAGGGAGGAGACACACTGTTATATTGCTGGTCCCCCATTATTGCACAGATTGAGGGCCATGGCTGGATTTATGCCTGGGGAGCAGACATACTTGGGACTACCTACCATGACTTATACAGGGTAGTCCATTTACAAGGGCAGTCTTTGAGCCACCTGACCTTGGTCATGAGTTGGGTTTATGAGCACTTCATTCCTTACGGTAGAGGTGTAGAGGTGACAGATCCCAGAGCTGTGAGGGTAGCTAGATGGATAGATATGTCGGTGCTTAGAGCACCTCATCAGCCAGTTGCTTCTTTGACCACCGACGACATGGAAGCCACACCATATCAGACCATGGCAGGCATATGGGGCGAGGAGGCTCTTACGTTGATCTCCTGCTCCACCACATGGCATCTTATTGATAGAGTGGGGCGAGTGGAGATACACCCCTTTGGCCGAGTTCCTCATCAGTTTGGCCTACCTTACATGGGCATGCTTCCCTTGGTAGCGCCAGTATACAGGTCAGTTCGAGAGGCCAGAGGGGGTCCTAGAGGCCGGGGTTGGATAGTTGTTACTCCTGGCATTCCTATTACGGCCAGGAGGGTAGTACATGCCCGAGGGAGAGCCGGTGCACCTCAGGCACCCTTGCTTTGGATTGCCACGGGTCTTACCCATAGCAGCGATGACCCCATTGACATAGACTCTGAGTCCAAGGAGTTTACAGGGGGAGAGACAGAGGAGGAGACTGAGGAGGACAGTGATCCTGAGTGGCATGACACTCAGGATATCATACAGGCAGAGAGGGCCGAGTAGAGTGCAGAGAGAGTTACTCTGGTTTCAGAGGAGCCACTCTCCCAGGGCCATGGTGGGGAGGATGAGTCCATTGTAGGACGCTACGTTGCTCTAGCCATGGGGGGAGCACCTCAGTCAGCGGTGGCATCTGTGGCAGGTGCTGACCCTAGAGATCCATCCTAGAGGCCTGGTGATCTGAGTAAGTTACCATCCTTCCTTTTAGTGTTTGTTTTTTATTAGGATTTCCTTAGTTGCTATCTCTCCTTTTGTTTGCTTTTGTATTTTATCTCTTGTTTTGTTTCTAATTTGTTTTCTCCTTTGTTTGCAGAGACCGTCGATGAGTGGCGAGCCCTGATTCGTAGAGTATGCACAGATACCCTGATGATCCCCATGGAGAGGACCCGTGCAGAGTTGTCTGTGGATGCTGGGGAGCCCTCAGTAGCTGGTAGACACACTAACGTCTTTGCCCCAGTCTGGCATGTGGCCAGGATGGTATCGACTCTCCGTACGGAGCTAGAGGGGTATAGGACAGGCGAGCGCCTGATGAGGAGTCATTCTCACGGTGAGACTGCGGTTGCCCCTTGGGATCTTAAGCCCTCCATGCACTCAGAGTGCCAGCACAGCCAGAGTCCTAGGTGTGGGCGTGTGCCTTTAGAGGGGTCTCATAGGGATTAAGAAGCCACTTGGCTCTCCTAGATTTTGTATGATATATTCTTTTGTATATCCCAGGCTCTTTGAGCATTTTGACCATGCTTAGTGCATGATGGCATTGTACAGAAACTTTGATTATTTATATATTTATATTCTTTTTGGATCAGACTTTTGGCATTTATGGCTTACTTGCATTTCCGTTTCCTCATGTGAACTATGATATTATGCTTATATGCTCTTTAGAATGTATGCAATGGAGAACAAATGATGCAAGTGTTTACTTTCTTTTTGTATTTTATGATGCTGATATATGATAATGTAGATACAATGTGATTTTGAATCTTAGTTTCTGTAAGCAATTTTTGGATACTTCATATTTGTTTTGGCAAAGTGGTGAAGACAAGCTGATATGATGAGCAGATAAACCTGCCCCTACTCCTAACTCCACGCAACTAGTAAGATGTGAGGGCTCATCACCGAGAGTTGGGAAGGGCACAAGTTATGAAATGTGTTGAAATGATATTGATGAAAGATAGACAAAGCTTTGGTGGAACCAAATTAGGATGCCACAAGCCTACTCCACTCGAGTGACTTCATAGTTTTTGGGATGCAACTTGCTTTGCGGTTTATCTAGACTTAGATCCATAGATGGCCACATGGTAGACAAAATCTGGGTTTTTAGGATTTTAATTCTCTTGGAATTTTGGACATCTGATTCATTTGTTTTTGACTCAAGACTTCAAGATTTGAATTGTTTGTCTATGACCTTTTGCATTTGTTTGTCAAGAGGACCCCCTACACCTTGCCCCATGCTACTAGTAAGAAGCGTGGGTTTATCACCATAGGCAAGGCATAGGTGAGTAAGGGAATTTCCATCCTTTCCCAACCCTACGTCACTAGTAAGAGATGCAAGCTCATCACCAAAGGTTGGTGGGGCAAGGAAATGTGTAAATTTAAAATTTTCTGTTTGATCTATATTTGACTTGTTTACTTGAGCAAAATGTCAATGTGTTCTTATTTCCAAAGAGATATACACACGGGATAGATGTGACACCATGAAGCTTCTAGAACAGACCATAGGCAAGACACCTATCCTAAGAAGAAACCAAAAGTGAGAATAAACCCGCAGATCTTGGCATGGTTACCATTAAGACTTTGTCATATCTAGCTTTATTTGATGAAATGATTCCAAAATAGTTTGATGATATCATGGAAATGGAGAAGTATGATTAGAGTGTCCATGCCAACAACATCATGAGTTTGTAATGAATTGCTTCGAGAATAAATTCCTTGATCACAAAATTGCATGAAACAAACAGACAAAATGATCCTAACTAAGTGAAGATGCAATGTAGATATAGCTATATAAGTAATGTCGTTTTCTTACGCATATAATCGTTTAAGGTGTATGGAATTGACTGTTTCACCAAATTCCTCACCTTCCAATGTGCATAAGAGATATGCACCATTTCTGTAGTCCTTCATGACTCGGTATGGGCCCAACCATTTGGGTCTAGAACTTCCTTCCTTCGCCGGTCTTTTTATCGATCCGGCTGTCTAGCCTTAGAACTAGATCACCTTCATATATGTCACGTTCATAGACCTTCTTGTTATACTGCCGACACATCCGATCAGCATATACTTTGTGCCGCTGTTCAGCATCTAACCTAGCTTCATCTAGGCTTTCTAGTTGGGAGAGACATGCTTCTCTATAAGTGTCTTCATCTAGAATCCCTTGTAATGAAATGCGGAGACTGGGTATTTCAACCTCAAGTGGGAGAACTGCTTCTACCCCAAATACTAGCGAGAAAGGAGTCACTCCTGTTGGTGTTCTTATTGAGGTTCGGTGGGCCCATAAGGCCGGATATAACTTCAAATGCCAATCTGTTTGTTTTCTTTTACCGTTTTAAGGAGAATGGATTTTAATGTTTTGTTTGTCGCCTCAGCCTGTCCATTGGCTTGAGGGTAATACAAGGAGGCTGTATGATGGCTTATTTTAAATTTATTGCACAATTCGTGAACTTTTTCATTCTTAAAAGAAGTCCCATTATCTGAGATAATGATTTGCGGGACACCGTACCTGCAAATGATTTGGTTCAAAATGAACTTGGCGATTACAGAACCCGGTACAGTAGTAAGAGGCATAGCCTCTACCCACTTGGTAAAATATTTGGTGGCCGTGATTATAAAATTATGGCCATCTATGGAGGAGGGAGAGAATTTCCCTATCAAATCTAGGCCCCACGTAGAAAAGGGCCATGGAGTAGCGATTGGTTGTAGAGCTTGTGTTGGCATGTGAATCTCGTGGGAGAATTCTTGACACTTATGACACCTGCATACAAACTCTACTGCGTCGTGTTCTAGAGTGGGCCAGAAATAGCCCATTTGATGTATTTTACGAGTGGTGGCATGGCCACCGAAGTGGCCTCCACACATTCCACTGTGAGATTCGTGGAGAATCTTCTTGGATTCTTCTGTGTCGACACATCTTAGAAGCATTCCATCGAATGCCTTTCGATAGAGGACTTGCTCTATAATGACGTATTTCGCTATGATAATGCATAACCGCCTTCTTTGTTATGGAGTAGCACCTTCTGGATATGTATGGTCCATGATATAATTAATGATATCAGTGTACCAAGGACACTCAGAGATAGGAGGTCTGGTTTTGATGTAGTATACGCACTCATCTGGAAAGTCCAGATCTACTAGATCACCTCCGTCTAATGGATTATCAGCTAACCAATCTGTGATGATTTTTCCTTTAACTGACTTCTGATTTATGAATGTTAATTCAAATTCACCCATTAAGGTTATAAAGTGCCCAGCCTTTTTAGACAAGGACCCTTGCATGAGGAAAGTTCGTAAATGGTCTGTTTTTACAATGACCTTTGTTTCTTGATTTAACATGTAATGTCTTAAGCATTTTGTTGCAAAGACTATGGCAAGGCATTCTCATTCTGCTTGTGTGTAGCATGTTTCATAGTCGAGCAATGTCTAGCTGATGAAATAGACCGCACGTTCTCTATTGTCATCATCTTCTTGAGCCAACATACAGGCTAGCGAGACATTGGTGGCTCGCGAATATAAAATTAACGGGTGATCTGGCTTAGGTGGCATTAGCGTAGGTGGTGATAACAAGAAACACTTAACTGTGTTGAAAGCTTCATTGCAGTCTTTGGTCCAATCAATGCTATAATCTTTCTTGAGTAGATTGTTGATTGGATGAATGGTGAAACTTAAGTCCGGATGAATCTCTAGATCGCACCAAGTTTTCTGAGAAATGATCTGATTCCAGATTCATCCGAAGGTGGGACCATTTCGAGAACAGCCTTAATTTTGGTTGGGTCAACATCGATCCCACGTGATGATATAATGTAACCTAGGAGCTTCCCTCCTGTCACACCAAAGACACATTTTTCTGGATTTAGCGTGACTCCGTATTCTATCAGACGTGAAAGAATGATGTGAAGCACTTCCGGATGGTCACAACATTTCTTGGCCTTGGCCAACAAGTCATCTACGTAGGATTCCACAATTTTATGAATAAGATCATGAAATATATATGTCATAGCCCACTGGTATGTAGCACCAGCGTTCTTGAGACCGAATGGCATAACAACATAGCAATAGGTTCCCCAAGGAGTTATAAATGTGGTTTTAGCTTGATCTTGTTCAGATATTCTGATTTGATTGTATCCCGAGAATCCATCCATGAGAGATAAAAGCTCAAATCCAGCTGTTGCATCAACGATGACATCTATAGATGGTAATGGGAAGTCGTCTTTAGGACATGCCTTGTTAATGTCTCAGAAGTCTATGCAGATGCGTATCTTCCCATTCTTTTTTAGAACCGGGAACGATATTAGATACCCACTGAGAGTAATCGACTGGTTTGATGAATCCTACTTGGAGGAGCTTTATTACCTCCTCTTTTACCATGAGAGCTACCTTGGGTTTCATTGGTCTCGATTTTTGTTTAATTGGTTTTGCATCTGATTTAGTGATGAGGTTGTGCACCACAATGTGGGGTGCAACTCCTGTCATTTCCTTATAATTAAATGCAAAAGCCTTCTGATGTTCCTTGAGGATCCGAGTGTGTATTTCTACTTCTGATGGAGTTAACGAGGATCCTAACTTCAATATCCTTGGTTCATCTTCCGTTCCGATGTTAATATCAATTGTTTCTTCGATTAGAGAAGCGTTACCTTCTTCAAACTCAGGCGGGGCTGGAGGTAGTTCCAGCTCGTCTCCATTCTCGACTGTGTATATGCTGAGTTCCTTTTGTGGGGGAAGCTCTGTCATGGGATTCCCGTAATAGGAAGATGAATGCGGGATCAAAGATAAATCTACTACGTGATGGGTGAGATGTAATGCTGCATAGGTGTTTAAGTAATCAAGAGTGGTTGTATCACTATCGGTGTGGTCTAGGATAGTAGATTTGTTCTCATCTTTCCATTTAAAAGAGGATTTGACATTTTTTTATCAATGGTTCATCACGAAGGGATACCATGAAACAGGTATCCTCTAACTTACTGTTTGGAGTAAAGCGTGACGCAGAGGTTGCTATTGAATCGGTGAGGAGATTTTGTTCTCGTGGGATTGCTTCAATTGATATGAAGTCAAACTCCTTGCTTAAATTCAATACAGCTGTTTTGTAGAGCTGTAGGTGCTCGGCTTTGGTTTCATATACTTCAGAGACTTGGTTTGCTACCAATTGTGAGTCTCCTAACACACTGATGTTATCAACACCGATTCTCTTGGCTAAGATGAGGCCAAGGAGGAGGGCTTCATACTCGGCGCCATTATTTGTGAATTCGAATTTTAGTTTAAAGGAAAATGGTAGGACTTTTCCCTTAGGAGAAGTAAGGATTACACCTGCCCCAGCTCCGTAATGGCATCTAGCTCCATCAAAATGGAGAGTCCAACACTTAGCTGGGAACATGGGTGTTGGGACACTTGTTGTGTTAACGTTCTCTACTTCTACCATGCAGAGATCTACTACTGGGAGAGAACCGACACCTAGGGTGCACCCCATGCCTACAGAATCAAATGGTAGGAACATTGGTAGATCCTGTTCTAGTAATTCAACAATTTTTGCAGTAGTTCCTAATGATACTGTTTCTACAGTGTTAGCCTCATCTTTGGGGGCTGGGGTTGCCTTGGCTAGGCTCATAGTTTCAAGATCTGTCGTAGGTACCAACTTTTCTTCTGGTTTCACGTCGGTAGGTTTATTAAGTTGGTTTGTTGGGAGTTCAAACTCCGAGTGCATGCCTGGTCTTTTCTTTAGGTCAGCCAGGTGTACATCGAATGGTTTTGGATCACCTTTGGCTATGAACACCTTTCCTAAATGCAAGAATCTTACTTCTTGAAATAGCGTAGAAGGGATTGCCTTCATACGGTGTATCCATGGTCGGCCGAGGATCATATTATAGTTAGTTTCCCGATCTATAATATAAAACTCAGTCAGGATTGTTTTGGGTCCTAAGGTGACCGGTAGTATTATAGTTCCAATTGAAGTGGCTTTAAGGCTGTCATAGCCTCTTAGCGTATTTCGGGTCATGGAACAATTGGTTTCTCCATACCCTAGCTTTTGAAGGAAAGAGAAGGGGACTATGTTAACTGCTGCCCCATCGTCAACCATCACGCATTTCACATAATTGTTATAAACCCACACTTGCAAGTGTAAGGCTGGATCACCTCGGCGTGCAATCTCAGCATCTGTTGGCATTTTGTTTATTTTGAATATGAATTCGACATCCCTATCCGGCTGCCCCGGAGGATGGATATCAAAGTCTATATGGTTTACCTGTGTTTCGGGAGGTGGAGTGATGTTAATTAGATGACCTAAACCCAATGCTTCTAAAAGAGCAGCCCTGTGAGCAGGGGAGTTCTTCAATAAATCCAAAAAGGAGATGTGCGAGAAGGTTTTTGTTAGATCATTAATTAAATCATAAGCACCTACGGGTTTTATTAATACTTGTTGGATATTGTCTGTTTCTAGCGGGTAGCTTGGACTTAGCTGAGAGGAATACTCTCCTGTCCTTGTTACAGCTTCTACGGGTAGTTCGGCATCTAATTCCACTAAACCAACTATCTTTGGTCATGGCTGACTTTCTAGTTGTGGCGCAACTAATGGATTTAGCGAAGTTGAAGCTTCATGATCATTGTTTCCTGTAATTACACCCTTGTTTGTCCTGCTTGGACTTAATTTGTTATTGTTGTGATCTGGGAGCGGATCATTGAAGATCTTGAGGGGTGCATTTTGAGGGGAAACTGCCCCTGTAAAAGTATTTGGTGCTGGTGACGTAGGATCTGCCAAGAACATATCTATGAAAAGTTGTCTTTGTTCATCTGGCAAACGTTGCATGAATTTATTGTAGTCACGGCATGTTCTAGTGTCATGGCCCCAAATTTTGTGGAAACCACAATAGGAGTTAGGATTGTAATTCCTAGTTTGTTGGCTTGGTGTATATTGTGGCCCAAAACTTTGATCAAACCATTGCCTATTAAAGTTTTGTGTTTGTTGTTTTTGGTTTGAATTCTGGTTTTGATACCTAGTTGAATTTTGATTTGGATCCCGTGTAGGGCTTTTCCGTTGTTGTTGTTGTTGTTGTTGTGGATGATTAAAATCCACTGTATTGATTGTTGGAGTAAAGTTGTTGTTTCGTTGATTGTTTATTTGTGGTGGAGTATTCACAACATTTACCTTTCTAGCCTGATCAGTTACTCCATCTGTTGTCACTCTGTGATTTTTATTAAGGATTTTAGGTCCTTGATTGACATTCGTGATAGTAGGATAAGTTGTAGTGTTTTGGTTGGAGGTGATTAACCTCCCGTTTTCTCCATATGTCTTGCGACCACTATCAATTGCCGCTTGATCTATTCGGAGAGCACTCTCAAGTACTTCATTGTAAGTTCTTAGTGGGAACTTCTGGACTTCTTCCTTCACTTCTCTGCTGAGAGAATGAAGGAATAGATCACATAGTTCCATTTGATCCATGTTCGGAGCACTTGCCGAAGAATATAGAACTATACGCCACCTCTGGATGAAATGGGCGACAGATTCATTGTGTTCTTGCTTAATGTGCAAGAATTCCCTGATTTATGTCCTTAATAATTTGTTCATGTCAAAGGCCTTGATGAACTCTGACACGAGTTGCTTGAACGAATGGATGGAAGCCTCAGGTATTCTATAATACCAATCGAGAGCGATACCTTCCAAGGTTTTGGGAAATATTTTAGCAACAACCCCATCCCATGGGAGTAGTTCTCGGATGGCTGTAGCGTAAGCTTTGATATGTGCATTCGGATCTCCCTCACCTTTGTATTTGGGAAAATCGGGAAGAGGTCTTGGAAGCATGATGCTTCGTATGGTGAAATCTAAGGGCTCTTTCAAGTATTCTGAATATGTCCCTATCGCATAGGTTTCGACCATTGATGGTGCCTGTTGAGGGAGTGGAGGTGGAATGGGTTGTTGATATGGCATTGCATATGCATTGGTAGGAGCATAAGGGAACCCCTGTGGTTGAGTAAAAATACCGGGAGAGGAGAACATATCCCCTTGTGGTGATTTGGAGTACATGTTTAAGTATGAAGGGGTATTGTCCAAGAATGGATTATTTTTTACCAGACCGGGAGGTATTGGAATGGTGTTAGAAACGGTGGTTCTAATCGGGGTTTGTTGTGAATACTGAGGGGTCATGCCTAACGTGCCTACTCCTGCGAGGAGGTCTACTTGGCTAGGATGGTGTGGAGGATTGGAATTTCCTGCCTGCATGAATTGGGAAGTTTGATTTGCTTGAGCAAGTTCTAACCCTCTCACTTTTTCTACTAACGTTGAAATGACTTCATTTGGTGAAGTCACAGTGTTTTTCCTTAGTGGCGTTTGTTGTATATCATGGTGTTGTATAGGCATGTGATATCCTGCTATGAATTGATCGCTGCCCTGCCAAGTTTCCCCGAGGGCATTTCCTATATGTAGTGGCATGGAGGTATTTTCTTGAAAAGAGGCCTTGGGTTGTGTTTGTAAACCTCCTATAGGTGGGTACATACTTCGAGAACGTTGTTCATTCCTGGCATAACGTACCGAATGTTCATCATCTAAACCCAGGTATGGGTCTGATTGTCTACTAATTTGTGGTCTAAGTAGTACCTGAGGAGACGAACTAGATTCTCCTATGAGCGTCATATTGTTCGAGCCTGAAGGCTCTGTTTGTTGTGTTTGAGTGAGCTGATCCAACTCCTCTGTTTGGAAAGATGAGCTATATCTGATCCTTGGAGATGGAGTTTTTGTTGATAATTGGTTAGTTGAGTAGTTGTCACCCCATACTGAGAGCGAGGGTGATGATTGTCTATTCAGTTGAGCGTAGTATGCCTCAAGACCTAAGAGAGGCCTACCATATGCATCGAATCCTGACATATTCGGGGGGTATATGAATACCCGCAGAATAATGGGAAGGAGCGAAGGTGATGGTGAAAGCTAATGAGGTAGTAAAGATGAAAGAGTCATTTTAATTTAAAAGAACCAGTAGAAATCTGACTCCAGACCAGAAAGTAGAAAGTTTCACGTCGGGTTCACCAATTTTGTACGATGGAAAAGTGAAAAGTGAGCATGGGAATCTATAGGTAACTTTTCCTCGCACCCGACCTCCCGAGGTCGTGCCGAGACAGCCGGTGGGGATTAAATATGTGTGGGATGCAGACAAACTAATTAGGCAATCTGATGTCTTCGACGTGCACTAGTGGAAATTGTGAATCTAAGGCAAAGAAGGCCCTCCTAACCTGAACTGGTGTGATAGATCGATCAGCAAGGATGACTGCTCGAAGGCTCCAATCAATATCAAGCTCTGGCGTGATTTGGTCTATGGGTTGTGGAATACGTGGAAAATGACATGAGATAGTTTCGTGTATGTTTCCAGATAAGGTCATAGGGTGGATGGTAAATATAATTGACTCTATGGGTGATTCTCTGGCCTAGTCCAGAACTCCTTAGCTTTGTTAGCTGCTTATGTCTAACAAGGATAACTGTTCGATGATGATAGGTGGAAGTGGAGTAGATCTGAATACTAGTGTATGTAGGCCAGCATCTATGTCTGATTCACCTATGGGCTCGTTGGGCTGTGGGATTTGTGGGTCACAACCGTAGATTCGTATTTGTTGTGGTCTTGTTATGGTCATATGCAGAATCAATCCCTAATCCCTAGTATCCAATAATCATATGCCTTTTCAGCTTCTATATTCAGAATTAATAATTGTGCGATCTTCTCAGAATATCTTACAGGCGTTTGTGCAACCTGAATTCTCAAGCTGGTATCTATATCTATGAGAGTGTCTCCTGCGTCTGGCTGTGGGACCAAAGGATCACAACCAAAGGTCTGCTCTCTTTCAAACCCTTCTACAGTCATGTGGATATGAATCTAGGGTAATCTGTAGTTTGGTTGATTTGACCAAAATGTGTGTGCTTGGTCGTCTTCTATGTTTAACCTGTGCAGTTGGAAACTGATTTGTTGTAAGTTTACCGTTGTTTGGAAGACTTGGATCCTGAGATTCTGATCTATATCAGTTATGGCTGTGATGAGATTGGGTTGGGGCACGATTGGCTCGAATACGTATTCCCTGGGCTCTCTAGGTCCCGTGATTGTCATACAAAAGTAATAATGTAAACTAAATGCAGCAAAATAAAATTAACTATGAGAAGTATGTCTATAACATATATAACTTCTATATTTTTGTTATTTTCTGATGAATTTTTAAATGAATTCGAAAGAGCAGCTATTTTAATATATCTAGAAATTGACAGCTTAATAACAAATTTTAAAACAAACAAATAACTGAGTATAGCTATTTGTCTGTGCAACTGTAAGTCTATTCTAAACAATGAAATAACTGATCTAATCTATTTGAAAGACTCTCGATCCTACCTCAGAAGTGAGGAAATGAATCATAGTTTCTCAGAAACTATCAATCCCCACAGCTTCCCTGGCAATATCGAAAGTAAAATTGACTGAAATAAAGTGATTAACTACTCTATTTGATATGATTCTAATTAGAACTTTGAAAGCTAGAACCTGGATTCTGCAGAACAGTGGTGAATCCGATGGTGTGTGTGATCTTGTCCCCTCAGTGTGATCTCCTCGTTCCTTCGTGTTCACGTGGATCCAGAAAAGCGTGTAATGCTAGCATCAACAGAAGTAGATATTGGGACAAAGGCAGCTTAGGATACAGACTGAATACAATGCGAGTAGGAGAGGGATAGCGCAAGAGTACAGAGCTTGGCTTATGCAATTCCTAGCGGGATTTATTGCGAGTCATGCAACATAAAATGTCCAGAACCTGAAACTATCCTGTTTGAAGAACAAAACCTATAACTTTAATGGCTTCCTATTGAAAACAAACTATTCTACTCCAATGGATTGGATAAAATATCAACAGCACTTGCACAAGATGGATATGTGGCTTCCTAACAGCAAAACAACACTAACTAAGCATGCAATGAAAGAAACTAAGAATTCTAAGTAAAATGAAAGACTAATCTATTGCAATGAGAAATTCAGAGGAAAATTTGAGGGGCCATTTGCTTGAGCACAAGCCATCTATTTATAGCATTTGCATTTACCCAAGGTAAAAACCAAATTGAACTCTTAAACTATAAACAATGGCAAAACACTATTCCAGGGAACCAGAATCATTAATGCAAGCTCATGGCGGTGAAAAAAAGCTGGTGAACGTTGAAATTTACGTGAGTCGTGTTAAAAGAGCATTCTGGAAAATGCGTAAAGGACCACCGCCCTGAGCAGGGCGGCGGTTACAGGACCGCCGCCCTGCTTAGGGCGGCGGTCACGAGACTGCCACCCAGGCAGGGAGTTTCATAACTGAAGAGCAAAAGGCCAAGAAAAGAGGGGAAAAGAGAAAAACAAAGCACGGGGGCTAAGCGGGGCATGCGGGATGTTAACGCATACTTGGAGAGCTTTTTCTGGATCCTGAACACCTTGCGAGGAGACCTGTATCATCATTGGGGTATGTGTTACATTGTTCAATGGAATCTTATGTGGAGTTCTCTTTTCTCCCTCTTCTTCTCTTTTTTTCTTTAACCGTGAGATTGCCCTTTTCTACATGGGTACCAAAAGAACAGTGTAAGGATCCTCAGTGGCCAAGAGCCCATTTTTGGCATATTTCTTATATACACTAAGAGAGTATGAGGAAAAGATTTCATCTCTTGTGGTGGATATTTTTCCCACTTTATTTTCCTCCATTGCTGAAAAAGGATCCTTGTTATTCATGGGTGCCTCTTCAAGCTTTTGTGTCGGGACCCATTTCTCATTTATGACTTGCCAGGGGCTCATCCTAATTTAAAATGAAGGGGTGTGTTGGTGTGATTCATTTTCCAAACCACGTGGCAGGTCATCTCACTTAGGTGTACATCATTAGGTCCAGGTGCATAACTTAGGGGTCATCGTGAAATTCCTTATGCATCAGTGTGTTATATGCATCATATGGGAGTTACTTCCCATTATGGGAATGAAACTCCCCTTCTCCACTTGAGAGGTCATGATTGCTACACTAGGGGTTATATAACACCATCTATATGTAAACCTCCCTTAATTCAAATCTATGAGAAGGTACATGATATTTTTCCCTAATCTGTTGAATCTTTGCATGCATGCTTGATTAATGTTCACTCCTCTATTAGACCTCTTCACTCTATTGGAAGATGAAATGTAAAAGTCGATGTTCATGCCATTCCACATGATCCTCATGCTTTAGACCATTTGATTTGTTCTCCCTCACCTTCATGACATTCAACATAATCCATCTTTCCATGGTCTAGAAGACCTCCCACTACTCAAATTTGTGCATTATGGTCTCTTGTCACTCATTCACACTCACATTGCCCACCATGCTTATATTGCACACAAAATGACTCATGAATGATCTCTTCATTGTTTTTCTATATATCTGCCTTATATGTTATTCAAAAATTATTTCTTCCCCTTATTCTATTTTCTATTCTACACTTTTCATCCACCTAATCAACTCACACCCTTGAATCCACTCGAATAGCAATATTGCTCCATATTTTCTCATACTCGCAGCTCATTACATTCTTCACATTCAATCTATTTACATCTTACACAAACTTTATTGATCTTCATTTTCTCCATTCTTAGCTCACCCTCTTGAGTTTCATTGTTTCTCCTTTCTAGCACATCTTTTAACCTCATCAAAAATTCACAATCTTCATTCTAGTTCTCTCTTATTTTGAAGTCGACTTTAGGCCTCCTTTTTTATTTAATTAATTCATAGCTTCTCTATTTTACACTTGTTCTTATACATATCTTTATCCACTCTAATCTTATTCCACTTCCTCTACATTGTCAACTCCTTATACCTTTATAACTGATTATGTGATTCTTCACTTCTTATGAGTCAACTCTTTCAAAGGATTTGTCATTGACTAGTGTCCTTTGGCCTTCCATCTCAATTTTTTGTAGACATGTTGCGCATACACTATGTACTAGCTACGTTATGACAGCGTATTGGTTATGTTATGGCTATGTACTTTACCACATATGCCCTTTGATTATTCCATACTATTTACACAAACATTTATCTTTATGATACAACTCCTCAACCTCCTTCTCTACTTTCTGTCACCAGTTCGTTGACTATCTTCTCCAGAATTAGCTCACTCATACTTATATTACATTCTCTCCGCATCTCCCTCTAAACTTATTACATGTACCCTCCTCATGTGGAATCTACTTACAAAAACCATTTTTAATATGATTTTATCTCATATTCATTTCACCAAATCAAAGGAAGTGAGTCGGCTAAATGTAAAACAAAAGATAACACCAAACAGAAGTGACCATAATCTATAAAACTTGTTTCCACCTCATTGGAATATTCACCATACACCTTTGCATCTTCAACATTTTCCTTGGCATGATTTCAAATAAGAATGTAATCAAACAAAAACCTCCATATTAATTCATTTATTAGATTCATACTGAAAACACTACAAGTTATGCGCTCACTAGCTAAACATATAATCGAGCTACACTGAGAACGGACCATTTTATCTTTTTCATTAATGAGTAAATTCTTCAATCAATATTTCTTTTCTAGATACTCTAGAACCTTGATCTTTAACATCAATGAAATTTATTCTAACACTACCAAAATTACTTTGAAGTTTAGATTCTTGAGGTCAATACCTCACAAAATTGGGGATAGATGTCTTTAGTGGGTTAGTACTCACAAAATGGTTGAGTTGTTCCTCGGCTTTGGGGATTGATGTCTCCAATAGGTTAGTGCCTACAAACAATTACAAAGAATTTTATTTGGGATATACTTAGATAGTGGATCCGAGTAGTCTTCTTTTTTGGTTTTTCTTGAGAGAGGGTTTTCCACATAAATATGTTGTTTCTCTATGTTACAAATTTTTTTGAATGATTTTAAATTTTTAATTATGGATGATAAATTTTAATAACTAAAATTTTATATTATACTCATTCACCCCCTATTAGTATAAGTTTTTTTAACAATTGGTATCAGAGTGGGTTCCTTTAAAATAGTCTAACCACTAGAAGGTAAAACTCAGAAACACACATGGCTAGTCAAGAAGGTTTCTCTTCAAATAGAGCTCTATTATTTGATGGAACTAACTATTATTTTTGGAGTATAAGGACGTGCACATATCTAATGGCCCTTGGTTTTAGTATTTGGAAAGCAGTAATAACTAGATATATAATACCACAAACACCACCAACAGATCAAGCTGGAAAGAAGGAAAGTGAGAGTATTGTAAAATCTATGAACACAATTTTGAGTGGCTTATCAGAACTAGATTTTTTCAAAGTAATGCATTGCACTTCAAAAAATACATATGGGATAAACTTCAAACCATAAATGAGGGTGATCTAAGAATGGATTTGAAAATACCCAATTCCATGTATTTTCCATATTTGATTCTTGCAATGCATATCTCAGCTTATTATTTCTTCATGAGATGGTCCAGTCAGGATGTGGGTGATCCAGAAACCTTAAAATGAAATTTCAAGCCATCATTTTTCTATGTAAGGGATTTTACAAGTGACGGTTACACAACTTCCCTGATGGTTACATAATCGCCACTCTTCACAGAGTGGTGGTTATGCAACCGACACTTTGTTTTCACCAGTGGTTTTGTCCCCAACAACTCCATAATTTGGGAAACTCAACATTTGAAAATGTTTTGGCTTCCAAATGGTTTGGTTCATCTTTCCATTCGATCCTAAGCATAGTTACTACAAATATAAGGTTGTGGAAGCATTCTAGAAATTGATTTTGAGTGAATTCTAGTGTGACCAAAGAGGAGAAGTTGATTTATTTCTTGTTTATTCATTTTGAGTGAGTTTACTATTGGTTAAGAGTTGTAAGAAATAAAATAAAAAGAGGAGTGAAGAATACTTCTTTAAGGTTTTATTGATAGTAGATTTTTATTTTCTAGAATTACATAGTGAGAGGGAAGCAATTTTCTTACCCATTGGAGTTTTTTCCACCTTGGGTTTCTCAATGATAAATTCTTCTGTCTCATTTGCTTTTTTTCTCTCAATTTGCAATATATTTGTGTTTATTTCTTACATATTATATTGGTTAAAATGAAATTAGTCATTTTCCATTCAATTCTCAGTAACTAGGATATGTTAATTGTGGGGAAAAGGTAGTTTACGGATCAAAGGATGACAACTAAGTAAAAATGGAAAAGCTCCAAACTCATATTAGACAGTTAGAAAACTTGAAAATGAAATATGAAGAAAATGAACTATAGCATATCTTCTGTCTTTGGATGATATTGTTAACATCATCAAAGAACTTGGTGAACAAGTTAAAGAATCCATAATAGTTTATAAGGTAATAAGATCTTTACCTTTAAGATTTGATGCAAAATTTTTATGTTATTAAAGAGATGAAATACCTAGACTATTTGAAGATGGATGAGTTACATGGAATTCTCACAACCTATGAGATGAGGACAGAAGCATAGAATCCATAAAAAATGGAAGCAACTTTCAAAGCTTCTAAAAAAGAGAAAAATAAAGAGTCTAAATCAAGCAATGAACAAGATGGGAAGGAGGCCATGTTCAACAAAAAGATTAAAAGGGATCCAGAAAATACAAAGGTAAGATACCTTTCAAGTGTTTTAATTGTGGTAAAATAAGACATTTTTCTGCCAAATGTCCACATAAAGATGATATTGATAATGAGAAAAATCATGATAAGGATGGGAATAACAAGGAAAGAAAATCTCAAAATAAGAAGAGATTCAAACAAAATGAATATAAGAAAAGGTTTGGAAATCACAAGTCAATCCTCTAATCCAAAAGGAATAGTAGTTTATATGAGGAAAGTGATGAAATCATATCAGGCAGTAACAGAGAATAAATTTTGTTCATGGCTATAGAAATAAAAAATGATTCATCTACAAGTTCTTATAGATGAGTTAAATTTTCTTAAGAAAAAGAATCTAAAAAAAAGATTTCAAATTCAAAAATATTAATAATTTAATTGTTATTTGGAAACAAAAATGTCAAAAATTCTATAGGAATCAGAAAAAGGGTCATTAGCCTAAAGATTCAACTTAAAGAAACAAAGAGAATAGAGGAAGAAGTTAAAATTAAATTTAAGACAAAGGACAAAGACTGTAAGAAGATGGAGTATGAAAATAATTTACCTTGAGGAAGGAATTAGAGAAGAAAAACACTCAATTGAAGAGTAGCTTAAATTTTGAAAAGAGTACTGAAATTTTGAATGATATAATCAATCACCAGAGGTCACCATTTAACAAGATTGGGTTTGGCTATGAATAAAAATAAGAAATTAACAATAATAATCTAGATTTAAAATCTAATGAGCTTAAAAATAAATAAATAAGATTCCTCATAGGATCAACAAGGAAAACAAAAGTGAGAACCAAGGGCATGATGTTCCCATAAGGAATCATAGAAGATCACTCCTTCCAAAACAATCTCATATGAATAGGAACCAAAATTCATTGTATGATCATTGCTTTAATTGCAACAATTTTGACCATAGAGAAATGGAGTGTAGGGTACATGCAATAAATAGGTATGCATGGGAAAATGGGATAAGTATTAATGAAGTTTTAAGTAGAAATTATAACTCATTTTCTCTGTTATCATATTACAAAGAGAATAACATTGTATATGTTATAATTGTAATAAGTACGGTCATATATCATGGTTTTGTATAAATTATTATTGAATAACCCCCTAGACAAAACAAGATAGTGAATGCGCCTGTTATAAATAAAAGAGAACATACAAAAGTATGAGAAACAAAAGCAAGAGGAAGTTAATTAGTACAAGGAAAAATATATGCTTGTGCAAACAACATTTCATGCACAAAGATGAAGGGAAACAATGGTATATTGACAACAAATTCTCAAGGCACATGACTGGAGACAAAAGAAAATTTCTCACTTTGAAGGAAATTAGTGAAAGCACAATAAATTTTGGAGATAATGGCATGTCGTGGATATCTGGAAAAGGTACCCTTAGTATTGATAATGGACAAACAACAACAAAAATGTATTATATGTTGAATGCCTAAAGCATAACCTTCCAAGTGTTATTCAAATGTGTGATCAAGGACACACTCTTACGTTTTATACTTAAGGTTGTGAGATCTAGAAAACATACACATGAAAATTAATTGTAGATGCAAACATAATAGAAAATAACTTGTACACTCTTGGTGAAGTTAAGGGAAAGAAATGTTACATGAGTCGAATTGATGAAAGTTAGCTATGAAATAGAAGGATGGGCCATATGAATCTTGATAATCTAGTAAAAATCAGCTCTATAAAATCTGTAAGAGATATGCCAAAGATTATAAAACCATCAAATATTATTTTCAAGTAGTGTCAACATGGGAAACAGAAAAAGGGAACATTTCAAATCAAAAGAGTACTCAACAACTAATCCATTAGAACTAATCCATATAGACATTTGTGGGCCTACAATAATGGAAATTATACAATGAGAAAGTTATTTCATGTTGTTCATTGATGATTAATATAGAATGACATGGGTCACTTTTCTAAAACAAAAATTTGTGGCATTTGATAAGTTTAAAGCTTTCAAAGCCTTAGTGGAAAATGAAACAAACTTAAATATCAAGTTCTTGATATTGGATCAAGGATGTGAGTTCCTCTCAAATGAATTCAATAACTTTTGTGAACAACATGGAATAAAAATGCATCTCTCAGCTGCAAGGACTCCACAACCAAACGGAGTTGTTAAAAGAAAGAACTAAATTGTCCAAGAAATGGTTAGAACTATGCTAAATGAATCTAAGATATCAAACATGTTTTGGAGAGAAGAACTCAACACGATAGTCACATTTTGAATAGAGGAAAAATAAGAGTAAACAATAGTAAAACCCCTTATGAGTTATGGATGGGTAGACCAGCATCAGTTAAATACTTCAAAGTGTTCGGGAGCAAATGCTTCAATAAGAGAGATGATGAAGGCTTGGGAAATTTTGACTCAAGAGTTGATGGAGTTATTTTTATTAGATATTCCTAAAAAAGTAAAGCTTATAAATGTAATAATAAAAGGCTACAAAAAATCATAGAAAGTTCCAATGTAAAGATGGATGAAACAAGACCTCAAAAAGTAAGTGTAAAAACAAATAATCATTCAGAGGGACCAAAATTCAAAGAAGAAGAAGAAATATAAAAAATAATAAGTGGAACGAAAGAATACAAAGGCACCATTTAGATCAGGGAAATTTTTAAGACCCCCCCCCCCCAAAAAAAACAAATCATATAAATTCGTTGGCAAATATGGGAAAATTGACTTTTTTTTATTAAGTATAAATAGTTTTGAAGGGACTATACCCTGTGTACAAAAAGGCTCAAAAAGCCAGATAACAGCAAGGGAAAACTAAACCCAGAAAGGCTATACACCTTAAACAAGGAGGCTCAACACAGCTAGATACAAAGCAGAAAGAGAACAAAAAGATCAAACCAGAAATTGATTCGACGAAGAGCATAAGAGCCAAAACACAGCAAAAAGGGATCCACAACAAGGCATCCCAACGAAAGGACAACAACAAAACCGCCAAAAAACAACATCAACTCAACATCAAAGCAGCACCAAGGCTCCGCATCACTTGACAGCCTTGTCAAGCTTGACCTTAATTTTTTGGAGAGAAATGAAGAGTGCAATGGTAGTGGCCTGATAAAGATCACTCATGTCTACCTTAGCAAGTGCCAGATCCCGGGTCTCGTTGGAATCCCAAATATTTACAGGGATGCCGCTAAGGCTGTATACACTCTTGACATACTGTTCCATAAAATTATACATAACTTTTAGAGCCGAAGGGTGCAATCCTGCCATCCCTTGGCATTGCCTAGTCTAGTATCTAATGAAAGTAGTTATTTGTAGATCTCAGCAATAGTGTCTGCATCATCAGGATTTTGCAACTTCCGCTTACCTTTTGATGTTTCCATACTCTTCAAGGCATTTTTTAGGTCCTTGATCTCCTCTTCAAGTTTACTAACTCTGGTATGAAGATATGTTTCCTTGGGATGATCCACAAGAGTACTAATGTGCAGTAAGTTCTCTGCAAGCTCCAAATCCTTATTCTTGCTGCTATGTAGAACTATTTTTTGAGGAAAAAGGATGATTGAGGGATACAAGGGGATTTTATACCTGATTATTCTTTGACTAATAGGATTATGCTCGAGAATAGGCAATGATCCAGGATTCTGTCAATAGAGAGTCTAGGGGTTTAGGAGAGGAAGGGGCTACGGGAAGATAACCAGGTGTTGAGAGAGGCAATTTTGGTGAAGTGAGAAAGATAATGGGCCTTAATAGAGGGGAACCGCCCCTGTGCAGTGCTGCATATGAACTTCAAGGAAATTGAACATTCTCTAGAGGAGTTTAGTAATGATAATGAGGGAATTTTACTTTCAGATATTCTCTACAAAAATGATTTAGAAAAGATCAAGATGCTTTTAAGAGGAACTGGTGGCATTTATATTCTTTACCAAAGTAGACATATCTTAACTATCATCTTGTGCTATCTCATCAAACAACGCTTTAGGTATGGAGGCTACCTTGATGCCTTACCGTGAAAAAATCCAGTGCTTCTCCCCTTCATCTAGAAACTTTTTGGCCTTCGTGTCTCTATGTCACATCACTTTTGCTGAAAAATCTTACTCCCTTCCATGCTTAGGCCAGTGAATTCTAGGACAATAAGTTCTTCTGTAGACCTCGACCTGGTGTTTTATCCATATTCCACCACGCAATGTTTTTCCACCCTATACACAAACTGAAGGGAAATATGTTGATCGATGCCCTTGAATTCCTTTCCATGAGGTTGGAAAATACCTCCCATCTATAAAAAATTCCATAGCACCAGTATCTTTTGTTTCAGGCTGGATCATACACAGGCTAGGTTTTGCAACCTGGTATGGTGCTCCTACCATGATATGCCTATCTTCTGCCTGAGCTGGATTTCAATGATGTACAAGTTATGAAATGAAAATCATTTCCTTCCCAGTACCACTTCTTAACAACGTATTTGGGTCACCCCAAAAAGCATGCAGAATGTTGCACATGATATTTGATGTTGGGGTTAATCTATGCCATGTGGGAGAGTCCCTCATTACCACATCATGCAGAGGATCTATCTCATTGATTGTGTTTGGATATCAAGTATATCTTTTATAATTGTCATTAATGATGACATTTTGTACGTTACTATGTAGGTTCGCCATTATTAAAACAAATGTGCATAGTTTTTCTCTAACCCCAATGTTTGCTAAACAAGTCGTGTCTGTGACTTTATTGCCTTCTCTATATGTGAATGAATGAATCTTACAATTTGTGAAGGACCATTACATATATTCAATGGACTTCACTGAATTAAATCCTTAATGGATCCAGCTAGGAGAATGATCCTAATTTAGATGACCTTACATGATATTCAATGGAATCTCCTTCTATTGATTATATTAGAAATATTTACAATCTCTATGACTAATCTAATTCCCCATAATGCGATAATAGAGCTTCCAACTAAATGATTTTTTTGATGTCCCATGATACCTTGCCATAAGAAAGTGGCAAATACACAGTAACCTATAATGATCTCTGATTATATTCCAAGGGAATTAATTGCTTCTTAGAGTCAACATTATTTTGGCAGCCTCTGCATAAATGTATCTAATCAATCCCATTTCAGTGGGGAGGCTTATTTATAGTCATACGATACAACGTAGGATTCGATCAATGCTATTATTTGCTTTACCTAGGAAATTTGACCATCACATAATGTTAGAGGTACTATAAACCCTTCATGTTATGAGTTACTAGTTTATTTTAGTAGCTAGTTCACTCATTTGATTAGGAACAAATAAACTTGTACATATATTATGTTATCAGCTACACCCTGGTGGGACCATCCTGTTGGCCAATCCCTATATCTAATTTCTATTTATTTAATTATTCTATCTTCTGACTAACAGTTGTTAGCATGACCGGCTCGATGAGAAATTCTTCTTTTCTTGTGTATGACGTTTGGCATAAAAATTGGACTTCTCTTCACTAAAGTTGTAGAATAAAAAGGAAAATCTTTATCTAATGTTGTATGCGATCTTTTTCCTTGAGTTTTCTCCTTGATGTTAGCAGTTCATATGATCCCTTTCAATAAGAAATGTGGTGTCCTCCATTGAAAGATCACACTTTGCATTTGGTTTTTAAATAAAAATCCCTTTCTTTTCTGCATCCTACTTACTCACATAGTTTAAGTAGGATGTTAACCTACTATATTTGACAATCCTCACACACGACCTGAAACTCACAAAATAATCAACACAGTCTGGTAAACATATTTTATCCTACACACTGATAGACATGATTGGGATGTTCATCAGGCTCGACAGGAAACCACTGAGACTGCTCCCAAGCTAGAACAAACTTGAAACTAGACATGGACTACCTTCTCTTAGGTACCCTGAGTATCCATCCCCTTTTCTATTTTTCACATTAAAAAAATAAAAAAGAAATGTATTTCTTGACTTATTTGGTCGGAGTTAGCATAAATATTATTCTTTTTTCATGCCCATAATTACTCGTTTAGTGGAAAAAATAATGTGAACAAAACTCCCCTTTAAACAAGTTTTGCAAATAACGACTAAAAAAATATCTTCTACCAATGATTACTTTATGGCATGACCCTTGATTACTCTCTTCATCGAGTACTAATCCTTGTCAATTTCAGCATTTTAAACACTAGAAAATCCTCTGAATTCAATGACCACTCACCACTAGAAACTAATCCCTGATTCTACCATTGTTATTCTCGTATAGATCCAACCACACCCATTCCAATCTACTAGTGATGGAACCTTTCAGCCTCCCTCTCATCCTCATGGTGAAGATGAGCACTCACCCAAAGTGCAAAGGTACCAGGTCCCTCTTTAGAGTTGCTTGTCTAGAATGTTAGCATGATTGTGCATGTATATTCAGATTCATAACAGATAAGTAACTAATCCACAGTGCATAAACCAGATCTAGATCTAAACCATATGAAAGATTGACTAAACAATGATCATAATGAGATTTACCATGAAAGAACCATATTCAGTCACATCTAACACCAATATCCAGCCAATATGATCCATTATATTAAATACTGCAAAACATAGAAGCTTCATACATTCAAGATAAATTTTCCATGGTTATGTGTGCTAACAAATCCTAACATAACTCTACAATAATCAATCTCTCAAAACCATGCAAATCAATACATATATATAGGGGTGGGGACTTTCCCTTCACCACCTATGCACCTTCCAAAAATAGGCTACATGCTAATAATAGCCATGTGCCTTTACAAAGGAATACAAAACATGCAAGTGCTCTAACAATAGACTTCTATAGTTAACTATGAGTAGAAATCCTATTATTAGATCAAACTATGCATGTCACTCGAACTACTGCAAATCCCAAAATAGCCTTGCGTGAAGTGCAAGTCTTCATGTTATCACATGCTCAGCACTCCATCTCCAAAAATAGCCTTGACCCACAAAAAGTGGCTAAGTCCTGAATTCAAACTATTCTGTGCACTCATGTTCCTCTATGATTTCATGCCTTCCTGTGCCTAGTTCGTGCACCCAATCCTTATGCACTTTCATAGTTGAGCTATATTCCATGTGCTCAACATTACCCCACACTAACTGCATTGTCATCCCCAAAAATGGGAAATCCCACTTATATCTCCAAAGAAAAGAATAATGAATGAAAGAATAAAGACTTGTTCAAAAAAAAAATGAGACATCACTCAACTCTTTCCTCCTCAACTGGCAGTATTAACTCTGGATACTCATTCTTAATTTCTACCTCCAATGTCTACCAAGTCACTCAACACCTCACCTGTCTTATCTGGGATGTCTGTCACAATGGCATCCAGTTCATCTTGAGTCATATTTTCTTTCTCATTTTGTAGAACCCTGACAATGTTAGCCATGCTTGACATTATTCCCTCCATGGAGTCCATTTTCTGTGCAATAAGCTTCCCAATTTCATCTATTCTATCCCTGTGTGGATCTTGGGCTGATGTAAGGGCTTCACACTTTTCTTTTACTAGATAAATTCTATCTATGTGCCCAAGTGTCTCATCCTTCATGGCCTTCAGGACTTCATTATCTTCTTCAAGGGTCCTTATTCTAATTATCACATCTGGAGCTGCACACATGTTCAGAGCTTGATTTCCCTTCTTAAGCTCATCCTTCAAGGCCTGCAATAAAGATTTATAACTTGCAATTTTTTTGGAAATGGTGGCCTTGGCTCTTGCTGTTTCCTCTGCAGGATATTTTGGTGGGCATATGCACATGAGCCCTTCATCTATGACTATTTTAACCAATTTCTAGACATAGTGCATTGCAGAAGGAAATTTTTGAGGGAGTTGAGACTCTAGATGAGGTCTTACCTTCAAAATGTCATCCCCAATTTCCTCAGCCATACTGATCAATGCCTCATTCTTTTCCTCTTCCCGTTCCTTTTCTACTTTCAGGTGCTCTATTTCTCCATCCTTCTCCTTGATGTCTTCGATTAATGCTCTAATGGTTGTCACTTTATCAACGTTCATGTGTGCAACCTTTGTAGATACCTTTACTAAGGCATTACTTACCTGCTCATCTGACATGGACGTGGGATTAATATTCATATTTCAGAGATGTGGAGACTTTTTAATCCAGTGTGATATGCAGGATTCTTTGCATACATCAAAATATAGCTCATCCATGTGATTTTGCATGGACCAAGATAGTTTCTTCTTGGTTCATGCATTGGCCATATCTACATCCATTAACTCCCAACCATATAGATCCTTTTTCTCTACAGTGCTCTGAAATCGGGCTTGTATGATTTTACTAATATCATTTATGTAGCCCATGTAGGAGTTATGTAATCTTCACCCATTTTTCCTTCTTTTCCCCCTGCCTTTGGGAACATGGGAGCTTGATTCCAGAGATGGGTCTTTACCTTTCTGTGTATCATCGGGTGCACCAGAAGGCTCACCCTTATCTGATTCTACACCCTACTCCTTATGCTCTTCTTCATCATTCTTCATACCTTCATCACAAGGCTCTTCTATGTCCTTAGGATTAACTGGTTTACTAGGAACACTTTCACCAGACTCATCCCCCTCCTGTCCTTCATTCTCATTGCATGCCTTCTCTTCTTCTTAGGTTCTGCTTTAGGTGGTGAAGTCCTAGGTGATCTCCTTAATGGTTATGACATCCCCACTCTGAAGCCCTTGTCCTCTTGAACACTCTTTTGTACTGTGGCTCTTCTGGAGTGAACTCTATGTCTATCTTCATTGTGCCTGACTCCTCATCTTGTTCCTGCAGTGGGGGATTTGGTTCATGCTCCCTTTTCTTTCCAACAGTGGGCTACTTCCTACCCCTATGCTCCAGACCCCCATCGTCTTTATGCAGTTCCTCTTCTTCTCCTTCTTCTTCTTCTTCCAGTGGGATGAACATTCTCTTCCTCCTCTAAGGTACCCACTGTGTGCTTCCCTTTAGGTGGCCCAGGTAACTTGAACTCATTTTCCAAGTACTTTCCATTTTGTAGTTTAGGCTTTAAGTACACATACACCAAATCCATGCCCAACTGGCCAATGGCCAAGCTTACAACCTTCATATTAATGTCATCTGATATTAAATGCTCAATGTAAGTAGTCTTACCTGGGTAGACATAGGTTTTCCTCAGTGTATGGTAGTCACAATCTACCTTGTCTGCATTGAATATCAAGTGGTGCGCATCGGAAAATCTGTGAATAGATGCCTAGAAATAGTGTGTGGTAAAAGCATAAGGTATTTTGCACCATGGGCTCCATTTCCCATCTTTCATTGCGAAGCACCCAATGCAATAGTGTTGGTATACTGCCAGTTGTACCTGTTTACCCACAACTGAAGGTAACTCCTTGGGGATCCTCCATTCTTCCTCAAATGTGGTGTGCAACCACTCATACCATAGCTCTACCCTTTGTTTGAAGGGTCCACTCATTGAACCATCACAAGTGTAATATGAAAATATCTCTGCCAAAGACTTCTCTGCTTGAGGGAACATCCATATATTGTCCTTTGGCCCATCGGGCACACCAATTTCCACAAAAACTAAGGATAAAAGGATAGCGCAAAAACTTATCTTTTCACCTTCCTTCGCCTCCTCAATGATGGTCTCAGCAATAAAGTTGGAGATGTTGTAGACAACCCCCTTTTTCATTATCTACGTGACATAAAGCCATACCCTATTGACTTTAGACTAAAATTCTTGATTATTGATCTTTGTTAGCAGATGTGTCACTTCATGGGTGACTGGGTACTTCTTCAACTTGGGGATATCCATCCCATGCCCACCTTTAGTGTTACACAACTCCTTTTTTATATGGTCTCCTTGTTAATGAGGTCACTATTTATCTCTAAGCCTGAGCTCTTTAACCCTATCAAGATGATAATCAATGACATTGTAACCCTCATTCGGCACCCAACGAAGTAAAATAAATCTTCATGTACTTAGCTCATGAGCCATTGGTATAGTTTTTCAGGTTTGCTAAAGTATGGGAGCTCATACAATTGTAATACTCCTACCTTGGCCAAAAATTTCTCACCTGCATCATCATAAACTGGCATGTCATGTGTTTTCCTCTTCATCATCTTCACTATGAGAAAATTTTCCAAATCCTCCTTTGTGTCCTTGGTTCTGTGGTTGTAATCACTGACTTTGCAGTGATGAACGTGTGAATCCCAATCACACCCCATAAGAACACCCTATGGGTATTGCATTTCTGAAAACCTACCTTCGGGGGAATCTTCTACTTCGATTTGACCTCCACCTTCTTCTTCCCCTTTGTCCCCACTCCAGGTGCTCTCCTTGGTGCCATAGTAATTAAAAAGGTGTGCTTTTTACCTCTGTCAAGTTGTGTGACTCAAAATTTCATGCCCTAGCCTGAAAACATGTGCCCTAGCTCCAATTCAAACCCTAGTGCTTGATTTATCCTCCCCACATGCCTCTTCTTCACTCAAACCCTTCTCTAATGGGAGTGCAAGTCAATCCCATGCACAAATCTGATCACAACACCTAGTTTCTCAGCTCTCCACACTTCAACAATGTCTCGCTAGCTCATTCACAAATAGCTCACTCAAAAATTCATAATTGCAAAGGTAAAAATGAATCCACATTCCATCCTTATATAGATTTTAAAAAAGTTGTCACATTTATTACTCCTTTACCTACCACTTATCCTAGCATTAATACATCATTTCCAATGTTTCTGTTGCTCATTTTTGTGCCACAGTCATAACCTTCTGGCTGTGCCTTCTACTTCTTGGCCACAGACCTCCTCTTTGCTTATATGCACCTGAAGTACTTCACCACTGTGCCTTCTTCTAAGTAGTTCTACTGTTGCAGCCTACCTTGCATTATACTGTGTGTCCATCTTTTCCATCTGTGGTCTTAATTTGAGAAAATTTTTTCTATCTGCACCCTTTCCAAAAAGCACCTGCAAAAGAAATTCCTTATGCATACCCATCTTCAAATGACAATCAACTATATTCAACTTGGTAATGAACCCTGTATATAAACCACCCCACACTAAGGGTATGTGTGGTCCTCTGTGCATGAAAACACTTAAATTGTAATCAGATTATTACACAAAACACTCAACTAAATTGACAAAGCATAGCAACGATGAAGGAAACACATATAAAGGAAATGCATTAAGGGAAACCTAATCTAAGTGGAAATACTACCTTATTACAAACACCAAGAAGACTTATTTATAGTAGGGCTTCAACCTACTCCCGTTAAAGTAACTAGGAAACCATGTTCCATCCAGCGCCTCTAACTGGAAAGCACCTGAATCAAGTATATGAGTGATAACATATGGTCCCAACCAATGCACTTTAAGCTTTCCAGGATGGCAAAAAACTTTGAATCATACAGAATCACCATTTTCCCAACCTCAAGCTTCTTATCTTTGATGTGCCTATCATGCCATGCCTTCTTCCTGGATTTTTCTTGCTTATGACTCCATCTTGCTATGGTGCACCTTTCATCCAGCTGCATCAACTTGTCAATGTGTTCTTCCAATGCTTTCTCATCAGCTAGACCTCTTGTGCATAATACACAAAGAAGGTAACATGAATTCCATGGGGAGAACTACCTCTGTGCCAAACACCAACTGAAAGGGTGTTGCTTTATTCAACCTCTTGTAGGTTGTCTGGTATGCCCAAAGTACTGCAGAAACCTTGTCATCCCAATCTTTCCTTCCAACATCACAATTTTTTGTCAAAGTATGGCTCAATATCTTGTTGAAGGCCTCAACAGTTCCATTTTCCTAAGGGTGATAAGGGGTTTTCCTATGGTGTGCAACCATGAATTCATCCAATAATATTCTGATAGTCTCATTAAGGAAATGAGTACCCCTATCACTTGTCAAACTTAAAGGGCAACCATACCTGCTAATAATATTTTCCCATAGAAACCTTGTTGTTGTAGCTGTTGTGCAATCCTTTGTAGGCACCACTTCTTCCCACCTTGTAAGATAATCTATACAAGTTATAATATAGTGTGATCCAGTCCTACATGCGGCTGGGGAAATAGGGCCCACAAAGTCAATTTCCCACTTCTCAAAAGGTTTGCACTAGTAATAGGCCTAAAAGGCATTTCATCTCTTGCCCAGGATTTCCAAGGCACTGACAATGGTCACATGCCTTACAATATGCTTTGCAATCCTTGTACAATGTTTCCCACCATAGACCAGCTAGTAGAATCTTGCACATGGTGGCATCCCCTACATAGTGTCCACCTACAATACCACCATGAGCCTCTCCATAATTGTGTCATGTTCATACTCAAGCACACAACAACAAAAATTCATCATGGCCTAATTTGTATAAGTCTCCACTAATCAACATGTAAGGTGCGGTGTGGATAGCAAGTTTTTTCTTTTCTAAAGCCTTCATTCCTTTTGGCACCATACATGTGCATAAAAAGAAAACAATATCTTCCAAGTCTGAGGGTGCATGGTTCAACCTGAATAGTTGTGCATCTGGCATTGTGTCCTCAATGCTCTATGCATCCTCTCCTGATTGAATCCTTGATAAATGGTCTGGACCAGAATTTCTCTTACCTGGCTTAACCACCACTGTAAAATTGAACTCCTGAAATAACAGTACCCAATGACATATGTGCCCCTATAAAATGGGCTTGTTCACCAAGTACTTCAATGCCATGTGGTCTGTATAAAATATGAAAGGTGTAGCCAGCAAATACTGTCAAAACTTATGGAGTGCGTAGATCATAGACAAGGCCTCATGCTCTGTCATTGTATAATTTTGTTCTGTTGGAGTCAACTTCCTGCTAGCAAAGTAAATAGGATGATCAACAATCCCTTCTCCAGGTTGAGCTAATACACACCAATGGCCATGCCAGAGGCATCTACATGAACATGAAAAGGTTTGGACCATGAAGGAAAGCACAAAATAGGTGTTGTAGTAAGCCTTTCCTTCAGTGTGTCAAATGTGTGTTGTTGTGCCTCACCCCAATAGAACTTTCCTTTTCCCTTGAGTAATTATTCTAAGGGCATGGTGATCTTGGCATATCCCTTAATAAAATTTCTGTAATAACCTGTGTGCCCCAAGAATCTGTGCACCTCACTTTGGCTAGTAGGTTCCTCCAAGCCCAAAATCACAGCTACCTTAGCAGGATCCACTAGCAAGCCCTCTTTACAGATGATGTGCCCCAATAAAAATTCCAAAGGGGTGGAAAATATACACTTCTTAATGTTCAAGGAGATGCTCAACTACCTACATCTCTCAAACATTAGCCTCAAATTATCACAATGATCTTTCATGAGCCCATAGACTATCCAATCATCCAGATACACCTGTAAGAACTTGTGAATAAAATCCTGGAATGCTTGTACCACTATGCATGAAAATACTGCAGGTGCATTCTTTAATCCAAAGGGCATAACCATGTATGAAAAAATTCCCCACTCAGTGGTGAAATTTGTCTTCTCTTGATCCTCAATAGCTATCCTCACCTGATGATATCCAGAGAATCCATCAGTGAAGGAGTAGATTTCGTGCCCTGCAACGCCTTCCAAGATTTCCTCAGTAAATGGTGTGGGAAAGGGATCAATCACACATGCTGCATTTAACTCCCTGTAATCCACACAAATCTTGATTCTACCATCTTTCTTGATGTTGATCACCATAGGACTTACCCATTCTGACTCCTCAATTGGCACAATAATTCCAGAAATTAACATTTTGTCAATTTCTTCCTTTACCTTGACACAAGTTTGGATTCATCCTCTAAGGCCTCTTCTTGACTAGGCGTGCACCTTCTTTTAACTTTATCTTCATCTCTCCCAATGATTCATGTACACCTTTCAATTCATGATAGCCTCTAGGGAACAAGTCCTAAAAGTCACGCAACAACTCAATGATCTTAGCAACCTCAGAGTCAGACCAGTAATCTCCTATAATGGCCTCCTTAGGTTCAACATCTGTTCCAATGTTCACTTTCTTGGTCTTCATAGGCTCATGGTAGGTACGCGCCTTCTCATCTGCAATTTCCAAGACTTCACATGTACCCTCTATGTGCTCAATGTCTAGGTTATCTACCTCTTCATAATCAACCATGTAAATCATCTTACCATTTTCCCTTTCTAGGTAGGTGTGCTCAAGTTGTTCAACATTTGATTCTTCCTCTTCAAAATGTGCCACCATGTCTGATTCTCCCAATAACTCCTGAAGTAACTCTTCTTTCTTTGCACTATCTCCTATAGTTAAACATTTCATAACCTATAATTCCTCATTTACCAAGGTTTAGAAGAAAAGTAATCAAAGGTCTGAGTCATACCTTGAATAAGTTCATGCCATTTTCCAGTCTCTCTATTTAACTCTGCATAGATATAGCATGTGCACGTGCAGCCTCACAAGGTGAAGTAAAACTTGTGCACCCATAATGAAGGTGGTAAAGCTTCCTTCCCCCTCCATCTAGAGTCTCTCACACTGCTGAAATGGTGTTGAACAGGATCATTACCATGAAATGCACATATTTGAGTAGGTGCATTACTTCTTAGAAACTGTAGATAAAGAAATCCTCACTTCTCTCCATTCCAAAATATTATCCCTGTGAACCATCCACCTATAAAATAACATATTTCTTATTTCCACCTGATCCTTCCACTGTTCTTCCATGGCACACAGGAATACATCTAGGTTTCCTTCATTCAGTGTACCTGTACCAAGGTTGTGTTGCCTATTCTTCCTAACACATAAGTCTGCTGGCCACATTACACGCAAGTTATGCACTTCTTACTTCATGCCCCAACCATTTCATAAGTTCCATGTTCCCAATTATCACATGCAATACTTGTAGTATCACTCATGGAGACTGTGCATCATCCCACTGGAGATAATTCCTTCCTTTAGATGGCTCAATTACTTTGGATCTCGAATGGTGCGCACATAAATTTTGTTAAGTCTTCTTCACTTAAGGTGCATCTACATAAAGGTGTAATCATTCCCATCCTTCAAAGGGATAAAATGACGTTCATAGATCAACATCTATTCACTGTTGTTCTCAAAACTGATGTAGCCTTTGCAAGCACTAAGACCTCAAATCCCTTTGCAACTTGGACCCTTGGCATAGTAAAGGTAATGCATCCTTCTAAGATCTCCAGTTGTCTGTCAAGTATCAAAGTTTAGTTCACTTGGCCCCTTTCCATAGTAAATGCACTTTGGAAGATGACTGTAAGAGGATGGTCTTCCCAGAGGTCTACCCATGTATACCAAGGTCCTAAAGTAAACATTCAACTTGCCTGTGCCAATCAAAATATGTTACTCAAAATCCACCCATCCACAACAGCATTCAAGTTGATCTCCTTTTCATAATCCAAGCTATGAGGAGGAAGATATTAGCATGTAAAATCTGCCACTCATGCTCAATACCTTGTGCATGGAGTGTTTCCTTTAACCATTTCCCTAGTAATGGAATAAGTTCTCTTGGCGCAACATCTTGCTACATACTTATTTGAATCATCAACATCTTACGTTGGAAAGTCTCAAAACCTTATTTGTTCTAAATTCCTTGACTGTTCCTTTAAACATTGTATTTCATCTAAGATAGGGAAAAGTGCTCCATGGTTTCCTAATAAACCTCTTATTCAGATGTGTAGGGTCTAGATATTTTGCTGATAAAATATCCAGCCCTCTTAGTGATGACAGGGCTTTTTAATGGCGTATCTTCATAGGATTATCCACCCTGAATGTTCTGGTCACAGTTCCCCAAACAAGTCCATGGAACTTAAACCTCCTTTAAAGGATATCCATTTGTTTTTGATGAGCATGATTCTAATGTGCATGTCAACCCTTCTCAGGTACTACCTAATTTTTAATTCTTTGGCTGTTCATAAATTTCATTGCACTTTCCTTAGTTATGATTATTTCTCAAAATTCATGAACACTAATAAAACCTAGGGCTTTTCAACCTAGTAATTCAAATGGTTATTAGCCCAAATGTCATAAAGTTCAGGAACTTTCATAATTAGGGTTCTTTCTGCAAAAATAAACCCTAATATTATGAATACATTTCACAAGGCATGACCCAAAGTTGAGATGATCAAATGCACGTCAGGCTTCACATGTTCCATGAGATTTGAGAACTCTCATTCTAGGGCATCACCATAAGTATTGATCTCGACCCCCTGAATCGAGCCACATGTAATCTTCAGTCTGTGAGTATCTATCAAAGCGCATTTAGAACAAATATCCACGTTGTTGTATCCACGTTGTCAAAATGGACAGCCCTTGTATCGACATGGGAAGAAATAATTCAAGCCACCCAAGTCTGAGGGTGCCATGCTTTTTCAATCACAATTTCAAATCTATCATAAGTCTGCAGTCTCAAATTCCATTGCATGGTCATGGTCTGTATAAATAATTTCAGGGGCAATACATGCTTCTTCCTTATCAAATACCATTTATTCAATGGGGCATCCAGATTACATCGATCCTCAATGTGCAAATCTTCAGTTCGTGTGGCTGCCCTAACTATGTCTCATGTGAAGCAGGTCTCCAAAGGTGCAAAGCCTCTTCCTTAGTGTGCTGACTTAGACATGAACTACCAAATCAAGGGAATTAGCCATAAAATGACATGAAATTCTCGTAACTGCTTTAGTGCCACTCCAAATATCCTCAAAAGGTGCTTATCTTTTCAAGGGCAAATTCTCACTATAAAATTATTCCAACTACTAATCAGGACGTAACGCGGTACTTCCAGGCACTTTGTCAGGGTTAAATGTTACCAGTAATAGTGTGTCACCCTCACAACAAGGTGTGATCAAAAGGACTCTAAAACTTCTGAATGACAACTTCCTTTAAATTGTGCGAATATCAAAGACATGTAATGAAATGAGCACTCCACATTCTACCAAGTCAGCCCACCAGATCAGAAATGTTCTCCAGTTCCAAAGCAACTTAGCTCCCAATCCACTCAAACTCTTGATCCTCCATATAACAAGAATTGAAAAGGATGCACGTGCTCGTGTCTCTTAACAGTGTGTCCTCAAAAACTAATCCATGCAAGCTACTTCAATGTCACGCAGGTCTGGCCTATTATTCTGTGAAATATATGCCCTCCTGAAAGTTGTTACCAGTCCTCCAAAAACAAGATTTCAACTTGGTGCTCATAAATTCCATTTTATTTGCCACTCATTAAAAAGGTTATTTAACTGTCAAAATAGCATCTTCTTACTCATACTCCCAAACATGGCTGAAATCTAACTATCTCCTGTAATATATGGGGTTTCTGGAAATGCCCAAATCTACATTCTCCTTTAGGTAGATTAAAAGCATTTTTGGCTCCACTTGTAGTCACCTTTTGTAATCGCGGGCAAGGTGATTCCTTTGTCCCTACAGTGGTCAAAATTTCTTATATTTAAGACTGTTGTGACAAAATGTGCCTGTCATCACCAATCCGGAACTATGATAATTCTTCACCGGGAACTCCTCGTGCTATGATTATTTACTAATGCACAGCTTTTAGTTTGGTGGATGTAATCTGGAAACACAACAACAAACATAACACAAGAATACCATAGACTATGATAAGAAGGAATGATGAAAAATCTGAAATATAAGTGTAAATTATAATATCAACATGAAATTGTTACAATCTCACCCATGAGGTACTTCAAGTGTTACTGACTTCACTTACCTTCCAACAATAACTATGGGAGAAACTTCACAATTACACCTCTTAATGGCTTCTTTAACACACCTTTCAAAATGATGGCTTCCTTTACACACTTTCATACAATATTTCTCACTACTTCCTTCTATGCTAAATGAGGGGGGTGGCCTCTCTATTTATAGAACTTCCAGGCTTATCCATCTTATCTCTAAGATAGGATAAGAAATCCACTCTGACGAATCATATTCCATACCTTAACTCTTATCTGTACATGTAAGCTTATCTTTTAAGATAAGATAAACCTTATCATTTCACATGGGTTCCACATTTTTAGACTTTTTACAAATAAAATACACAAAATATTTATGACCTCACTCCTTGTCCTTATTACCAATATAATATTTCTAATTCCTAATCATGTAGACCCTACTTCTCTACTTACCCAAACTTTGACATTTTAACATTACCGGACCACTTACGACAAATATTTACTTTTTACCACAACATTCCTATTGTACTTTGACTGTTACCGTACTATACATTATTGGCGGCGTCGTACTGGCAGCGCCGTTATCTTCTATCGGACGCTACTACTAATTATACTTAACAACATCCTATTCCTAATACATACATTAATGAAATAGAAATTACGGAGGAAAATTTTAGTGTCGACATCTTCCCCCTTCCTAGCTTCTACTCCGTCCTCGGAGTAGACTATTCTGGTGCTTGGAAAATCTTTAACTTGTCGTGGTTGACCCATTTCGTAATGGGAGTGCCATCCAATTCCTCCAGTCGGTATGTACCATTTTCATGCACAGCTGCTATTTTGTAGGGCCCCATCCATTTTGGAAGAAATTTTCTCTGTCTTCTTTTTTTGTATCTGGAATCATATACTAGAACCAAGTCATTCACATGAAATGGAGACCAACGGATCTTTTGATCAAAGTATTCCTTCTGCTTCATTTTCTTCTTATAGCTTGTATCCTTTGCTATTTCCCTCATTTCCTCTAGCAAATGAAGATGTACCAACCTTTCTTTTACTGAATCACTTTCATCCATCCTTTCATTTTTCATAACTCTCACAGTGGGAATATCAAACTCAATAGGAAGAACTGGATCAATGCCATAAGCCAACTGAAATGGGGAGTATCCTGTTGCTGACTTTGATGTTGCCCTATATGCCCACAATGCTGCATGAATCCTTTTATCCCACTTATGTACCTGCAAGGCTGCATCTTTTGCTAGAATTTGACACAACACAAAATTTGTTCGTTCCACCTGTCCATTTGTGCTTGGCTTGTATGTTGTTGCCTTCCTGTGCTTAATAGAAAACTTATTGACTAGGGCTTCTACCACCTCATTAATGAAGTGGCTTCCTTGATCTGTTACAATTTCTAATGGACAACCAAATCTGGTGATAATGCGTTCATATATGAACCTTGCCACTTCATCCATGGAAGTTGTTTTCAATGGCCTAGCTTCAACCCACTTGGTTAAATAATCTGTGGCAACTACAATATACTTATTTTGGCGTGGGTAGTTGGAAGTGGACCTACAATGTCTATTCCCCACTTTTCAAAGGGACCAAGTGGAAGAATAGGGCATAATGGAGCTGATGAAGTCTTACGGTTACCATGTGTTTGACAAATATCACATGTCTTACAATAATTATAACAATCTTTAAAAAGAGTGGGCCAGTGATAACCTGCATCCAAGATCCTTCTTGTTGTAAGTTGTCCAGAGAAGTGCCCTCCACATGTACCATTGTGGAATTCTTCTAGCAGCTCCTTCCCTTGATCACGTCCAACTGCCCTCTTGTACTGTCCATCAGGTCCTATTCGAAATAATACTCCATGCAGAATAGAATATGGACGACTGGCTTGAGTAATCTTCCTCTTAGTCTTTGCATTGGCACCATCAGGAAACTTGAATTCATTCAGATAATTCCAAATATCTATGTATTCACTAGGGATTGTGTCAAGGGATAACAATGTTGCATCGGGGAAATCATCATCATCACAAGATGAACCTAAACCATCATAGGCTCGAGAGAGTGCATCTGCATTGACATGCTTCTTTCCTGGCCTATCTATAATATCAAATTCAAATTCTTGTAGCAAAATTATCCATCTTGCTATCCTCCCTGATGGGTTAGGCTTATTTACAATATATTTTAGAGCCTGATGATCTGTTACAACTATAAATTTCTGCCCTAGCAAGTAATTTCTAAACTTCTTTACAGCAAAAATGATAGCTAGAGCCTCTTTTTCAGTTACAGTATAATTTACCTCAGCACTGCTCATTTGTCTGCTCCCAAAGTAAACTGGATGTTCATTCCCATTTTCATCCTTTTGGCTCAGAGTACTTCCTAGTGCTGCATCTGAGGCATCAGTATACACAATGAATGGCTTGCTCCAATCTGGATTCTTTAAAATAGGTGAAGACACTAGGGCTTCCTTCAGTTGTCCAAAAGCTTCATGCGCCTTATTTCCTGGTTCATAAGTAACATCCTTCTTCAAGAACTGGGTTAGTGGCTGTGCAATCTTTGAGAAATTCTTGATGAACCTTCTATAGTAACCCACATGGCCTAAAAATGATCTCAACTTACTTCTATTCATAGGAAATGGTAAATCTTTGATTTTTGAAACTTTATCAGGATCAGTACCAATACCATCTCTGGATACAACATGCCCTAACAAAACACCTTTAGAACATCCAAAGACACACTTTGTAGGGTTTAGTGAGGCTTGTGCTTCATCTAACCTTTGAAATGTTGTCTCCATCTGGTGCAGGTGGTCCATCTTGCTCCCATAGATGCAAAAATCATCCAGAAATACTCTGATGAAGTTCCCAATGTAGGGTTCAAACACCCTATTCATCAAACGCTGGAATGTTGCTGGAGCATTACACAACCCAAAAGGCATAACTCTATAAGCAAACGTTCCCCAAGGAGTGGTGAACGTGGTCTTCAGCTGATCTTTCTCTGCTATACGAACTTGGTTGTATCCGCTATATCCATCAGCAAAACTATAGCACTCCTGGCCAGCTACTTCGTCCAAGATCTGATCTGAGAATGGAAGAGGGTAATGATCCTTCTTTGTTGCCTTATTGAGCTTCCTATAATCAACACAAATGCATAGCTTCCCATTCTTTTTTATTGAGATCACAATGGGAGAAACCCATTCTGAATTCTCCACAGCAAATATGAATCCTGCATCAAGCAACTTATCTATTTCTTCTTTTACAGTCTTGGAAAAATTAGGATTCATTCTATATGGCATTTGCTTTATGGGCTTAGCACCATCTACCAGCTCAATAGAATGTTCTACCCAACTTACTTGACGGAGTTCCTTGTAATCAAAAGTGAATATGTGTATGTACCTTCGAAAGAGCTGGAGGTAGGATTCCTTCTCACTCTCCATCACAGCATCACCAATCTTTATTTGTTGGAGACGATCATCAACTTCTTCTTCAGATAATTTTATGGGGTCATGAGTCGGTGTGACTGGAAGGATATCCATGACTGAAACATCAACCTCACTTTCTTCATCTTCAGTGTCCACTTCACTGGTACTAGAGTAATCAGAGGATGTCCAATCATCAGTTTCATCACTTGAATCCACAGGTTCTGCCTTATGATGCCGAGGGATCACGTTTATCTTCACCCTCTCTCTACCACGTCCAAGTGTCATGAAGCCTTCATTCCAGTAGTTTCTTGCATGAACTCTCCTTAGCCATGGTCTTCCCAGCAACATTGGGTACGCAACAGTACCATTTTTCATCACCTGAAAGTCTACCACACATACAACACCCATAACAGATATTGCCACATTTGAAACTACACCTTCTGGTTTAGTTTTTCCCTTATTTAATGACCTTAACATAAGTGTTGAAGGGCGATCAATTTTTAAACCCAACATATTCATTACAGACTCGGTCATTACATTAACTGCAGCACCTCCATCAACTAAGACATCATGAATTGAAATACCATTACATAATACCTCAGCTTGTGGAGCATAGGGATCTGCCTCTGCCTCCAAAACAGGGACCTCAACCTCCTTCCTTCGTCGAGCATTGAGTCCACTTCGCAGCTCCCGCCTCTTCTCAGAAGACATAGCCAAGAGTTGACCATATGTAATATTTGCAGGCCTTTTGGACAGATCTTCCAAGATGGAGTATGGTCCTTGCCCCTGTGAAATCAGAAAATCCTGCACACCCAACTTTCTTCTCCTATGTTTCTTACTAGTTTCTCCTTTCATCTTCTTAGGATCATTTCCATCTTGATTATCTTTTTCTTTCTTTCTTTTTGTTACAAACACATCTACTTCATTATTTATGCTCTTATCTACTACATCAAAAGAATTCACAGGTGTTTTTCCTTTATCATTATCTCCTTTACCAGATGTAGAAGCTCTATCTGGACAATTATACTTATAATGACCCTTTTTATAACAACCATAACATACAACTTCAGAAATATTTCTTTTTGGACCTCTATCTCCTCCCTGAGAACTAAATTCTTTTCCTTGAAGAAGATTAATAGTTAACTGACCCATCTTCTTGAGCAGATCTTCATACTCAGTAGATGTACTAGGAGAAATATTTGTGCTCACCGAGAGTGGTTGTGGATTCTGGACCAAAGGTGCTGGTGTAGGCTCTACTTTAGCAACAATTTCTTTGGGCTCCTCTTCCATGCTTTCTTCTTGCCTTCTTGCAATCTCCTTTGCTTGTTCAATGGTAGCTGGGTGGTCATACTTCACTCGTTGTCTGATCTCTGGCTTCATCCCAAGAATGAAGTGCTTACAGAGGAGATTATCCACGCCATTCATCAACCCATCCGCTAATCCTTCCTTCCGGATCTGGGCATCGAGCTTCCTCCTTAGCTCTAGAACACGAGCATGATAATCCCTTATCTTCTCCTTCTCTCCTTGGGATAGCTTTGTGATATCGATCATGAGATCTGCATATTTCTGTTGTTCACCAAATTCTTCAAGAAAACTTTCAGTTAATAAATCCCATGAGTTTTTCACATTATCACCTAGTGTTTCAAACCACCTAAGGGCTGAACCATCCAAAAAGGTAGGAAAAAATTCAGTCCATTGTTCCCTTCTTATAAGGCCATTACAAATACAAGATCGTTTAAACTCTTGAATGAAAGAGGAAGCATCTTCATTAGATTGGGCTGAAAAAATAGGAATCTTCCCCATTTTCAAAAGTAACCACAGTGAAATACCAACCCACAAGTACAATCAACAAGACTTATGTGCACAAATAATTGAAATCACTATATAGAAAGTGACTTTAATAGAAAATAGAAATGACCACGGTAAACTATGGTAAAACTTGACTTACTGCGGTAAAAACTGACTTTACTGTGGTAAACACTATTCACAGTAAAAAGTGAAGTTACTGCGGTAAATACTATTCACGGTAAAAAGTGACTTTACTGTGGTAAATACTATTCACGGTAAAAAGTGACTTTACTGCGGTAAATACTATTCACGGTAAAAATGACTTTACCATGGTAACTACTATGCACAGTAAAAACAAGGTTACCCTCCAAATGATTTTTGACTAAGTGGGAATATCTCTCCAGAAAATCCACCAACGAGGAATGGTCCTGGCAACGGAACCAAAATGTCATCACCAATCCGGCACTATGATAATTCTTCACCGAGAACTCCTCGTGCTATGATTATTTACTAATGCACAGCCTTTAGTTTGGTGGATGTAATCTGGAAACACAACAACAAACATAACACAAGAATACCATAGACTATGATAAGAAGGAATGATGATAAATCTGAAATATCAGAGTAAATTATAATATTAACATGAAATTGTTACAATCTCACCCATGAGGTACTTCAAGTGTTATTGACTTCACTTGCCTTCCACCAAGACTATGGGAGAAACTTTACAATTACACCTCTTAATGGCTTCTTCAACACACCTTTAAACTGATGGCTTCCTTTACACACTTCATACAATATTTCTCACTACTTCCTTCTATGCTAAATGAGGGGGGGTGGCCTCTTTATTTATAGAACTTCCAGGCTTATCCATCTTATCTCTAAGATAGGATAAGAAATCCACTCTGACGAATCATATTCCATACCTTAACTCTTATCTGTACATGTAAGCTTATCTTTTAAGATAAGATAAACCTTATCATTTCACATGGGTTCCACATTTTTAGACTTTTTACAAATAAAATACACAAAATATTTATGACCTCACTCCTTGTCCTTATTACCAATATAATATTTCTAATTCCTAATCATGTAGACCCTACTTCTCTACTTACCCCAACTTTGACATTTTAACATTACCGGACCACTTACGACAAATATTTACTTTTTACCACAACATTCCTATTGTACTTTTGACTATTACCGTACTATACATTATTGGCGGCGTCGTACTGGCAACGCCGTTATCTTCTATCGGACGCTACTACTAATTATACTTAACAACATCCTATTCCTAATACATACATTAATGAAATAGAAATTACGGAGGAAAATTTTAGTGTCGACAGGCCACCAAGAAAATACACATTTTTGCTCGTGCATGCATATATGGCAGTTACACCAGTTAAGTAGAGGGACTTAGACTCCCACAACATTAGCTAGAAATCCATCAATTTTTCCCCGAAAAAATTTCTTACCAACACGTTGTCATCAGGCACAAAGTATATACTAACATGTTCCTTCTTTCCACCTGACATTCCCATTGAACTTCCATAGCAAACATGAATATTTTTGGATTCTCCTCACATGTATACTTTAGTACCTCATTGTTTCCTACATACCTGATACTGTGTGGCTTACTGATGCACAAGATGCACTTCGTACTTCCTGCTATTCCAACCATTTCCTAAGTTTTGTGCACCCAATTATCAAATGCAATGCTTGTATTATTGCTCATTGACTCTTTATGCATCATCGAATTTGAGAACTCCAATTTTTTATGGCTCAAGAACTTTCGGATCTCGAATGGTGTGCACATAAAAAAATTTCAAGTATTCTTCACTTAAAGATTCTACATAAGGCACATATTTCCCATCTATCATAGGTAAGATGACACTTTAGCTCTTCCTTGTTCTCAAAGCTGATATACCCCTTGTTGAAATATAAGTTAGTGTTGCTTTCATAGCACCACAGGTTCACCCAAGTAATGTGGGAAAATTGTTTACTTCTACAAGTGCTAAGACCTCAAATTCCTCAGTGAACTTAGTCCCCTGTATAGTAATTGATACATCTTTTAAAACTCCGGTGGGCACTACCATAGTCTGATTTGTCATGAACAACACATTGGAAGATGGTTGTAATGGAGGTCTTCCCATCTGAACCCACATTTATCTAAAGTGAGCACATTCACCTTTGCGCCTGTGTCAATCAAGATGTTACTCAAGATCCAACCATCAACAACAGCATTTAGAGTAATCTCCTTATCATAATCCAAGTTTTCTGGAGGAATATTAGCATGAAAATTTTGTCTCTCATTCTCAGTCCTAGCGTGCAGAGTGTTCCCCTTCAACCAACTCCCCAACAAAGGAATAATGTTCTCTTAGTGCAACATCTTGAAAACTTCTTTCAAGTCATCAACATCTATCTAATGGAGATCAGTTTCCTTCTTTTGTTCCAAATTCCATTGATTGTTCCTTCAAACATTATATCTCATCCTATAAATTCTAAATTACCTCCATGGTTTCTTGATAAACCTCTTTCTGATGCATAGGGTCTAGATACTTGGCATGCAGGACTTCCTCCTTAGTAATACGGAGCTTTTGTTGTAGAGTCTCCCTGGCACGCGTTGCCTCAACGCGTGTAGTAATCTTCACAGGTATTAACTCTTAGGATCTGGTGCTAACTTTGGCATCCATTGGTCTTCCACGACATGTTGTACTCTAACCATTCTTGCGCCCTTATTTTTCTATTTATGTTTCTTTATTAAATGTTCATACAAGTTGGGGCACTCTTCATAACTATGATTATTTCCACAAAAATAACATACAATATTTTTTGGACATTCGTTCCTGTAGTGGTTAGGAGATACACTCGTAAAACAAGTCCTACGAGGGAAATCAATCCTTCCTCCCCGCAACCTTGACCTCTGAATTTTCCTCTATAACCTCGACCTCTACCACGACCACCATCAAAATGCCCCTCACTGTGATCATAGTCATGATGCTTTCCATTTTCCTTGGAATTATTTACAACACCAGTTTGTCATATGCCAACATCAATGGTATCATGGATCTAATCGATCAACCTGTAATCTTTAGTATCATGAGTCGAGGACCAACATATCTTACAGTAATATGACACATTATTTCTTATCAGGCACTGTAATAATGGGCACTAGCTTGAACTATGGTCCAAGTGACATATCTTGCAATCTAGTAACAAGGAGTGCACCGATTTCCAAGGGAAACTATCCTTAGTATGCCCCTCTACTTCACAATTTGTACACAAAATCCCGTTGTGCATCTCATGTGTTGAATTAGCAGATAATTTCTCTAACTATTTCACCATTTCTGTGATATGTGCTTCCAAGAATGGGCTCACTCCTGTGTCCACAATTCCCACCACCTCAACATGTAGAACTACTTCAAGTGCTTTACATGGATTTGTATAAGTCTTGTGTGAAAGCACCATCCTAAACTGCTTGATCAGTCCTCCAAAGAACCATTGTGCATGTTGGTTTGCATGGATGTCATAAGATAACTTAGATAAGAGATTCTTAAACCATGCATCATACTTCTGAACACTTTCAATAGTTTCCTTCTTAATATCCTTGAGCACGTTTATGCTCTTCTACTCAAACTTAGGGATATAAAATTCCTTAAGAAAGCATCTCACAGCACCGTATAGTCCACACAATTCTGATTCAGGATAAAAAAATTTATACCAATTATGCGCACACCCCTGCAACGTAGTTGAAACTGACTTGCATTGCACTCTGGAGCTATAATCCCCTTTGCATGCCACATAATCTCACACATATGCACGTGCTCAGCTACATATTTAATGCCTCTATACTCTAAGAGATGGAGAGACATCTCCATGTGAATTTGATGAGGTTGGTGCAGACCTTGCCCACCAGATCTAGAGCCTATATTTCCTCATGTATTTCCACCGCCTCCAAATCCTCCAGCAACCAAGCCACCTGATCCTCATGTTCCACCCCCTCCAGTAGGTAATGGACCATAAGATGCACTACCATATGTTCTGATGGTTATGCTAAACTGAATGCCCATATTCGGTGAAGTTGCACTACTTCCAAATGTGATGCCTAGGTTCTGCGCACCTACGTTTATGTACTGACAATGTGCCAGAAAAGATACCTTTAACAGGTCCTCTAAATAAATTAGATGATGATTACACCATAGATGAATAAGCTCCTTAATTAACTCTTGAACTTGACTGCAAATTAACTCTATCTACTACAACTCTACTACTCACACTAGTTTGTTGTTTACTGATTGTCGTAGAAACTAGAAAACCAAGCACAAGGGCTAGATTTCTAGGTAGATTTAGATATGCACTTGTGGCCCATGTCATCTCTACTAGTGCGCTCTCATATGAGGCTAAAGAGGTTTCCCTACCATGCTTTCCCAAATGGGGGAGATCCAAATGCTTTAGCTCCATGTCTTTTAAGTGAGATACAAATCCTTCACGAGCCATCTCTCTCCACAATGCCATTCATTCTATAACTTCATGTTTCTTCTATAAATCCCTCTCGCATGCCTCATTGAACTTAAGCCACATTTCTTCCCTTTGTCTTTCTACCGCTAGGTCCACCATCCTTACCAAACCTACTCTTTTCCCCGTGCGTGGTGGGGTTTAGTTAGCCATTAGCTTCTTTTCCATATCCAGCATTACAATCAGGATCTTGATCGTCAGTGGAATACCACGTAAATACGAACCTCTAGGCTCATGCAATAACTTAAACTCAGCAACCTATAGGTAAGAGTAATTCGAAATTGCATACTCAAGAGTATAGATGTTCAAAACACCACTGAACCAAACATCCACAGAGTGCATCCAAATTAGATCTCCATCATATAAGGCTTGGAATTCTTCCTGCATCTAAATAAACATGTGAAACCTCTAATTCCTCTTAGATGCATAAGCAACCAACCACTCGTATAGCTCTATCGAGAAGATAACAAAGAAGCTCTCATACAAGCATTCATACAGATTCTTCTCGACCCACGTGCGTGTATTAAACTCAAGTTCATTGTTAAATCTATGAGCATACTCCTCTTCTAGATCTACTAACCACTCCTCAATACTGGCCAAGGTCAATCGGTATGTCTTCATCATGCAACATCCTGAAAAAATGCTAAGAAAGAGGTCCCAGCAACAGAACCAATGATGTATCCTAGAATTCACTATAAATAACCCAAGGCACGTTGGCACATCACTCAGCCTAAACTGAGCACTCACCCAAAGCATGAAAAGGTACTAGTTCCCTCTTTAAAGTTGTTTGTCTAGAATGTTAGCATGATTGTGCATGTATATGTCAGATTCATAATAGATAATTAAGTAAACCATAGTGCATGAACCAGATCTAGATCTAAACCATATGAAATATTGACTAAACAATGATCATAATAAGATTTACCATGTAAGAACCATATTCAATCACATCTAACACCAATATCCAGCCAATATGTTCCATTATATTAAATACTATAAAACATATAGAAGCTTCATACATTCAAGATCTAATTTCCATGGTTATGAGCCCTAACAAATCCACAACATAACTCTACAATCATCAGTCTCTCAAAACCATACAAATCAATACATATATATAGGGGTGGGGACTTGCCCTTCACCACCCATGCACCTTCCAAAAATAGGCTACATGCTAATAATAGCCATGCACCTTTACAAAGGAATACAAAACATGCAAGTGTTCTAAAAATAGACTTCCTATAGTTAACTCCAAGTAGAAATCCTATTATTAGATTGTAACTATGCATGGTGCTCGAACTGCTGCAAATCCCAAAATAGCCTTGTGTAAGTTGTAATTCTTCATGTTATCATGTGATCAACACTCCATCTCCAAAAATATCCTTGACCCACAAAAAGTGGCTAAGTCTTGAATTCAAACTATTCTGGAAAACTCATGTTCCTCTATGATTACATGCCTTCCTACGCACTTTGTTCCTGCGCGTCCAATCCTTATGTGCTTTCATAGTTGAGATATATTCCATGTGCTCAACAAATATGCAAATATGTCTTTATTATCTAAGATAAAACCTAATATTTTTACTGAAGAAATTGAAGACAAACATTGTATTGACATTATGGAAGAAGAGCTTAATCAGATTGAAAAAAATGAGACTTGGGAACTTTTTCTAAGACCAAAATACAAAAATGTAATTAACATTATGTTAGTTTTTAGAAACAAGTTGAATGAATATGGTAAATTTGTAAGAAACAAAGCAAGGTTAGTGTGTAAAGGGTATGCACAAGTAGAAGGTGTTGAATTTAAAGAAACATTTTCTCCTATTGCACGTTTAGAAGCCATTAGAATTTTTTTGACATTTGTGTGTTCTAAATTTTTTAAATTATATCATATGGACATCAAATCAGTGTTTTTAAATGCCAATTTAGAAGATGAAGTTTATATTGAGCAGCCAGAAGGATTCCTCTTATCAAATGATAAAAATTATGTGTGTAAGCTGAAGAAAGATCTTTATGGAATTAAAAAAATCCCCCATATCATGGTATTCAAGACTAAACAAGTATTTATAACAACAACTTGTTTTAAGAAAGGTATTGTTGATAGCAATATTTACATCAAAACTAAAGGTGAGTATCAAGTAATTTTTTTTATGTGAATGATATTGTTTTTGGAAGTAGCAATGACAAAATGAGTCAAGATTTTTCTCTGGAAATGCAAAAGGATTTTGAAATTACCATGCTCGGTGAGTTATCATTCTTTCCAGTTTATAAATTTCTCAATTAAACAAAACAATATTTATTTCACAAACTACATATGTTAAAGATGTGTTGAAGAAGTTTAAAATAGAATATTGCAAACCAGTTAGTACTCCCATGGTCAAAGGTTGTAAATTAAGAAAAGGATAATGAATCCCCTGAAGAAAATCAAACTCTTTAAAGATCAATGTTTGAAATTTTATTATATGTGACGACATTAAGACCATACATTATGCAAGCAGTAGGTATGGTAGTAGATTTCCAAGAAATGCTAAAATAAACTCATGTGCAAGTGGTCAAATGGATATTTAACTATCTAAAAGGCACGTTGGATTATGGCTTATTATATCTAAGAGATGAATACTTCACTCTAAAAGTGTATACAGATGCAGATTTGGCTAGTTGTGTTGATGATATACAGAGAAAAAATGGAGGAGAATTATTTTTGGGAAATAACTTGGTATCCTAGTTAAGAAAGAAGAAAGATTTTATTTCTCTATCTATAGTTGAGGTTGAGTATATTACAGTGGTGTCATGTTACACACAAGTTTTATGGATGAAGTAAACATTGAAGGACATTAAGGTAGATTTCTATTTTCCAATTTCCATACTTTGTGATAACACTAGTGTAATAAACATGCCAAAGAATCCAGTTATGCACTCTATAACAAGGAACATTCCCATCAAGTATCATTATTTGAGAGAGAAAGTTTCTAAAAAAATAGGTAAAGTTAGAATATATTGCCACAAAAGAACATATTGCTGATATTTTTACTAAGCCTCTTCTAAAATAAATGTTTAAATATCTTAGACAAAAATTGGGAGTGATATCATTTTCATCCAATCACTAAAGGGAAGCATAAACTCAGGGGGAGATAATCATTCCATTATCATTTTTAGCTCCATAGTGAAGACAAGTCAGAAAAAATTTCAATGGATGCATACTCCAAGGGGGAGATTTTTGAGATTTTTTTTAATTTTTCTTTTCCATTGATGTTAAAGGGGGAGAGTTAAAGAAAATGGAAATAGTACATCATAATTACATAGAAATGAGACTATTTTAGAAAGGAAAGAAAGCTACATTCACATATTATTTCTATGCAAGGTGGTTAGTTGCCATAAATGAAAAAGGGGGAGATTGATGAAATAATTATCATTGATGTCAAAGGCTCAGTTTCTATCATCTAAATCCAAGCTCAACATAGTGTTTATTATCCAAAGATAAAAATATAAATGGTCTAGAGCTCATAGTAGAGTTAAAATGGAGCTCACCCGAGAACGCAATTTTTCTAGAGCTTATCTAATGCCTATCATTTGAAGCTAAAAGTATAAATGATTTGGAGCTCCTAAGCATAAATGGTTTGGATATTTTTAGTATGATTGGTACGGGGCTCGCTTATGACATTGCTTGTCTAGATATTGAAATGCAAATTATTCGGAGCTCATCGACTATGTTCCTCATCCGGAGCTCACCAATAGATTTGTTCATCCATAGCTCACCTAAGTTTGAAGTAGGAAGCATGTTCAATCTAGATATGGTAGTAGTATTGATCTGGAGATACATTTGAATGATATGGAGTCTTATCTACTAATTCATCTGGAATAATAATAAGACATGACTGTGAGTAATAAACTACATGTTGAGTGGTGAGGGAATTTCAAAGTTCACTAATTACTGGCATTATTATCTGACATTGGAATGTCAAATGCCACTAAGAAATGATATATTTATTTGTTTATGGAAGACCAAAGGCCACAAATGGTTGTCTAGACAAATCAGTTTTGAATCTCTATCATTGAAAGGAATATTGCTCATTCAAAGGTAGTAAAAGACAAGCTCATAATCACTGAAGGATGTTAACCGAATCTTGTATGCTTCAACATCAACATCAAATCCAACCCCTCCTCTATTTTAGTGATCATATTTAAATAATGGGGTGACTCATTCTCTAATGCCCAAGAATATTAAGATTCACATAAGAAGGTTTAAAGTAATATGAAGTTGAAAGGACAGTGTGGGTCTTAAAAAGTGAATATATATATATAAAAGGAGAATTATGGATCGCGAAGGTTTTGAAGCTCTTGTGGAAGACAAGGAGCCACAACATCAAGTAATCCCCACATTAGGTTAGTGCAGTAAAGAATCCCCTTCGTCTTTGGATGAGAGTGTGTCAGAGGAGAGCATGAGGACTGCAAGTGCACATTTGATCCCACCTAGACAAATATTTGGCCATGAGGAAAGTTGAAAAAGTATAGATTTTTACGAGAATGGAAAATTTGATAAGATAAGTGACAAGTCTACAATGCAACAGTGAAGTTGCATGGCCAATAAAAAACCTAGTGTATCTGGAAACAAGAACTATACTACCCCCAGATGGCATATTTTGGGCCCAAAAATGTGTTGAAAATGGCTCTAACTGAAAAGGATATTTGACCAGTGGGTTCGTATCATTGAAAAGAGTGGTTTAAAAAAATAGACTCAAATGGACACCTGGATCATAAGATATGACCATTTCAATTTTTTGCTAAAAATCTTGCAAGTGTCTTCTCAACAAATAATAATTATTGACCTCTTCAAATCCTCCAAGTTTTAATATTGTGCATGTACTTGCATTCTATAACACTCCTACTCACTTGCGGCCATCTAGCAACAAACAATGAGGGTTTTGGATCAACCAACAACCGTGTGAAATTAATCTCCAGAGCTCCTGCACATACTTCTGATGCCTAGGAAGGGATCCTATGGGGCATGAGTCTCCTTTCTCCATAAACATCTAAGTATAATATAGTCTTTATTTAATTCTGCGGCACATGAGAATGACTTGGGGTCATTCATTATTATTATATATATATATATATAGTGTAGTTGTAGAAGAAAAGAAAAAGAGAGATCATTCAAAGTATACTGTTGAAAAGTGTACAACAGAGAAGAGAAGAAGACAAGAGTGATTTTTGGAATAGTATATAAAGAAGATTTCTAGAACAACAGTGAAAAGTAAGAAAGAAGAATATAAATAATATAAAGTAATCTAATATCATTATTTACATCTGCATCTATGTTGAAAGTATGATCTCATTTTTATATGAAGAGAAGTAGAATTCCCATCATCAGGTTGAAGAAGCAACTACAAAAGGTGGAAGTTTAGATTATTGAGGTCAGTGCCTCATGAAATTGGGGATTAGTGTCTCCAGTGGGTTAGTGCTCACAAAATGATTGATTTGGTGCTCAGATTTGGGGATTGGTGTCTCCAGTAGGTTGGTTCCTACAAACACTTATAAAGCATTTAATCCAAACAAGAAAAACTTTTGATGGATTTGGATGGTGGATCCAAGAAGTCTTATTTTTTGGTTTTTCCTAAGAGAGGGTTTTCCATGTAAATTTTTTTTTGCTTTATGTTATGTTGTTTTGAATTATTTTGCATATCTTAATTATGGATATAATTTTTAATAACTAAAAATTGATCTTATATTGATTCACCCCCCATTATAAGCATATGTTTAACATATAACCTGTATAGAACCTCTAAAAATCTAATGCAATGGCCACCAATAAGAAATTGAACCTATAAGGGGATACACAAGGTAGAAACCATGGCGTAAAATAAGATCAACCAAGACAAGAAGCATGATAATGAGAGTAGTTTCAATGCAACAAAACAACAATAATAATAGTATAAAATGATGTGTTAGGAGAAAATAAGTGCATACAATGTAGAAAAAAGTTTAATCATGGTAAATAATGTCACAAAAAAGAGGAAATTTCCTGAAAACATGGGACACCCATGGTGTCCTAAGACAATCAAGGGCCTTGAGCTTGCAAACAAGAGATGCACAACCACACACAAGGCATGATGCCACAAACATGGGACACCCACAATGTCGCAAGATAGTCAAATCCCTTAGGCCATTATGAGAGTAGAAACCAAACACGCATACACATGCACGCGCGCGCGCGCGCGCGTGCACACACACACACACACACACACACACACACACACACACACACACACACACACACACACACACACACACACACACACACACACACACACACACACACACACACACACACACACACAAGATATAATATACACAATATAAATATGTAACCAAGCGTAATGAGGAAATAAATGAACTATAATGGAAATATAGCACCTATAGATAGTATACAAAAGTAGACACCCCCAGAGGTTAGCAATGTGGGAAAAGGGGAGGCTAGTACCTATATTCATGTAGCACTCTATGTATATACTACATCATGCTCAATATAGCATGTGAATGCATGTGTGTAAAGAAATAATGTTATCTATCAAACCAAAGGCATAAACAACATTTGTAATGTAAAGTGAAAACAATGTATGTTATAAAACATGTCCTGATTTTGTATTATTGTAATTATTTGAATGTTTTTGTAAGTTAGGCCCAACATAAGGGCATAGATGAAAACCTATTATCTGAAGAGAAGGAAGGGTGATCCAAGAATTCCTCCATATAGTTGATAGATAGATATGCAAATAAAGTATTGAAAGAAATATTTCCCCTTTTGTGTGTGTGTGTGTGTGTGTGTGTGTGTGTGTGTGTGTGTGTGTGTGTGTGTGTGTGTGTGTGTGTGTGTGTGTGTGTGTGTGTGTGTGTGTAAAGTGAGGTTTAGGCATGGAACCACTCTCTCAACATTCAAGTTGAGCCTATAAATAGAGTGCATCATCGAGAAACAAGGGGGGAAGAAGAATTCCCCTTGAGTATTGGAGAATGATTCATATATTTAGTATTTTTTATGATATAAGGTGACGTTACTAGTTATAATCAAGGGTTATAACATTAGATTTGTAGATCTAACAAGGAAACATCCTAATTTAGACTATGAATGTGGTGATATCGGAAAAATGTTTGTTGACGTGATTCAAGGATTTTATATTAATCACTAATGCAAGAATCCCCAGGGCTATCACTTTTGAGGAAATGGTCATCATTTCACGTTATTCTCCTAGAATGTGATATCTACTATAGTGCAATCGGAATTTGACAAAACGTTCCTTGGCAATACCTTGTTTGAGTTTCACACTTGCTCAAATACTTGGGAAGGGTCACTTTTCTTTCCTATGGAGAGGATATGGAGACTCTTGGACTTGAAAATATATTTTAGACCTATATAGGGTACTTCTATAATTGTTGTGTATGATTTATTTCATATTTTAGGGATCTTGGAATGCCTTTTATGCTTACTTTTATATAAGGAGTTCTTAAAGTGCCAAGTTTGTAAATGAGGTATGATTTAATTCCTTATATATTTTTATGAATGTTATTATATCATAAAAGGCCTATCAAGGGAATATATTTTCTCCTAAGAATGTGATATATTGGAAATAATTATCACAAGACATGTTGGTCCAAAACCATAGAGTTGGGTCGACTTGTAGATTTGTACGAACCGACTGAAATTGGTAGTTTTGATCGGAAGCGAAAAAGAATGTTTTGAATTTATGGTACAAATGATGGATTTAAATAATTTTTTTCTATGAGAGGTGTGAAAAGATAATAAATTAATCAAATATCTATTGGGATGTGCTAATAAATATTGAGGAGAGTGCTTTTGTACATCCATGTGTGCAATGTCAAGATCAACAATGTGAAAGGATAGATTGTCAAATGTGAGTGTCTACAAGTTGATGCATGATGATAGGTATTTCAATCGCTGGTTAATTTTTTGGAAATGATCACATATGAAATTATTTTTATTTTTATGGTATTTTTGTGGAGATATGATTGATTTTACCTTTTCAAGATGGGTCTTGATGTGGGAAATTTGAGGGTCTTGATGGTTGTGAGTGGATTTAGAAGTTGATATCGTTGATCCCAATAGGTTGCTAGAATAAGGTGGATTTATGGTGGATGTCACATAGGTCCTTTATGTGGATGATTTTGGATAAATATTTTGGATTAAATAAGTTAGGGAGGTTAACCCCTACATTGATGACCCAAAGAAGGAGGCTTTATTTGTGTTGGGATTGAAGGAGTTGACTAATGTTGACAAGGTTGGGTTTTCTGAGTGATGGCTCGTGGTCATTAATGGGGATACTTTGGTGGCCATGGTTTGGGATATCATCACCATTAATTAATATATTATTATAGGAATGATATATGAAAGGATTGGTATGAGGTGTTATTCGAGGTATCATGTGAGTTTTTGTAATGTTTCTCTTACTTTTACATGAGATCATTTTTAAAATTTAGAATTAGATGAATTAGGAATGGTTATAGATTGGATGAATATGTATTTGGATTGGATTAAGAGGTATTTTGGATGATTATTAGATGGATATTGATCTAGATTATATGAATAGTAGAGTGGGTTGGAAGGAAAGGTTGGATAAGATGGTTGGATAGGGATGTGATTAATTTGATGTTAAATTAGGGATGTGAATAGAGTTGGATGAGGTTATAATATGTTTTATCAATAATTGTTTGGATTAATTCCTTGTTTGTTCTTGGATTTATTATGAGGTCAAACAACAAATGGGCCTTATCAAAAGTCAAATATGAACACACGAGCCACAATCCTATGTTATTAGTAAGTAGCCCACCGATAAACCTCACATGGAATGGTGACATATTTGTCTCACAACCCTCACTTCAAATGGTACAAAGTAAGTAACTTTGGGAGTTTTGTGCTCCCTACATTAATAAATTTTTATGGATAATAGGTCTTAATTCTAGGCTTTATAGGTGTGTTACCTAAATACCTTTCGATATGTGGAACCTAAGTTCATGTTGCAAGGATGTTGTCTAAGGCCTGAGTATCATAATAGGGAGTCCCATCACTTCATGTTATTAGTAAAATAGGTAAAATATTATCCAATAATGGAAATTTTCCTTGAATATATACCCCATCGGAAAACGAGGTGTGTCTTAGCGCATGGTGGTGAAATATACATAACAAGATGCTTAAAAATAAAATATAAAAAATAGGATTTTTCAATTATTTTTTATCCCCAAGATCACTTAATCATGTAAGGGAGGAGCATACACAATCTACCTCAAGTGGATATACACATAATAAAATATAAAGATTATTAAAAATATATACAAAAAAAAAGAAAATAATAAATGATTAAAAATGATGGTTTGATATTTTTTGTTGGACTGTAGTTTTAGAGTTTGTATGGGGATTTTGACAAGTGTAAAAACAATTAGCAAAAGAAAATGATGTTAACAGAGAAAAAATGATGTTACAGTGTGTGAAAATGACACTTCCACAAAAATGATGCACTTGTTGCGAAAATGACATGGTTATTTGCAAAAACGACACTCACAAAAATTATGTTGTCATCACAAAAATGATGTGGTCACCCATGAAAATGACGCTCATGAAAATGACATGGTTAGTCTTTAAAATGATGTGATTAGTCACAAAAATGACTTCATGATGCATGAAAATGTCATAGTCCCTCATGAAAAAATGCGGACCTAAAACTTGCACATAGAGAGATAAAATGACATACTTCTCGCAAAAATGGTGTTATCATTGGCAAAAATGACATTACACAATACGAAATGACGTTACTACTAAAAATGGAATTTTTACAAGAAAAATTCAAATTTAAAAAAAATCACCCTATTGGATGTTGGGGTTAGCACACCGGTTGTACAGACAATATATTAGATCTACGCATACATGAAAATAAAAACGGATATTCTACCAGAAGAAATATATAAAACAAGAGACATAAATCAACACCGGATTTAACGTGGTTCAGCCAGTGTGGGCTACGTCTACCAAGAAACAATCCAATCTATTATCCAAAGCTTTGACAAGATATAGAATGAAGATTTACAATCTTCCACACCTCTCAGATGTACAGTACTTTCTTTCTCTCAAGATTTTGTTTCATCACCAAGAATTCTCTCTCACAAACTTTAGCAAGTTCTTTCTAATTCTTGATAATCATTATTCTCTTCTAAACCCTATTTTTTATGCTTGTATAGTAATTTATAGACTTAGGGAACTTAGTCATGCAATTACAATCAATAGAAATACTTTAATGCTAAAAATAGATCTAATTTCTGAGATTTAATTAAAACATCCTCAGACAGGTAACCGATGCCGGTTAGACCTAACCGCCGCCGGTTCCTCCCTTGCCTGACCAATGCCGGTCATACCTAACCGATGCCAGTCCTGGGTGACCGATGTTGGTTCCCCCCTAACCGATGATGGTTACTATATTTTCTAGAAAGTTTCTAATGCATGCTAAACTGAAGTAATTGAGCTCCACAACTCAACAATCTCCCACTTGGATATTAATTATTGCCCCATACATGTACATCATCATTCTTGGATTCTTCCTTAGCTTTGTTTCTTCCTCTTCAAGTCTCAAACTCGAACACCAATAGAAGTGGAGTGTAGCTCTAACTTCTCCTTTGCTAAAGGCTTCGTTAGCATATCCACAGGGTCCTTACTCGTATGAACCTTTTCCAGATTCAACTGTCCATCCTCTAATACATGTCGTATGAAGTGATACCTCAAATGAATGTGTTTCATTCTCGAATGAAACCCTGAGTTCTTTGCCAAATGAATTGCACTATGACTGTCACTGAACACTTTATAATCACTTTTCTCCTTTCCCAACTCTTCCATGAACTTACTCATCCATATCATCTCCTTGCTAGCCTCTGTACCTGCAACATAATCTTCCTCTGTAGTAGACAAAGCCATAACCTTTTGTAATCTTTAAATCTAGCCAACTACCATTCCACCTACTATGAAAAACTAGTATGTCTATCATAAGTTTAGAATAATTAGTTTGGTACATGTACAAACCATATCAGAGGTAGATAGTAAACTTAAATTAAGAATTTAATTTATACATCCATGCATGATATCCTACATTAGAATCTTTAAGTCTAAGTAGACCATATATTGGCTTATTCTTAATCCTTAGCAGTATTTAATGAATATTTTTCTCCTATCAGAGGATATTCTTACATGATAGAAAGATCTATAAATCTAACCTGGCATACAATATGAAAAAACTATACATCTTGCATGTAATTAATTTGTTAAATATGGGATATGATAGAGCCTATATCCATTAATGCTTATAAAAATCATTCATCACTTAGGTTTTCCTATAAATACCCAAGTTGAACTCTTTATAAAGGTCTTAAAAAGGAGAATAGAAAATATTATGAGAAATTTTAAGAACTTTCCTTATCTCGCATGTGTTCCCTTATTTCGGCTCTAATTTAGAATTCATACATGCTTTATTTCAATTTGATGAATGTGTTGATTGATTGCAATATCATCTGATTTGGTGACTAGAAATATTGAGTGTGAATCACGCATGTCCAATGACATTACGCTCAACTCTTGGTGGTTTAATCCTTACCTTAACTTCTCACACTTACATGTGTCTTAATTGAGTGCACGTTGGTCTGAGCCCAAACATGTTTTTGACATATCTTGGAGTTCATAAAAATTTTAGTTTATCATATAGATTTGTTACTTATTTCTCTATCTTCCCCACCCTACTCCTATGTTGCACATTTTTTACAACTTTCTTAGTAGAAAGATTAAAGCTTTTAATTTGAGCATAAATCCCATTCTTGCATTACAAGTTATAATTATAGTTGAACATTCGAGTTAATGGATTTCACATACTAAATATGATATGAATGAATGTTAATAAAATATTTTTTCTTGCAACATCCTTTAAACTGACCATGTTGGCTAAAAAATATTAGGTAAGAAAGAATTCAATAATTCAGGGGACAACATTCCCTCATCTTGATGGGGAGGTTCCCTTATTCAGAGAAAAAATGACCCTAAAGTATTTACATAATATGCAGTTAATCTATTAAATTTCTTTTAAGGATGATAGTTTCATTGTGGAATCACATAAGGTTGAACACGGAGAAAAGTAAGTTAGAACAGAAACCAAATTGAAGAAAGTGGTGAAGGGAAAAACAGCACTTTCAAATAAGGAGAAACCAGATCTTATTTTACTTTTGTGTGTTGATAAAGCTTCATAATACATACATTCACATATAATAGAGATTCTTTGTCTTAAACAAGATATACATTGACCCAAAGTTCAATAGCTCTTGATAAACAAAGATGAACACAAAGTTTCATAACCCAAAATATATAAATGATGCAAAATATGATCATAGAGACATGATAAAAAGATGGAAACAGAGGGAAAAGAGTTCTCTTTTTTATTCAACAATTCTATCTTTTTACATCAACTAACTAGCATCCAACCCCTTTACAAATGAAAAAGAAATCTTTTATAGGCAAGAGGGGGGAAATAACTACCTGAACATAACTAATTGTTAATTAAGTGACTAATCACTTAATTAGTTAAGTCACTTTTAAATGAATTTTACATTTAATTTTCTTTTCAAAAAGTCAACAATGAAACATAACAATTAGCTTTGACCGACACTTGAAGAAGGAAGAGAAGAAATAGAAGAAGTTGGGACTTTAAGTTTCAACACATGCATCCTGAATTTTGTCACTGCAACTGATATTTCTGATTCCTTTGGCACAATTGTGTTGGCAGGATTGGTCATCCAGCTTCCCAAGGAATTCTCCATTTCAGAGCTCGTTCCACCATACTGAGCCAGGCCTTTAGAAGCTTCAACTATCACATTGTTTAGCTTAGATAGTTCCTCCATCTTGTCTTTATTGAGATTTTCAGTTTTATACAAATCTTCTTTGATCAATTTGGTGAAGTGTTCCTTGATTTTATCCGTCAAGTTTTGTTGAGAAGAATTGTCTTGGAAATTTATCACAAAGAGCTTTGAGATCAAAAAGATTTTAGACTTCAAATATTCTCCCTTTTGAATAATATTTTGCAAATCTGTGGAAGCCTCCTCAAGAACCTTCATTCTCCATTCCACACTGAATGACCATGTGCGAGACATATTATTCTTGGCATCATCAAATATTTTCTCTGAAAGAAGAATTTTCTCATCTGTGAGAGCCATGATGCGAAGATCTTGAATTACATCAACCCAAATCTTTGTCTCCTTCTCAATACTCTCAATTCTCGAGCTTACGTGTTTCTGTGCAGCAATGATGTTATCATAGGTCTTACATCCTTCATCAATGAATTGAAGACCAGTAATGAGTATCTTTTCCACCTAGGCTTCAACAACTTCCCCTTGGATGGTATGTTTATGTACTTTAGCTACTACCTCCATATTAATATCCCTTATTGTGGCATAGGTTGGGAGAGAGGTCAAGGGAGTAGGATCTAAGGGAGTAGTATTAGAAGAGAGGAAATATTTGATGTAAGTGGAGAGGGTTTGCACTTGCTCTTCAAGTTGTTCTTGAGTCTGTTTTCCTTTCTCCACTCTTTCAATAACCTTAAAGATTGTTTCTTTTAGGTTATGCACATCCCCCTCAGGAGTAGATTCCCCCAAAGATATTCTTGTAATCTCAAAATCAGTTGTAGAAATTTCCTGTTCACTCTTATCAACTGTGGGTTTGACAATTTCAATAAATTGTTGGCCTGAAGTATCAGTAACCAAGCGGGAAGTTGTCTTAGCTTTCTTGGCAGGAGGAGTACCAAGAAGTGCAGCCACAACATCATAATTAGGAACCTCAACTTTTGATTGAGTTTTCCTCTTCTTACTTTCAATCATGGGCTGGACCCAAGAGAATGAAGTATTTGAAATCTCACCCAAAGATGTACTTGTTGATGTCATTCCAAGTGCTAGGGGAGGAAGAGAAGATTGTGATGCAGAGACAACTACAGTAGTTGTAGGAGGAGAAGGAGAGGGTCTTCTTATATTTAATTTGGGTCTGGAAGCACTTGCTTTCCCCAAATCTTGAGCTGAAACTTCAACAACTTCTTCTTCTTCTTCATTTTCATCACTTTCCTCCTCTTTTTTTCTTTCATCTCCTTCCTTCTCACTCTCATTCTTCTTTTCTTTTTGTTCTTCTTCCTCCTTTTCTTCCTCTTGCTAAGTATTATATTTTTATCACTTTCTTTCTTTGATTCATTCTTCAAGGTCCATGCATATACTTTTGTACCAGATTCTTGTTGAGTGGAGGAAGAAGGAGTTTTCTGGGAGAGACCACCTCTTGAGGAGCTTTGAACTCTGACAATTTCTTGGTGAACCATTTCTTGGTTCTTGAGAGAACAGGAGCAGTAAGATCATCAAGATTATCTTTCTCCTTCTGTGACCAATCAATGGTAGGAAGAGGAGAATATTGGATAGAATTAACAAATTCAAGTTCAAGCAATTCAGAATTATCATCAATTATGCCCTCTGGTACTTTATACAACTTGAAATCTTGAATTTGTTGAAGAGTCGTCCTTCCATACATCCTTTTCCTTACTTCAAATTCATCATCACAATCTTCCCAATAATATTCAATTGTGGGTACATGAAGGTATGAAAGATGAAGATTATTGTTGATGAAGTTATTGTTGTCAAATGATGCTCTCTTTTGAAATGGATGCATATGGAAAGGAGAAATAGTTCTCTCAATATTTTTTGCATCAATGGTTGACCTCCAAGTCTAATTTCCTATGGATATTTGGAATTGAATACTAGACACTTTCTTATCCCTACAAGTTCTATGAAGAATATCCAGTTTCCTGCAAAGTTCAATGAGAATAATCTTGTCATTGCAATAGATAGGAAGCTTGTATGGAATTCCTTCAAATCCTGTAGTTCTGATGTATGAAAACTTCTGAAATTGAATGAACACACTTCCATATACTGCTATTAGTTTCTTGGCTTCTTGAGAAATTTTTTGGTAACACATCCCTCAAGAAATCTAACTAAGAACATAGTGAAGGCATAATTAACCCTCCTAAAATGGATTTTTTTTGTTGAAGGTTAATTGGGTATAAAACTCATAGATTGGGAGATTTTTTCCAGTATATATGAAGTTTGTATGGAATTCCACCCTGACTTGAACAAGCCAATCCAAATTATGTATCCAACAATAGTATAAATCAAGTAGGAAGTCATGTGGAAGGATTTGGTTTGGTGGACCAGAATTAGTAGTCGGTTCTGATTTTCAGAGATTATTTCTCCCCAATTCATAGTTTGCTTGCCTTCACAAATTATATTAATGAAGATGCACATCCAAATTGAAATTCTTTGGTTGAAGGAAGACCCATCACTCTTGCCAGAAGGGTTATGATGTCAGATAGCTCTTCAATAAAGTCACTTCTATACAAAGTCTTTGGCAACTTTGAAGGTCCTTTCTTCTTTGTCTTCAACCAAGACTTTGCAATCATATTCTGGTACTTGTTTGGAGTTAAATCAAACTCTTTTTGGGCTTCATCTAGAGTCAAGACTTTAGAATTGTCAAAAGTGAGGATACCAAGGGCTAAGTTGATATGATGGGCATCTATTGAGCAATGAGTTGGCCTTGAGGATCTCTCAATTCTTTGGTTTGGGGTTCAAAACAGGAAGCACAAGCCAATACAGTGTCGATACATTGAACTGAGGTAGGAAAACCTCCAACGTCGGCTAGGCCACTGCCAGGAATCCTTTGGGCCAATGGAGTTGGGTTTTTGTCTATCATTCTTCCCCAAATTTTGTCAAATCCATATGTTTAACATCACTATCACCAATTTTTGGCACAAAAGTTTCCAGGGAAGAAATTGGTTCATATCCCATGTATTGGAACTTCATTTTGGTTGGATTAGGGGCATTGAGAGGGATAAAAAAATGTCCTTACAAGGGAATTTGGGAAAAACTAGGGCAGGAGGGCACCATAACAAGAAAAACTGTGAATAAGGGAAAATAATGATGAAAAATCTTACTTGTTGAATGAGGATGAAGGCATCCTTCTTCACAATCCAAAATGCACTTGATTTTTTTGAAAATGGTTGGACCAATGACAAAGTTTTGACAAGAAAATGGTTAGGGAAGCATGAAAATGACAAGGCAGAGCTCGAATCAAGAAATTGCAAAGGATGTGAAATGAATGGGAATGGAGCAAACTTCCTTCTATTTATAAGCCCACATTAAATGCCCTAAATTGCCATTAAATCGTGAATTCAGAGATTAGGAGAAGATTGGGAACGGTTCCAAGAGTGTCCATAAGGCTGATTTACTTGATTTCAAGGACTTTAAGGCAGTGAAATGGGAATGCGGGGAACTTGAGGAACGAAGGAACTGTTCCTTAGTGTTTGCTGGGACCAGGCTTGAAAATTATTATCCGACAGGTGTGATCGGAAAATGAACTGGTGGAAATAGTTTCAAAAGGTGCTAACAAACTTGATTTTATGGGAATTTTTGCAGGATTCAGGTATGTCAGGAAGTCGGGTGAACCACGGAACTATGGGAACTACCTCTGATACAAAACCGACTTTGCCAATTGCTTCATGCTAAGGGATCAGGTAAGGCGGGTGATCAGAGAACATACTAGGAACCATGGAGAACTGTTCCAACTTTAGTTCCCACAATTACCGAATTTACCTGATTCCCTTGTGCAGAATCGGTCTTGGTGGTCAAAGCGGGGAACAAGTGGGAAGGGAATTCCACTTATTCCTCAAATGTCCGATTTGCCCTATTTAAACCCAAATTTTGCAAAAAATGACTCATTCGTTTTCAAAGGGGCTTAACAAGAAGGGGAAGAATGACCAAAACATGAAGAGAGGTAAAGCCCCCCCCTGAATGTGCAAAACTCTATATAGATTTATGAAAATTATGTGTGCCCTTTTCTTCCTTCCATAGATTGACATAATTAGTGATAAGGAGGAGGATATATAGTTGTGACACTCATAGAGATCATTATCAATAGCACTAAAAGGAGGGCCCTCTTTCCAAATCATAATTTCCTACCCTATAAATGAGAAGAATCGTCACTTGATCAAAGTTTTTTAAAGGGTGATTTGATATTTTAATCCTTCCAACCGATAAAAAAAAACACATAACAAACAAAAGGAAATCTCTTCTAAGGAAAAATAAATCTGCAAGTAGTTGACATCATGTTACTACACCCCTTTAATAGCTTTATCGTCTCACAAGTATGAATCATGGTAACATTGTTAGGAAACGTCAATGACCCTATTCCATCCCCAAAGTATACCATGACTTACCTAAAAATATTAAAAATTTGTGTGACAAGTATGTGCATTATAGAATTTAGAATATTGAGGAGCTTATCTATGTCTTCCTGAATGATATCATAAGGATCAATCATAACATGAAGACATCACTTGCAAGTGTTTCTCCTTTTTTCTAGATAAGAAATCCTACATGTGGTATCTTGGCCTTCCACATGGCTTCATTACCTCATGGAATGACCTAGGAACTACCTTCATCGACCACTTTTTATCCTTGTCAACCCAACTATATTTTATCATCAGTTTCCAACCACATGTAGAGAACCTCATGATCGCATGTGCCATTTTAATAACAACTTTCACAACTTGTACTAGTGATTGAAATTCCTTTACAAAACTTACATCTAAGAACTTAACACCCTCACTATATTGTTTTACATCGTGCACCGACCACCTTGACTGCTTTATCCATTTCCTAAAAATAGGCTCTCAAAATTGACCAATAAATGATTCCTTAAGGTCTTGTTATGTTTGACCTTTTCCTTCTTTAGGGAAACTTGTTGCATAAAAATATAAACAACTCATCAATCATGCGCTTACACACATCCATCCCCTATTGAATCAAATTCCTAGTGCATAGATGCCAACATACACTCAATTCCCCACTCCTTTAACACATATTCCTTCCCCCATAATCCTTTTACATAGTTTACATCACACCTAAACAATCATCCTTTCACGTTTCTGAGCCCAATAATCACACTGCAGTGGTTACCCATAAAAATTACACTTACCCTCATTTAAAATTCAATAGGAAACTTTTCATATCCTAATCATGTTGCACAATCTTTTTAAAACTAACCTTCTAATTTTACACCCACATATTCCACTCCTAACACCAATACTGTGAACTTGCACCAAATTACTTTAAAAAAAATAAAATGATGTAATAAAACTACAAATTAAAGGTGAGTAATTAAGATCCAACAATTAACTACCTCTTGAGAAACTTTAACTTCCATCGCAATAAATGAAAATGGAATACTAAACCATATAATGGAAGTGTGATTAGTTTTTTGGAAAAAATCACACAAAATATTGGTAGCTCTGATCACTCCTCTAAGTTTGTGAACTTGGCATATTTAGCCTTGGAATCTTGGTACAAACTTTATAATACCCCAGACCACTATGAGGTAGACTTTATGTATAACCTTTGACATCTTCCAAAATGATATTGATTATATTGATTTATTTCCCACACTAGAGTATAGTGCACAAAACACTGAGAGCTGCCCTAATACTACTTTAGTCTTTAAAACCTACAAATTCCCAAGAGAGATTTATAAAAATCCCAAGAAAAATATAGAGGAAGTTTACACTTACCAAAAATACCAAAGAGGAAACAACCATCTCCTCCACAATAAAAATCATGAACCTTTAACCACCTCTATTCCTCCCAATTCTTCCCAAGTTCCTCCTGACACGCATGTATAAAATAATCCTTCTCTTCCTCAAGGGCCTAGTAACATGTGGACCATGAAATAAAATCCACACCCTTCAAGCCCCATAGAATAATGCCTCAATAAATATAATATTTTTGACAACTTGTGAAAAATGAAGGCCAATATGTCTATATTTTAAATCTTTTGAATTAACAACCAAAAGGATGCATTATTATAATCCCTATCTACCCCACCTAAAAAACCCATCGGAAAAGCAATGGATGCACATGTGGCTACATACAAATAATTAATTTTCAAATTAAATATTTCACATACATACAAAATTTGATATTGTAGATTTAAGTAATAAGAAATAACAAACCTCCAAAATTTAACAAATTTGAAAAATTATACCTCAATTAGTGGATTTGTAGATGCTATGGCAGTACCTGCAGCATCCTCCACAGTCTGCATATAAAGAGGAGTCTCTCTGGCAGAGATAAGCTATACAAAAAACATATGCAAATCAATATTAAAATCTACATGATTGTGCACCACATAACAGAGGTCCAAAGCATGTAATCCACATGAACTTCCACAATTAGAAACAAAGTGTAAAGAGAAACTAACCTATGTAAAAATCATGTGAGGTGTGCCAGTAGCCTTAGTTCCTAGAGAAGATGATGACCTGCCAGGCTCCTGTTTATAAAAGACAAACATATTGATATGTATAACATACACGTGAAACATTATAATAATAATCTAGTGCAATCAAAAGAAATTAAAAATGTAAGTTTGTACAACTTGAAACTTACATTTGAAACATGCCCCGCTGTAGTAGTTAGCATGTCGACGTTGGATGTTTCCTTCACTAGTTCTTGCTATTTAAAATAAAATAAAAAATTAGTTTTTTACATGTATGTACATGACGTACAATCAAATACATATATATAAAATCTCAAACATGTGAATTAAGCTATTGTATATATATATATATATATATATATATATATATATATATATATATATATAATTTATATTTATTTGAAATTTACCTGTGAAAGACCAATATCAGTGGCACCAGTTCCAAAAACATCCCCCAGCATCTCATCTATAGAAAAGACATCATGTGAACCAACAAATTATGTGTCGCCTGCAGTGCATATGACACCACATGATCCACAGTGGTGTGGTTTGCTAGAACTGATGCCTCCACCAACATCACCAAATGCAATCTGGTCACTATACTGGGTTAGAGTGTCAGTGAGCTCCCTTAATGCATGCAGTGTGTCAATCTCCACAACCTCTTCACTGTAGGAGGGATATCTGAAGGCAGTGGGGGATCCTTGGTTGAACTATGTGTGCACTAGGTCTACTCTGTGCAGAGCCACCTCCTCGACCAAAAAAGTCAGAAAGTTCAAAATAACTCGGGACCTCATTAAGCACAAACTCACAATATAATTTCTTCAAAAAATAAAGAGGAACCTTATTGTTGTTGCATGGTGGATAATCAAAACCCATCCACCATCGGTCCCAAAAATTATTTTTGATTTGGTGATCGTGGGCACCAATGGATTGGGAACCGTTTGCAAGTAACTACGGGGGGGGCATTGGTTCTTGGGTCAGTAAATAATGCACAAATGAGGTCTTTTCTATTTATTTTTTGTCTTTTTACGACTGCATGGAATAATTTATCCACATACCACCACCTACAATCACCTTTAAAGGTATTCCATCTATGTATTTGGTTGGTTGTGGAGTCAACTTCACCAATCAATGTTTGCAATGTGTTGGCTAAAGTCATGTGGGATGGATTTGTGGCATGATTTTTTCTTATAGTCTGAATAAGGTTCTCAATGACAATTTTATTTTCTCGGATTCTTCCAATGATATTATCTTGTGTTCTTGCTGGTTCAGTGGGGACAGAAGGAGCCATAGGAGGGAGATCTATGTTTGGAGGAGGGTTTTGAGGAATGTTCGAAGGGTTTTGAGGAATTTTTTGATGGTTTGCATGGTTTTGAGCTTGCTGACCAACTGACAAAACAAGAAAATTGTATACATAAACAAACATTTAAAAAAACCCATGAAAATGTTAAAAAAAACCTAAAATGTAAAAAATACCTAAAATGTAAAAAGATGATTAAAATCGGGGGCTTACCTCCTCATCTTTTCCAACTTTAACTTAATAAAATGAAATAACAAAAAAAACTGACCTCAGAAGAGACGGGGTTTACCAATACCCCGTGATGAGATGTTGATGTTGATGGATAAAATCTCCTTCTTCTTTCAATGAAGAAACCTGTAATCAAAGACACTAAATAAAATAGATTAGATAAATGGATAAACGAGCTCAGAAAAGGCCAATTCCAAGGAATCCAAAGGGACTTCCTTGGAGGATGTCATCTCACTTTATAAACAATTAAGTAGATTGATAAGATAATGATAAAGATATATAAATGAAAAAGATAGATAGATAATAGACAAGAAGATTTAGAACTCGAGGTTGAAGGGTAAGTCTTGTGTAGCTTCAAAGGTGGCCCAGGAAAGGGTGGATGCAATCTGAACAAACTTGAAGTAATCATACCAAAATTCTTTGGTTTCTTGTTGGATATCATAGAGGAATTCGATCTGATCTTCGATGTCCTCTGTTGTCGGTGTCAAATTAGATTACACACAATGTCAACTCATGAAGGATGTTGTATTGTTCCCAAAAGAAGGGTTGTTGAACTATAGGAAGGTCGTAAATGCTTGTAATGGGATGAGACTGGCCAAGAACTACCATCTAAAGTAAATCCATGCTTGCAAAGAACAAGTTAAAGCCACAAGATTGATAAAATTTGAGATAAAATTGATAAATTGACAAAGAAATGTGAATTGATAGGGATCAGGGATCACCAATGATTTAAGGAATCACTGGTGATTCAGATAATTATGCTGGCGATTACTGTAAAAATTGATGATTTTTAATAAAATGAGAAATAAGCTTGAAAAATGATGATTTTTGATAATTTTTGATGTTTAGAAAATGTAAATAATGAAAAGATAAATAAATACCTTTTGTTGAGGAAACAGGTAAAAGATGTCTCCAAATATCTAATAGAGTTGATTAAATTCTTTGGACAATTATTGGATTTCGTGAGAGATGATCAATGAAAAGGCCACCAAAATGATGTGCTTCAGATAACTTGGAGTTGATGTAGAACCTTGATGATCTCTAGAAATTTCTTAGAGTTATTGGAGGTTGAAATACAAAGTGCAAGCACGAGAAAAAGGTTTCTAAAGATCCCTGAGAAAGGAGCAAAAACTCCTATTTATAATCGCTAGTGATCGGGGTTTTTTGGGGAAAACATTTAGAAAGTGGTTAAAACCACTTCTAAATGAGGATTTTTGGGTAAATGATGAGGGGAAATGGTTGGGGGGAGGTTATGGATGAGTTGTGGAGGTTAATATGTGAGGATAAAATAGATTTAAGTGGTTTTAAGATGGTTAAGGTAGATTTAAAGTGGTTAGGTGGTTTAGGATGTGTAAATGGTAATTTTATGAGAGTGTAAAATTTTTTTTAGATGAGGTGTGGAGAGGGTGACTTAGGATAATGATTTTTAGATAGGTTTTAGATTAAATAATGTGTGTATAATATGAAGTAGGTGGGTTGATGAAAAATAGGTGTCTACATTTTCCCCTTTTTGTCGAGTAGTTTACGAAAACCAAACTGCTAGACAAAAATGGTGTGAGATAAAGTTTGCTTTGTGTTTGAATGGGTGATCCCCCTCAAATTGGGGTTGATTGCGATGTAGTGCAAGGATCAGTAGTTTGATTGAGTTGATTAGATAGGTTTTACATGTGTGTTTTGTTTGAAGTTTCCCCAAGATGAGGTATCGAAACAAGATGGATATCACCGTAGAATCAAGTGATAGGGGAACCAAAGGGTTCATGTCCTATAGATGTATGATTCATAGGGATAGCTAAAATATTTCAGAGCCAAGTGATAGGGGAACCAAAGGGTTCATAGCCTATAGACATATGGCTTACTAATGTCATAAAAAATTTTTGTGAAGGATAACTAGTTTTGGGTTCCTCAAAATGAGGCACATCACTAAAGGATGTAATAATGTGGTTGGAAATATTTGTGTTTTTTGAAAAATGATGGTTTTGTGATAGAAAATGATGGATCACTAGTGATTTAGATGGATCACTGGTGATTAGGGTAAATCATCGGTGATTACAGGAAATCGGTGATTCCTGTGCGTGAAAAAATTAGGGGCTATAAATAGTTGATTTTCTTAACAAATGGATCATTTTGATTGATGAATTTGTGAATTTAGAGAGAGCTTAATTACATGTTTTAGAGAGTGATAATTGACCAATGGTAGTGGCAGCAGGACCATCTAGAATGATAGAGGAGGCCCACCCAGGTAGAGGTATGTACCTTTATTTTGTTGTTTTGTGTGTTTTTTGAATTTTTTGATTTTTTTTTTTAAAATGTCATACTAGGTACATTTTTGGAAATCGCCAGGAATCATGGTGATTTGGATGGATCACAGCGATTGGGTTGGATCGCTAGTGATTTAGGATAAATCGTTGGCGATCAATGTAGTTTTTGATGAAAATTTGATAAAATTTTGATGGAGATTGTTCTAATTGATGTTTTTGTGTTTTGTGGATGTAGGTGAAGTACAAGTTGACTATCAGAGATAGGATTCCAGTGATTTTAGAGGAGGTGAAGGAGGATATGTTTGATGATGATTGGGAACATTTAGAGGAGGTGGGTTTTGTGGGGATGCATCACTATAGATGTATCCATAGGCACTGAGAATTATTGTTGGCTTTGATGGAGAGGTGGGATCCTACCACCTGCACTTTCTGGTTACCTATGGGTGAGATGACTATCACCCTAGAGGATGTTCACAGGATTACTAGATTATTTGTACATGGAGAGGGTATATATTGTATAGATGATACTGAGAGGGAGGAGTGTATGAGGAGGTTGTATGGGGATGATGCAGATGATGTGGGATTTTTGTAGGGTGGATTTTATTATCAACCTTGTATATGTCTGCAGATAGAGAGGGGTCATGCTCATATGACCATGATGATGATGGGGATTCATGTTTTTCTTTACCCTGACTCAGGTGGTGGTCGGTTTCCCTGGATGATGACTGGTGTTGTGGTAGAGATGATGGAGCACAGGACAATATTTGCATGGGCCCCTACATTACTTGCACATACTTATAGGGAGCTATGGGCTTGGAGGATTCAGAGGAGATTTGGTATTAGTGTTGTCTTTCTATTACAATGTTGGGCCTTCAAGCAGATTGTTGTGGCTCTTCCTGTGGTTTACCATGGGGAGGTGTTGATATGATTATAGATAGGCCTTGTTTTTTGTGATGGAGTTCAGATGTAGGGAAGTCTATGGAGGAGTGCGGAGTGAGGAGTATTATCGACAGCTCATTACAAGGTTACAGGCGGGTGATATACTATGGAGGCCCTATATTGATTTTCCACTGTGGGTGGGACAAGAGATAAAATTCAACTCCACTTAATAAGATTTATGGGTTTAGGGGAGATGAGGAGAGTGGGAGCTTATGAGATTCAGTCATGTTAGGTGATAGTTTAGATTGATACAAGATGTTTTGGATGCTCTAGTTTTGTATAGATGAGATGATGGGGATTTGGATACTCCCAAGGAAGTGGTGGGGTGTCATTATTATATATGCCTGAGGAGGAGGGAGCCATGGGAGCATTGATGAGCATGGTGATAGGGTGCTTATTGATGATGTTGGTGTGACACAACATATAGAGCATGGTGGCCTGGTGCATTTTTTGCATGGGGAGAGCTCAACCAGATTTAGGAGATAGACAGGGTGTGGGCCTGAGTGGAGGGAGGACAGGGAGGTGATGATGGTGAGTGATGATGGGGGATGATGATGAGGATGATGGTGAGGGTGATGATGGTGTAGATAGAGTGGCCCTAGAGGTTATGATTTCACATTTGGACCTGAAAAGGTTGTGGAGAGAGAGAGATGGTCTTGAGGATGGAGCAGGATAGTTTGGTGAGTGAGAGGGGTGGTTTGAGGACTGAGTGTGATAGTCTCAATCAGTAGTTTAGCACAGGCTACAACTGATTGATGATAGATATAGAAACACTGAGATACCTTGAAAAGGGCTCTCAGTATTATAGGGACATCAGTGTCAGGTGTTGAGTTGGTGGCTCGGGCTCAGCTAGTAGTCATATGGGTACGTCGAGTATGCTTAGCTTAGCTCACTGCCAGTCGGTATGAGAGGAGTTGGCCTATTATGAGGAGTTAGTGATACAAAACTTTCCTACCACACTTCGTTATGTAGATCATCTAGCTCAGTGAGGGGTATTTCCTAGTGTTAGTGCAGTGAGTGTGGGTTAGCCACCTCGGGGTCTAGATGGAGGGGGATTAGATAGAGGATCAGATGGAGGAGGTGGTGGTGATGGTGGTGTACAGGTGGTGGTGGTTAGGGTGCTCAGGGGAGCAATTTTGTGGTAGTGAGTTCTTTGTGGGTGTCAAGTTTATTAGATAGACATATTGTATTTTGATATATACAACTCTTTATGAAGCCTCATTTTGATGTATAGATTTTGATATACGGAGTTTGGGGGACTCCAGATGATGTATAGAGATATTTTGATATGATTATATATATGATGATGATGTGTTTTGACTCATGATTCATGTGTTGGTTGTGATGTGATTGGTTATGATTATTTTTTGATGGATTAAATGTTTTTTGTTGATATTATGTGAATGTCTTGTTAATATTATATTATTAAATGATGATGTTTATATGTGATGTGTTGGAATATTGTGACTTTAATGTTATCAAAATGTATCAAAATGTGTTCTAATTTTGGATAAGAATAAAATATGGAATGATTTATTTTATATTGGATTTGATACATATGTGATGGGAATAAAATATGGTGAAGGCACTTACACTTTTGGCCTTTACAACAAATGTTAACACATGACTAACAATGAGTAGTCACATGTAGGATCTTGGATATAGATGAAGTGAAAAGTATACCTTCCTAGGACATGAGAAGGGTTAACACATGTAGGTTGTGTGGGAGAGTAGGTTCTCCTTTCAATGGTTTCATAGAGAGATGCCCCACTTGTATATTTTATTTTGGTGCAAATTGATCAATGTGGGAAGTTTTCTTTGATGGGAAAGTTGATCGATGCGGGAAGCTTTCCTAGGATGCTTTTGATATTTTGATTTTTTGAAGGTTGATTGATGTGGGAAGCCTTTTTACATGGGTAGCCATCCTTTGAGGGAGTGGTCTATATTTTTATTATTTTTTTTTTTTACAGATAGCCATCCTTGAGGGATCGGTCTATGATTTTGAAATGGGTAGTTGTCCTTCGAGGGACCAGTCTACTTTTCTTTTTGATAATATGATTTTTATTTTTGATAGTTTTCCTTCAAGGGATCAACCTATGTATTTTTGATAAGATGCATCCATAGATATTTTTGACTTTATTTTGAGCTGAGGGAAAAACCCTAATAGACCATTTCAAGGAGGGGAGAAGAATGTGTACACAAACTACACATGTGTGCCCCATGACATGTCTTTGGTTGGTAAACAAGGTGGATGAGTGTAATGATTGCAGGGTTCCTGCTAAGGAGGAACTTTTCCATGTGAAAGATGTGATGAACAGAGCCATGGTGCTCATCTTTAAGGTTTTAAGGATAGTGACAGAAAACCACATACTTTCAAATCATTACAATGGTAAGATGGTTGGTTTGGTGATGAATTAGGATCTTTGATATAACTATTGTTCATGATGGTCAAGATGTTAATAGTAGAAAGGCCACAAGTGCAAGGAATTCAGAGGTTCCTTTTTAGGTGTACCATCAAGGGAGGCTAGATGATACAATCTTGACCCATACTTGTGAGTGATAATGTATGGACCGATCCAGTTAGGGGAAAATTTTCCATGTTTACTCCTTTCCAGAGTAGTGACATTTTTATTTTCCTTGAGAACAAGATCACCTATGTTAAATTCATGTTATTTTACATGTTTTTTTATATGCGCAATTGATGCACTCTTGATAAACATGATGATGTTTGAGAGTTGTTAAGCATTTTTCATCTAGTAATTCTAATTGTGCTAGATGGTCTTAATGATAATCCTCATTCAGGGATAAAGTATTTGAGAGATACACGGAGTGATGGGATTTTAACTTCAAGGGGTAAAACCACCTTGGAGCCATAGACTAGTGAGAAGGGTGTAGCACCTGTAGGAGTACAGATGCTAGTTTGATAAGCCTAGAGAGCAAATGGGATTTGGAGATGTCAATTCCTGCCTACTTCGTCAACTATTTTCATGAGGATTTTGTTAAGTTTTTTCTCAGAAGCTTGGCTTGTCCATTTTCTTGAGGATAATATGGTGATGAAAAGCTTAGTTTGATGTTGAATGTGTCACAAAGTTTCTTAACATCCTTGTTTTTGAAGGATTTTCCATTATCAGTGACAAGTTTGTGAGGATACCAAAGCGACATATGATGTGTTGATAGATGAAATTGATGATTTTATTTGCTTTAGTAGAAGTTAAGGGAATGGATTCAACCCATTTAGTGAAGTATTCAGTGGCTGTGATGATAGAATGATGTTGTTGTGATGAATGAGGATTGATAGTGCCAATGAGGTCTAACGTCCATTGTGAGAAAGGCCATAGGTCTTGAGATGGTTGTAATCTTGATTAGGGATGTGAGTGAGGTTTGAATGTTGTTGACATTTGACACATTTCTTAACATACACACAACATTCTTGGTTGATAGTAGGCCAATAATATCCCACTCGGAGGAAACACTTAGCGACAACGGTGCCGTTAAAATATCCACCACATACTGTCATGGACTTCTTGAATGGATTTAGTAGATTCATGAGATTTAAGGTATCTTAGTAAGAGGCCATCAAATCCACATTTATAAAGGATACCACCTAATATAACATAGTGGGTAGTGCATTGGAGGAAATATCTTTTAGCATTTCTAGATAGATTAGGAGGAATTTTGGATTCTAAGAGATATTCAAATGTCTATGTGTACCAAAGGTCAGTTGGATTGTTTTCGATGACATTGATAGAGGGGAGTTCATTTTTGTGAGATGGTTGATCAATTTGTGGACAACAATGAATAGTTTTGAATTATCAATTGATCAGTTGATAAAGGATGAGGGACCCTAAAGAAGCCATGGTGTCTGTGAATTTGTTAGAAGATCAAGGAACTCTCTAAATAGTGTAATGGTCAAAAGATTCTAAGGAGGAATTCAACAATGAATTTATATTTTGTATAATATTTCATTTTTACATTGATAAATTCCTTTGATTTGATTAATGACAAACTATGAGTCTCTGTAGATGTCTAAGATTTGAACACCAAGCATGATAGCAGTTTGAAGACCCATTATTAAAGCTTCATATTCAGCCATGTTATTAGTACATTCAAAGTTAAGTTTGAATGATAAAGGGATAGGAGTTCCCCTAGGGAGGTATGATGATGATACCAGCCCCTCCCCCTTATTGGAATTTAGATCCATCAAAGAAGAGGGTCATTTTAATAATAGTGAATTCTTGATCATTGATAGTGTTGTTAGACTCGTCTGGATATTGTTCGTGGGGTGGTTGATTATTCAGGAGAGGAGCCTTAGTGAGTTGATAGGTGATGGCTTGTCCTTTGATATATTTCTGTGGGATAAATTATAGATCAAACTCGGTCATGAGCATGAGCCACAAAGTGATGTGGTCACTGTGATATGGTTTAGAGTGCATGGTTTTGAGTGGGTTAAAGCTAGTAATGACATAAGTTTTGTGGTTAAGTAGATAATGGTGTAGTTTGGAAGTTGTGAAGTACAAGGCACAACACAACTTTTTGGCTTCAGTATAACGAGTTTCATATTCATGGAGAGTGTGGCTTATATAATAAATGACCTGTTCACAACCCTTCTCATCTCGATGAGTGAGCATGACACCTAAGGCATGATTTGTAGTGGATATGTAAAGGTAAAATAACTCCCCCTCATGAGGAGGTGTGAGCATAGGTGGCAATAAGAGGTATTGTTTGAGCTCGTCGAAGGATTTTTGACAATTATGATCCCATCTAAAGTTAACATCTTTATGAAGAAGATGATGAAAAGGTTGACAATGATATGAGAGTTGTGATATAAAGTGTTAGATGGACTAAATCTTACCTTGGAGGCTACGTAAATATTAGTCAAGGACAATGGATGTAATCTGTGGAAAATTAAATTTCACGCTAACCGAATCATCAACGAATAAACATCTACTATGTGGATAAGATCATGAAAGAAGGGTTTTTTATGACTATCTGAAATATCAAAGCAGAGTATTATGATAACCAAAAATTATGAAATTGTTGACAATCTCATTTTCATTGACCGTACTTAACAAGGCTCGATGAGAAACTTTACAATGTACACCTTAATGGCGTCAACAAAACAAATTTGAACTGATGGCTTTTTGAACACTGTCCTACAAGATTTTCACTAATCTTTGTATGCTACCAATGTTGGTATATTGGCCTCTTATTTTACCAATTGACAACAGTAATTATGATCATCTCAGATAGCATAAGAAATCTATCCTCTGGCCGAAGCATATTCGCATACTTAACTCTTATCTGTACATGTACATTTATTTGCTATCTACTGGTCAACAACATATATTATGTTATTGGGTATAGCACAAAATTTTTACCAACCGGGTACAATAACAAAATTTTTATGACTTCCATTTGTTGTTGGCCTTACGTAGCATATAATATGGGTCTACATTCCTAATCATGTAGTAGCATTTTCTATGCTATTACAAACTTCGACTATATTAAAACATTGGCCGGACCCATATAAAACATTAGCGACTGATTATATTTATTTTTTACAACATTCCTATTTTGTGAGAATTTGAATTGTACACCATAATTAATTGTACTGACAGATTATCTTCGAGTCGGCCAAGCTACTACTAATTCCTACCCTAAAAAATCCTATTCCAATTTCAACAAATGAAACTAGAATAGTTACGATGAACATTTTAGCTGTAACCATTATTAAAATTCTAGTGAGAATACCCATTTCCCCTGGGGGTTAAGACGAAGGAAATATTGAATAAGACGGGTGAATATTGCGTTAAGGACAATAAGATTCATCTTGTTGTTTAGATTTCCCTAGAAGATCATCAACGTAGTCTTCTACAGTTTTTTGGATAAGATCATGGAAGATATATGTCATAGCGAGTTGATAAGTGGCCGATGCATTTTTTAGTCCGAAGGGCATGACCTGGTAACAAAATGTCCCCCAAGGGGTAATGAAGGATTTTTTGTTGATCGTCAACAGTACTATGAGGATTTGGTTGTAATGAGAGAAACCATCCATAAGAGAAAGCATCTCATGGACAACTGTTAGATCAACGAGTTGGTCAATGTTTGGAAGAGGGAAATCATCTTTTAGACATGGAAGATTGAGATCGCGAAAGTCAGTACAGATGCGTAACTTTCTTGAGGCCTTGGTTATGGGTACAATGTTAGAGACCCATTATGGATAGTCAATGGGTATGATAAAATTAGCGGAGAGAAAGTGTTGTAACTCTTCTTTGATAAGAAGAGCTATGTGAGGGTGCATCCTACATAGATTTTGTTTGATTGGTTTAACGTTAGGATAGGTGACAATATTGTGTATGATGATGTTGGGATCGATACCTGACATATCACTATATGACCAGGAAAAGGCTTGACTATACTTAGATAGGAAGGTAGTGAAGTCATTTAACTCTTGTGGATTTAAGGATTGACCAAATTTAACTACGTGAGGTTCTTGTGAAGTCCCTATGTTAACGTCGATAGTGGATTCATTGAGGAGTGTTGATGTGTCAGGTGGTAAGGATTTCTGAAGGAAATGGTCCTCCGCCCCCATGTGGGAGAGGATATCTTGATCATCTTGACATTGAAGAATGTTGATGGTGGGTGAGTCCTCTTCTATCATTTCAGGCCAGATGAGAGGAAGATTTTTAGTATCATGATTAGTTTGATAAGTCAGTGGACCTAATGTAATAGTATTGACTAAAAATTTTTAGGGGAATGGAAATGGTATCGTTGTGTCCATAGGATCATTTTGCGTGGGTGAGGAAGGTGGTTTTACTTCTATAACGGCTTGGGATGTGGCATGTGTGGATGATTTAGAAGCTGGTATTTCATATCCTAGTCCATATTTTTCATGTGGTTTGAGGGAATGTTGAATGATTAGATCATGGATACCCTATTCATAATGACCAAATCCAAAGCCTTTCTAGGAGCAGTGGTGGAGGTACATTTATGTGAAGACTTGGTTATATAAGAATTTTAAGTCTGATATGAATGGCATGGCATGATGTTGATAAGTAGGTTGTCAAGAGGGGAGGTCAATCCCTCCATAGATGAGATTCATTTTTAGATGTGGGGGACCATAGGAGATGATATCTCTAACATTAGGTTTGTACATGGGTTGTTTATTAGGTCTTCCATATGTATTTGGCGTGGGAAGTGAATTGAGCGTAAGAAGGTGATACTCCCCTAACAATAGGCACTGTATAATGTCATCAAAGGAAGATTCATCTAGTAGTTTGGATGATGAAATGGATGTGTTGGTAGATGCCTCATCAGAGGATCCCAAGATTTATTTAGGAACAAGTACGTCATTCGGACGATATGTCATGTTACAAGCTCTGAAGGGGTTAGGATCCACGGGAACTGTAAAGGTTTTACCCTCGTGTTCGTACTTAAGGCATCGATGGAGTGTTGAGGGGATACAATGCATAACAAGTATCTAGGGTTGTTCTAATAGTATGTTATATTGGAACTCTCCTTCTATAAGATAGAAGAGTTCAGGGAGAGTTTTGACAACGAATTTAAGAGGTAGAATGATTGTACCAAATGTGGGAGTAATTGTATCATTAAAGGCTCAGAGTACAACTGGTGTTTGGGTGAAAATGGTATTTGGTAATCAAATTTAGGTTGAAGGAAAATGATAATATGATATTAATACTAGCACCATTATCGATCATGACTCTTTTTATGAGGACATCATTGATTTGGGTGGTGATGAAGAGGGGAAGATCATGGTCTTTTGGCTGTAATGATGGTATTTTAGAAGTATCAAAGGAGATAACAGTGGATGTTTTGAGAGTGCCTACTAAGTTTGTGAAGAGTTGTGGATCATCTGAAGGAACTGATATGGACTGGAGAGCTTCAATCATGGCTTGTTTGTGTGAGGGTGAGGTTTGAACCAGCTCATAAAGAGACATCTTGACTGGAGCTTGGTGTAGTTGTTTGATGAAAATTTTTGTACTATGGTGGTGGATTGTGTAGGAGGAGTGGCAAGGATGGTTACTTTAGCTTTAGCAGGTGGTGTTTGATCAGATGATTCTGGAGCAAGAGGAATGGAAACCTTGGACTTGTTTTTTTCTGAAGGGTTAGGTTCATGGGTATGTGCTCGAGTGGTAATACACACTACATTGATTTGATGAGGAGGGGTCTTGCTAGAAGACTCCTTAGTAGATGTAGATGATGATGTAGATATAGTGGATGTGGGTGTCATACAAGACATTTTTTATTTTTGTAATCCAAAGGAAGGAGACCTTTATATGTAATTTTTTTGATGGCAGCATGAAGATCTTTAAAATCTTCCATAGAGTGTCCTGGTGTATGATGATAGTCATAGAAGGATTCATAGTTATGCCAAGATGGTTTCCAGCCTCGAGAGTTGGATGGCTTGAGTGGAGGAAGGATTATGAATGACTTTTGAAGAATATTTTCAAGGGTTGATGTGCATATTATCCTTTTGAGGTGGATGTTGAAGGAAGTAATGTTTTGTTTGGTTTGACAGATATGGAAGACACTATTTTGGGTATAGTTTCTTCAGTCATGTGTTAAGATATGGTTTTCAATTGCATAATGGTGATAGGTAACTTGGATGAGGGATGTGGCCCCAGGATGGAAGGTAGGGGTTTTGATTTTTGTGTTGAGGAAGTAGGGTGGTCACGAGATATGATTGTAACTTTCTTAGATGGATGGATGTGTGTGATGGACTTTTAAGGGTTACTGTGCATGTGATATTGGGATATAAAATCATCATATGATATTTTCACAATTTGTAGGATGGGTTTATTTTATGAAGCTTGTGAAGATTTTACAGATAGGTTTGAGGAGGACGAAGCAGATGTGAATGAAGGAGATTTGTTTTCAATGATAGGGTGTGAGGGTGCTACTGATTTGATGTCTGATGTCTCTATAGTGGAACTATTGAAGAAGGTTTAGATGTGAATTTGGTGATAGGGGTTGTGGATGTCACAAGTGATTTCTCATTAACTATGTTTATGGTATGATGGGCCTGAATATGATTGGTTTGTGGTTGACTAGTCGATGGAGAATGGTTTGGAAATGGTTGTTTAAAGATGTTGAGGTTCTGATTTTGAGGTGCATTAGGATTGTCTAAATGTAAATCACCTTTTTCAATCAGATCTTGGAGGAAATTTTGGAATGAGTGACACCTTTCGATGTCATGACCTTTGACCCTATGGTATTTGCAATAATCATTGTCTTTGTACCAAGAGGGTTTTGAAACAGACGTATCAATAGGGTGGATAGGTGGAAGAGTGATCATGTTAGCAGCCAGGAGTTTATCAAAAATTGTGTTGTATGATTCACCGATAGGAGTGTAGTTATGTTGAGGATGAGAGCGTTTAGTGGTCGAATGTTCCTTGGGGGTGGATTTGATGACTACTGCATTGGCTGATGATTTGGATTTTTCTTGGCTAGAGGATGGTTTGGATGAAAATTCAGATTTTGGTTTCTTTGGTCTAAGTTTGACTCTACCTTCCTCAAGAGCTCAGAGCTTGAGTTTGCGGGCCATTGTAAAGGCTTCATCAAATGTCTGAAAGGATTGGATTTGAAGTGTGGATGAGATATGTTTGGCACAGGAATGAGAAAATAATTCTATTAGCTCAGTTTTGGGAGGGAAAATGATAGTTGATTGATAATACCCCTCCAATGGGTGACAAAGTCTGCAATGGACTCATCTTCGAATTGTTTGATTGTGTATAGGTTGGTGATGGTGATTTTATGGGTGATATTGATTGAGAAGTGTTCAAGGAAGAGTTGAGTGAGTTGAGCAAATGAGAAGAGTGAATATTGTGGTATGTTGTTATACCAGTCTAAAGACGGACCAGCTAAGGACATGGGGAATGTTCTCAACATTAAGTCTTGATCATGAGCTATGAGGTAACAAGCATGATGGAAAGGCCCAAATGTGTTGTTGAGGGTCTTCCTTGCTATAGAATTTGAGGAACTTAGGAAGTTCCCAGTGAGGAGGATAGGCTTTATATGGTATTGATGATGAATGAATAGGTTCATTACATATTTGTTCGTATGATAATGTATTTTTGGGACCCATAGAAGTGGCTTCAAGGCTAGATATTTTGTTCATTAAATCCTGGAGAGGGTCAGTTTGTGGTTGTTGTTGTGTATTGGATGAGGATGAACCAGGTTGATTATATGAGAATTGGTTAGGTTGTTGATATGGTTGATATTGTGAGGGGATATTATGTTGGAAGGGAATATTTTTCTGATGAGGGGTGCCTAGGGGAATGTTATAAAGAGGTTGTGAAGCTAAAGGTTGTGAAGGTTGAATATATTGATATTGAAAGGCATGGAAGTGTTAAAGAGGGGTTGTGATTGTTGTGGGATGTGTTGAAAGGGAATTGATGTGTGGATAAGAGGTTGTGATTGTTGTGGAATATGTTGAAAAGGAATGGAAGAATGAATGAGTGGTTGGGATTGTTGAGGTATGTGCTGAAAGTAATAGAGGTATGAATGAGGGGTTGAGATTGTTGTGGTATGGATTGAGAGGAAGTGGGGATATTAGATGATTGTTGTGAGGATGGGAACACAGTAGAAATAGAGATGGTATTAATAAGTAGGGTTGATGTTGTGATGGACATAACTACATTTTGGATGAAAAGAGAGTAGGTTGTTGAGATGGGGTAGGTTGAGCTACACTTGATGGGATAGCTTCAAAACTCACTAGAGGTGTTTGCACAGTAGAAGAAACTAAAGGGGTTGATGTATATGATGATGGGTTAGTATTGTTCTGGGATGATGTAGATCCAGATGAGAGGTCTGATGAGGATGTGGATTGTTGATTATTGGTATCCTATGAGGAAACTACATTAAGATCAAAAGTAATGATGAGGGTCGAAGACACAACACTGGATGTTTCTGATTGACTACTAGAAGAATAAGGATGTATCTGTTGAATGACTGGTTCATGATTTGGATCGATAAGATGGGAGTAAGCACATGAGGGGTCAGGTACATAAGGTTGTGGTTCAGGTGTAGATGGTTGAAGGTGAACACCCTGGGAAACAAGGTATGCATTAAGAGCAATGGGGTTTGAATCTAAGATTTTAGAAAATACGGGATCCCCACTATCAAAGAAATGAGGAATGAAAGGATTGAGTGTTTCATATGTGGTTGATTGGTTACTAGGGGAATGTGGGATTTCTGGATCTTCTGGTTGGGGTGATAGATGCTCATCATTGTTCTAGTAAATGTGAGGCATCCTCGATGTGGGTTTGAATATTTTCAATAGATGGATGAAAGTTTTTAGTCATATTTTGGAATTTTGGAGGAAGATTGTTGTCTTGTAAGAACCATGAAAGAAAAAAATCACCTAAAAGGGAAAATAAATCTAATTGTTGATTTACAAATAAAAAACAAATCACACAGAAGGATTTTTAATTATCTTGATTAATTAGAAAGAAAGTATGAAATGTGAAAAATGGTTGATAGGGTCCTAGGAAATGGAAATCTATGGATGGTTTCAGGTGATGTTTATGGTTGGAGTCCTTGATATACCCAAAGGTATGTGAGGCCTGAATCTATGTTGGTGTCCAGTACAGGGCCTGGTATTGGGGCCTACCCCCTCACTTCATAGTTCCACAATGATAAGGGACTCGAGTGCTTAGCCAATATACCAAAAACCAGATTGATTATACTCATTCAGAACACCGAGTTGACTTCTCCTCTTGGTGATGAAATCCAAGTAGGTCCACCTGGGTAGGAATGTTTTGATGCAAATTTGTGTTTGAAGTGATTTGGTTGTGTGTGGGGGAAGTTAAGTGAATGCAATCTATTAACCTCCTAATTAAACTATGTGATCAAAAAAAATGAGAGGTTCATTTTAAGCCCAAAAGAAAGATTGATTTTGATGAGTACAGGAAGACAAGAATGCAATGCTTTAAAAGAAAGAGAAAGGAAAGAGATGCATCTGTAAAAATCTTCCTTTTTTAAATTTTAATTTTTTATTTTTTTTATCACAGCTACAGCTCAACAAACAAGCTCCTAAAATAGAAATTTGCAAGGGTTAGATGAAAACAAAAGATAGAAAAACAAAAATGGATGTTAGAGGTTAACCAACTAAGCAATAAAAAACAATCTACATGGATCTCGGGTGATTCACAGGGATCACTAGTGATTCAACTGGATCATTAGTGATTGCAAAGAAGAGAACCTAATGATGAAATTTAATTAATTTGAAATGAAAGAAAAGGGACAATGGTCCCACCGGGCATGCCAGAATGTACCAGAGAGTTTTTGTTTTCCAACTTTAACTTAATGAAATGAAATAACAAAAACAAACTGACCTCAGAAGATGTGGGGTTTACCGATACCCTTGATGATGGATGTTTGATGTTGATGGATAAAATATCCTTCTTCTTTCACCGATGAAGGATCCTATAGATCAAAGACACTAAAAAAAATATATTAGATAGATGGGTAAATGAACTTATCAGCAAAGGCCGATTCTAGGAATCTAAAGGGACTTCCTTGGAGGATGTCAGCTCACTTTAGAACAATTAAGTAGATTGATAAAGATAATGATAAAGATATGTAATAGACAATGATAGATGGATAATAGATGAGAAGCTCTAGAACTCAAGGTTGAAGGGTAAGTCTTGTGTAACTTCAAAGGTGCCTAGGAAAGGGTGGATGCAATCTGAACAGACTCGAAGTAGTCGTACCAAAAGTCTTTAGTATATTGCTTGATCTCGTGGAGAAATTCAAACTGATATTTCGATATCTTCTTTCATCAGTGGAAAATCATATTGCACACAATGTCAACTCATGAAGGATGTTGTATTGTTCCCAGAAGAAGGGTTGTTGAACTATAGGAAGGTCACAAATGCTTGTAATGGGATGAGACGAGCCAGGAACTGCCATCTAAAGTAAATCCATGCTTGCAAAGAACAAGTTAAAGCCACAAGATTGATAAAATTTGAGATAAAACTGATGAATTGAAAAAGAAATGTGAATTGATAGGGATCGCTGGTGATTCAGGGTGAATCTTTGGTGATTCAGGTAATCATCAGTGATTACTGTAAAAATTGACAATTTTAATAAAATGAGAACTAAGGTTGAAAAATGATGATTTTTTATAATTTTTGATGTTTAGACAAGATGTAAATAATGAAATGAGATAAAAAAATACCTTTTATTGAGGAAAAATGCTGGAATATGTTTCCAAATGTCTAATGAGCTGATTGAAGTTCATTGAGCAGTCATTGGATTTCGTGAGAGATGATCAATGAAAAGGCTACCAAAATGATGTGTTTAGGATAGCTTGGAGTTGATGTAGAACCTTGATGATCTCTTGAAATGGCTTAGATTCACTGGAGGTAAAAAATGAAGTGTAAGAATGAGCAAAAGGTTTCTGAAGATCCCTGAGAAAGGAGAAAAAACTCCTATTTATAATCGATAGTAATCGGTTAGGATCATCGATGATCTGGGTTTTTTAGGGAAAACATTTGAGAAGTGGTTAAAACCACTTCTAAATGAGGATTTTCAGGTAAGTGATGAGGGGAAATGGTTTGGGGAGGTTATGGATGAGTTTTGGAGGTTAGGATGTGGGGATAAAATAGATTTAAGTTGTTTTAAAATGGTTAAGGTATATTTAAAGTGGTTAGGTGGTTTAGGATGTGTAAATAGTAATTTTATGAGAGTGTAAAATTATTTTTATGGAGGTGGGCGAAGGGTGACTTAGGATAATGGTTTTTAGATATGTTTTGGATTAAATAATGTGTGTTACCCCAATAGAACAATATACTATCATCTTGTCTCAATATTTGAGTGAGGATGATGACCCTATTTGTATCAATCTTGTCACTCTCATCATTACCTAGCACTTGACAGAGAATCATATTGGATGGAGGAATGTAGTTGGAAAATATTTTAACATCAAAATGTATCCTAACATCAAAGGGAAGGTATTTTGTATGGTTAGGGGTCCCTTTAGGCCACTTTTTGAACCTTTGGTAGATAACTCACATTCTTGATCGTTTTCATCCAACCATTTGGCCCCTTCATATTGCCACCTAAAAAATTTCCTAATACCACTCGGGCTAAGGTTGACTATGGTTTCGCCATCATTACCTATAACGGCTCTTTTTCAGAGTTGTAACTCTCAGTAAACCAATACATGGGTCCCGAAAGTAATTCGTCAAAGCTAATTTTTCTACATCGTTCATCCACATATGCTTTATAGGGGTTTTTTTTCTCTTGCGTTCCCAAGCATGGTAACACAAAGAATCTTCTAGCAACATATCTAGGCTAACCATGGAAACAAGGGTCCTTAACATCCTTAGGTCTGTTAATGAAGAAATTGGATGGTATGGGGTCTTTAGGGAGATATTTCTTAACATGACCAATTGTTGTCATCTACGTTTTTGTCATCGTATTTACAAAATTTGAGAATGGAGAGGATAAGGTCTCCTGAAGGATTGGATAAACTAGAAGAGGGATTTCTCTTAGATGCAGGAGGGATTCTTGTCATCAACCTTCCTCTTGGGAGTCATGAAAAAGTAAAATTGAAATAATACGTGAATAGAACGGGTTGGGAGATGTATATAACTCACCTCTTATCTTGGATTTTCTTTCTTATTGGAAATATCAATGTGCCTAGCACATTAACAACACCAACACTCTTTAGTAGTCAACTATGATGAAAATATGGAAAATATAATCAACAAATGCTTCACAAACTCTCTCACATAATTGTATTAATGGTGGGATGTTATTTTGTTATTTCAATGGCCACTCTACTACTTCTTTGTTTCCCTGTCCAATTTTCTCGAATTCCAAATTAGATTTGTCACAAGATCGACACTAATCAAATAAAAAGTGAAATTTCTTACTACCTTTATTATGTGCACCAAATTACTTGACATGTGACTGAGATTAAACCCTACCAAATCAAACAAAAAATCGAGTAATTTGTCATCTTCAAACCCTATCACCTTAGTGCACACAATTATTCTACAAATGGCCAGATACACCCAGATGAGATCAATGAAAATCTAATAATTTTTCACCTTCACACCTTACTTCTAAAATTATTCCAAGTCTTTGATCATCAATCTATATCAATCCTGATGAGATCAATTGTTATCAGATAGTCATAACCAAGGGTTAAATTTGGCAATCGTTTAAACATTTTTATTATTTTAGACATAAAATACTTGTAAATATTTGAATAATGTTGCATGTGAATTGCATAGTTAAAATGTGACTACCATTTTTATATAGATTCATATGTAAATTATATAAATTTATATAAAAATAATCAAATAAATATATAATAGTCTTTTACACATTTCATTAGTAGAATATACATAACATTATTTTGTATTTTTGAAGGGCAATATTGAAAAAATTAGTGTCACCTAAAAATTATTTGATAGCCATAGGTGGTCATAAAATTTAACCATTGGTCGCAACATCTACACCAACTTTCATTAATGGTTCATGAGGGATATCCTTGACGGGACGATGAAATTCCTTGAAATGTTGAGATACAACCTAGACAAGTCAATGTTAAACCTTGATCATATTATGGATACTCTCGACAGACCGAGGGATATCCATGACTTAAAAAATGAAATGTTGTGGATCATGATATTGAATGTTTGTAATATGGGGACCAAATTACTTGATAGCGGCTGAGATGAAACCTGAAAAGATCTAATGAAAATCGAGTAATTTTTCATCTTCAAACCCTATCACCTTAGTGCATACAATTATTCTATATATGATCCAAATCAACCTAGATGAGGTCAACAACAATCAAATAATTTTCCACCTTCACACCTTACTTCCACAATGCACCCAAGTCTTCAATCAACAATCTAGATCAATCCTGATGAGATAAATTGTGATAAGATAATCACAACATCTACACCAAATTTATAAATGGTTCATGAGGGATATCCTGATTGGGTGATGGAATTCATCAACATGTCTAAATACAACTTAGAGAATTCAAGGTTAACCCTTGATCGTATTATGGATACCCTCGACAAATCGAGAGATATCCATGACTTAAACAATGAAATGTCATTGATCATGATATTAAATGTCTATACTCTTCAGACCAAATTATTCAACGAGTGACTAAGATGAAACCCGAAAAGATCCAATGAAAATGGAGTAATTTGTCATCTTTAAACCATATCACCTTAGTGTGCACAATTATTTAACAAACACTCTAGATCAAATCATATGAGATCAAAGGTAATCGAGTAATTTACCACCTTCACACCTTACTTCCACAATGCGCCCAATTATCTGATCAACTGTGTTTAGATCAATCCTGATGAGATCAATTATGATTTTATAGTCACAATTTCTACACCAACTTTCATAAATTGTTTAAAAGGTATATCCTCGACCAGACGACAAAATTAATTGACATGTAAAGATATAGCCTAGATAAGTTAAGGTTCGTCCTCGATCATATTATAGATACCCTCAATGGATCGAGAGATCTACATGACCCAAATAATAAATATTTCCGATCATGATATAAAATTTCACTTTATTTTTATGTAGGTACAACGGTGCATGTATGTGCATGTAGCGCCATTCAGCTCCAAGATTTTCCAAGTACATCCAAGTAGCCACAAGTATATCCAAGTAGTATCCAAGTGTATCCAAATGTATCCAATTATGATTTTTATATAATATATCCCACGACCATCTGATAAATTGTCACTTTAAGTTGTGATTGATGTGCAACAAATCCTTGATCAGTCGATGAATCACACCTCCTTTGTTTGCTTATCAAGATGTTAGACATGCATGTTCATAACTATAAAACCATTCAACCACCATGGAAGATACATATAACATAAACAATATGACAACACATATAATAAGGAAGTTCAATCAACATAAAGAATGATCAAATAATACTTGAATTCCCATAATTCCATATTCAGACAATAATCTTAGCAATCCATACACAATTATCCATGCAACCATAATTCATTACATAACATAGAAGTTGATTACATCACCTACTAATTACATTCATGCGTTGGACCATGCACACATACAAGATAGGCTCCAAAAGCTACACCTATACTCAAGATTGGAACTCATAACTCAAACACTTACTAGCAAATTACAAGGATGCATCACCTATATATACATGGTGGGGACTTTCCCTTCACCACCTACATGCACCTTTCCTAATAATAGGCATTCTCTAATAATAGCCTGCATGCTTTTTCATCTCTTTCTTAACAATAGTTCAAGCTATAAATAGCTTCTTTATCATGCTTTAACTCCTATTATTACTTCTTTCATGTATTGTTTCCATCCTTATTGCATGTGACTTTTATCTTAATAATATACCTTTTATGTCTCAAGCTCATCTTCCTATTTTTCTCTATTTTTAGCCCTTGTCCCAAAACAACTAAGTCCTTCAATATTCTATGCATGCATGTGTGCAAGCCTTACGTGCTGACCTAACATGGTTTCACTGTATCTTCGTGCATTATCTTGTTTCACTTTCCTCCTTCTTTTGTGTGCACTCTTTGTGCGGTCCTTCAAACCTATATACATTGTTTATCTTCTGTGTGCATCCTCCTTGCACGCAATCCTTTGTACATGACTGACACTTAGTCATTTTTGTGACCAACATTACCCCACACTAGGGATATTGTCCATCCTTGGAAATATTTTTACCAAAGAATGTCCTCCAAAGAATTCCTAAAGAATGAAAGAATAAAGAAGAATCAAGAATGGGAATTCCAAAGAATTAAAGAATAAGAATACACATGTGCACGCATCAACACTTAGGCCTTCAGAGGTGGAAAGAGTTCAGGGAATTCCTTGACCAAAATATTTTCTAACTCCTTCCAGCCCTATAGCTCTCTTTTCTTTTACTAGGCATGGTATCTACAATAGTAGGTATTTCCATAGGATTTAATTCATCTATCGTATCCTTAAGCTCCTTGACCATAACATTAAGGTCTAAGGCCACATCTTCTAATGCATCCATCATGTGTGTGACCAAAGGGAAGATCTCTTTGAGTCTTTCCCTAAGTGTTTCCTTCATGGCCTTAATCAAATCTCTTTTTTGCTCAACCTCGGCCATTACCTTTTCACACATGGTCATGTTATTCTTCATGTTGTCATGTATTACCTTCAACTCCACCTCCTCATTGGTGGTGTGCACGCTCACAATCGGGTCAAAATATTGGCAATGATAAAAAAAAAATTCTACCTTCCGTGCATGGATTCCTTAACCTCTGTATCAATGCTTCATATTGTGCAAGGTGTATTTCACATTCTCTTTATTATTCTTCTTTTACGATAATACTCATTTTTCGTCAGACCTGGTCCATACTTCTTCTCATGTAGCAACATTCACACCAAGTCTTCTTTAGATAATGCAACTTATGAAGGGTACTCATCTTGGGTGTTGTTGACTAAGGTCTAGGTGTGCAGTTGTGATGCCATTCACTATGTTTCTACCTTCTTATATGCCACATATGTCTATCCCTTTCTTCCTTCAAAACTCTTGCTCGAGATTCTTAATTTTCTTATCTTTGTGCTCCTCATCCTCGTGCATCCTCTTAATTGTGGCATCCTTATCAAAAATCCTTAATCCCTACCTCTGATGGCCATTTTATTCAGCACATTGCATGCTTGTTCATCTATGTGAGTAAGCTGGGATTCAACACAATGGGAAAAGTTTCTCCTGGCAGACTTCAATCATGTTTCAGAGAGTGACTCCTTATTTACTTTCAAACTCCATCTCTTCCATGTGCACCTGATAGTTCCAGGAGAGCATTTTTTTGGTGTGCGGGAGGGATTCATTTTTATCAAACATTCCCCAACAGAATAAATCTTCTATGGGTACTGAGTTCTATTACCTAGCCCTTAGAACCTTCGTAGGATCATCAATGTATTACATTTGGGGCCTTGTTGAGGTTTGCCTTCATTTTCTCCCCTTCCCACATTGTTTCTTTGGCACCTCTTTGCAATATGTGATCATACCACTTGTTTCTCCTGTGCCTACATCTTCTCCAGTGCCTACATCAATATCTTTCTTCTCCTCCTCGCACTCAACTCCACACTCTTCCTCAAGGTCTATGTCACCTCCTCCTACATTCTCCTCAGTTGGCTCACCACCACCTCCTTCCTCTTCTCCATCCTTCCTTGTACCTTCTTCATTGCGCACATTACACTCTTCTTCTTCTTCATCATCCAAGTTATGGATGATTGGGGGATCCTTTTCATGAGTCTCTTCTTCTTCATCAATTTTCTTCTCCAAGTCCTCTGTATATTCATCACTAGAAACCACCCTTGGATTCTTCTTCCTTAGACTTGTCTTCTTCTTTGAACTGTTGGGTTGCAAACGACTTCTTGGTGCACCTCAGAAGTACTTGCACCTTTACTTTTCTCTCTGCACGCTCTTGTTGTTACTTCTTCTTCCTTAGGACTTTGATCTAGTGTAGTCTTCTCTTCCTCCTCATCTCCTTCCTCTTCCTTCCATCTTCTTCTTCTTGAGGAGGAGTCTCCTCATGCCTCCTCTTTATTCCCACAATTTTCTTCCTCTGCGGGGGATCTGGGAGATGAAGATCACTCACTTAAGTACCTCCCATCCTTCATCTTGGGCCTGAGATAGATGAATACCTTGAATGCTTTTTTCCCACTACAATGGTTGTGGGACTCAGGTCCATGTTGTCAGATTCTATGCTATCCACATAGGCTGACCTTGATGGATATACAAAGGTTGTGCATAGGGTGTGATATTCTAAATCCACACTATCTACATCAAATTTAGCTTGTGTGCTTCTTTGATATGGTTTATCACGCTCTAGAAGTACTTTGTTGTGAAAGAAAAGGGTAACTTGCACCATGGGATGAATTCTCCATTGGTAAGCTTAAACCTTCCCAGGCAAAAAGTTCTAGTACACACAAATTACCTTTCCATCAATAGAGAGGGAAATTCCCTTGGTATGTGCCATTCATTTTCGAATGCCTCGTGCATTCATTTGTACCATTTTTCAATGCGCAACTTATACTAGTTTGTTATTTCCCCTTCATAAGTAAATGTTGCAAACTTCTCTGTAGGGGACTTGTCCACTGGGCATATCCACATTTTCTCCTTTGGACCATCTGGTACCCTGATCTCCCAAAAGATAATTAAGAGAAAGATTGTGCCCTAGGTTATTTTCTCACCTTTGTCTACTTGGATCCTTGCTTCCTCCTACTAGCCCCTTAAAATGTAAAGTGCAATGTTATAAAGGGTTTTCACCATCTTATGCATTATATGCAACCACTTCTTATTCACTTGTGACCAATCTCTTTGATTCACCCAATTTAACTAACAAGGCATGTTGCAACTCTTGTGCCTAGGTCAGTGATGCTTGTGATATCCATCACTGTGATTTCCCTATTGATAATTGAATTTTGTGGTAGTGGCCTCTACTACCTCATCATCTCCTAAGTCTTGACCAATCTCCACTCCTGAGATGTGCAAACCATGTAACCCTTCCAATCAGTTGCATGGTAATGCACATTCTTCTCCCTGCAAAGTAAAATAAGTCTTCATGAACGCGCGACATGAGCCACTGGTAAAGTCCTTGGCTTTCCAAAGTAAGGTAATTCATATAGTTGGAGAACTCAAGTGCTCTCCAAGTCCTTCATGAGTATCAATGACCAACTTCCCTTCTGATGTCCTCTATGCCAACTCTTTCATGACATCCTTCCTTATCTCTCCCTCATGGGCCTCCATGTGATGATTGTAGTCGTTGATTTTACATTTTGTGAGTTGAGATACCCATGGCTGCCCTACTATAACTTTGGGAGGGTATTGTATTTCAGAAAACCATTCCTCTAGTGCATCCTCAATAATGGGATTCTATCCCTTTCCCTTACCCTTAGGTGATTACTTAACTAGGGCTGCCTTCTTTGTTGTCATTTCTTTCCACTTTCAAATATTCAACTTCAACTTCAACTTTTAAAAATAAACTTGTGCCCTAGGTGTGCCTAAAAAACCATCTTACTCAAGTTTTTGCTTAAACCTGTCAAATTCCTTGTGCCTTCTCAGAATTCAAGTTCTTCAATTTCCCCTTTACTTGCTTCCTCATCCACCTTCTTTGTGTCTAATTTATGTTCAAACCCTACTTCAATCTTCTCAATGTCGTGCCCAAGCTTGTTGACTTCAAAACCACACTTCACTTTTCAATCCCTTGCTCAAACCCTAACCTTTAATTATCCTTGTCGCACGCCTATTATGGAGCTTTTTCTTCTACCAAAACTTGAGGTTGCTCTAGTTTTTCTTGGTTCTCTAGTTCAATATTCTCCCTAACTCTTCGCACTTTCTCTCTTAATCTCAAACACACGTTTTCAATAAAAAGGTAAGAGTGAACTTCACCCACATCTTTTTTTATAGTTTTTCCCAAATTTTCTGCATTAATTGCTCCTCACCTATCACCGTTCCAAATCTTTAAATGCACTTTTTTTCTTTTTCCCATGCTTTTTTCCTACTTTTCTTTCACATGTGTGGCAGTCATAACCTTCTGGTTGCTACTACTTCCCAAGGTTGTAGTCTTCCTTGTGCACACCTTCTTGCATCGCAACCCATCTTCCTCTACACCACAAACCAAGTAGTCTATCATGTTATTGCCTCCCTCGCATTACATTATGGCCATCTTTCTGTGTGGTCTCCAACATCTGAGAAATTTTTTCAAGCACCATCATCCTAAAGCACTTGATGACACTTCCCTTTTTTTCATGCATCCCCAATTCATATCCATCAAGCACCCTTCTTTCATTGTGTGCACATGCACACCATTTAACATTATTCTTGTACCAATGCACCCCTGAACCAACTCCAATAGACGTACCAACATCACATAGTCTCTTTTGTGTGCACTTGTACCTGTTTCACCCCACACTAAAAGTATGTGTGGTCCTCTATGCATCAACTTAACAGATAGTAATCAACTCATGTGAGCACACTTATTACAACAAACCAAATCAAAACAAACATGAAAGGGAAATATAATCTAAGTGGAAATGTTTCCTTATTACAAACACAAAGGAAATTATTTATAGTAGGGCTTTAGCCTACTCCCATTGAAGTAATTGGGCAACATGATGCCATCCAAGCTTGTAATTGACACATGGCTTGATTCTAGTATCTTGGTTACTACAAAGGGTCCCAAGCAATGAAATTTCAACTTTCCAGGATGGCATGAAAACTTGGAATCATATAGAAGTACCATCTTTCATATGGAAAAAGACTTGTTCTTGATGTTCCTATCATGCCAAGCCTTTTGTCTCACCTTCTCTGTCTTCTGGTCATTTTTATCCGTTTGAGCATTTTATATTTTTGTTAGTTGTCCTTTTCGGGGTTAATTACAAAATTCAAGAAAGTTAATCATATAAATATAAAGTTATGTGATCATACTAAGGGACAAAGCACGAAGCACTATCTATCACCACATATGGTTGCATCCATCAAGGAATCTAAGAGCTCAATTGCATCCATCTATCTCCATCAAAAGGGACACAAGGGCTAGTTTTATGTATCACACCTCATAGGAGGGGAGTTCATTCTATTCTATGCAGACATTTATGTTTAGTTGTGGAGCTCAATTACTTCATTTTAGCATGCAATTATCAACTTGCTAGAAAATACAGTAACCGACATCGGTTATGTAGGGACTAACATTGGTTATGTACCAGACATCGGTCACTTAGGACCAGCATCGGTTAGGTAAAGAAGGAACCACCATTGGTTAGGGATAACCGACATTGGTTACCTGTGCGATGAGTGTTTTAATTAACTCTCGTGAATTAGATCTATTTTTAGTATTAAAGCATATCTATTGATTGTAATTACATGACTAAGTACCCTAAGTTTATATAAGACTATATATAGCTTGGTAATCTAGGGTTTAGAAGTAGCAACAGGAGAGAGAATTAATGATTATTGTGTAAAATAATTGGTGATAGAGAGAAATCTTGGTGAAGAAGGAAAAGCTTGAGAGAAATAAAGTATTGTACATCTGAGAGGTGTGGAAGATTGTAAATCTTCATTGTATATCTTTTGAAAGCTTTGGATAATAGATTGGCTTGTTTCTTGGTGGACGTAGTCCCACACTTGGTGAACCACATTAAATATGTGTTGATTTATATCTCTTGTTTTGTATATTTATTCTGGTAGAATATCCAATTTTATTGCATGTATGCTTAGATCTGATATATTATCTATACAACTGGTGCACTAACCCCAACAACTGGTATAAGAGCTTTGTTTGAGGGTTTTGTGTATTGATAGATTTACTCATAGAGAGTTTTCTGATTAAGTGGGAGCTACAACAATGGTAGAAGAAAACAAATACAAGGTAGAGAAGTTTGATGGACAAAATTATCAATTATGGAAGATGCAGATTGAGGATTATCTGTATCAAAGATATTTTTACTTATCGTTGGATGAAAATTCTAGACCTACGAAGATGACTGATGAAGAATGGAAGATTCTTGACAGAAAGGCTTTGGGATCTATAAGATTGATCTTGGCAGCATCTGTGGCTTCTAATATTACATAAGTGACTTCTACGGTAGAGTTAATGAAATCTCTTGATAATTTATATGAAAAACCTAGTGCTTCAAATAAAGTTTATTTGATGAAGAAACTATTTAGTTCTAAGATGCATGAAGGTGGATCTGCATCTAGTCATTTGAATGATTTCTCGATCTATTGTAAATCAGTTAAAATCAGTTTATATTTTGTTTGATGATGAAGTGAAAACACTCTTATTATTATGTTCTTTGCATGATAGTTGGGATAAATTGGTAATGGTTGTTAGTAATACAACATCTTGCTAATAATATTTTGAAGTTTGATGATGTGGTTAGCATAATCTTGAATGAAGAAATTCATAGGAAAATTACAGAGGAATCATCATCTGGAAATTCTTTGAATGTAGAAAGCAGGGGCAAGCAGAAGGAGAGATCTAAGAGTAAGATTAATGGGAAATCAAAGTACAAGGAATAGCAGATCTAAATCTAGAGGTAAGGGAATTACTTGTTGGAATTGTGGAAATAAAGGACATGCAAAGAAATATTGTTGGTCAAAGGATAAAGAAAACCAACACCCAGACAAAGGTAAAGAGGAAAATATTATAGCAGAGGTAATGCAAGATGCTTTTATTATTTCTTGGGATAATAGAATAGAATCATGGGTTTTAGATTCAGGAGCTTCTTTCCATGCAACTCCTAATAAGGGCTATTTCAGAAATTATGTTCAGGGCATTTTTGGGCATGTTTATTTGGGTGATGATGAACCTTGCAGTATTACTGGTAAAGGGGAAGTTCATCTAAAATTGTAGAATGGAAATACATGGGTATTGAAAGATGTGAGGCATGTGCCAAGCCTCAAGAGGAATCTTATTTTTGCAGGGAAACTAGGTGAAGTTGGTTGCATGGTTACTTTTCATAGCCAGACTCTTGGAAATTTACCAAGGGTTCCCTTGTTATGGCAATAGGCAAGAAGGTAGCAACGTTATATTTGTCTACCTATGTTACTGATTCCTTTTCTGTATTATCTACTTCAGATTCAAATGCATGCATGTGGCATAATTGGTTGGGCCATATGAGTCAAAAAGGAATGCAAATCTTAAAGGCTAAGGGTAAGTTATCAAATTTGAAAGATTTAGATCTTGATTTCTATGAGCATTGTTTCTTTGGAAAGTAAAAGAGAGTGAGATTTCTCAAAGTTGGGGGCAACTAAGGAGCAGAAATTAGAGCTTGTACACTCAGATGTGTGGGGACCAGCCCAAGTAGCTTCTCATGGAGGATCCCAGTATTATGTTACTTTCATTGATGATGCTACAAGAAAGGTATGGGTTTATTGTATTAAACGTAAATTTGATGTTTTTGAGACTTTTAAAATATGGAAAGCCCTTGTTGAGAATGAATCGAATTCAAAGTTAAAGTGTCTTAGATTCTGACAATGGTGGTGAATATTGTAGCAAGGCTTTCAATTATTATTGTTCAGTGAATGGAATACGTAAAGAAAGGATGGTTCCAAGAACACCACAAGAGAATGGTGTTTGTAGAATAGAATAGGAAAAACAGGATAGAAGTATTCATTGGATTGCCCTTGATGGGAGGATTGATACACGGTTTATTTGATTAAGGAATCTAGATGGAGGATACCAGAGGAAGAGGTCAGAAAAGAGGTAGATCTTTTTTTTAGAGTTTTTTAGTTCAGAAGCTTTTGTACATGTTGATAAGGAAAATAGAAAAAAGTTAGATGCAAAATCCACTTTCAGAGATCTGGTGATTTTAGTTTCATTTAGAGAATTCTAAAATTATTAGGAGTCTGATGTTGATGGAATATGTAAGGATCAAATTTTGGTACCCAAGGAAAAACCAGTTGAGAATTTTTTGAATGAAAATGAACTCTAAAATTTAAAATCCATACCTATAGGGTTACACAGTAACCAGTATCGATTGAACCCTGACCAGCATCGGTCTGCTAAACCAGTATCTGTTACAGAGGAGAATCGGTTAGGAACCGACATCAACTACAGGTGACAAGCGTTGGTCACTGTCAGAATTGGAAACAAATGTCCAGGAGGTCCAGGATGAGCCTCCAGTACCCCAAACTCCTGTGAAGAAGATCACAAAGGGTAAGTAAACCTCCAAAAATATTTACACCTTCTCTATCTTATTTATTATTTACTGATAATGGTGAACTAGAAAGTTTTGAAGAAGTAATACAAAATGAGACCCACGTTCAGTGGGAGCGTGACATGGATGAGGAAATGGACTCCTTGGAAAAAAATGAGACTTTGGATTTGGTTAAGTTGTCAGAAGGTAAGAGGACATTACAGAAAAAGTGGGTTTACAAAATCAAGGAAGAAGATGGATGGACAGAAAAGGTACAAGGAAAGGCTTATAGTAAAAGGATTTACACAAAAAGCAGGTATTGACTTTGGTGAAATATTTTCTCCTATTGTTAAAATGACTTCTATACATACTATATTAAGTATAGTTGCAGTACATGATTTGTATTTAGAGAAACTAGATGTGAAGATGGATTTCCTTCATGGTGGTTTAGATGAAGAGATTTATATGTAGTGACCGCTTGGGTATGAAGTCAAGGGTAAGGAGAAATTAGTGTGTAGGTTGAAAAAGAGCCTATATGGGATCAAACAAGCTTAAGGCAATGGTACATGAAGTTTGATAGTTTCATGCATGAGCATGGTTATTTGAGATGTGAATCTGACCATTGTGTTTATTTCAAGAAGCTTGAAAATGGGAGCTATATTATTTTGTTATTGTATGTGGATGATATGGTTATTACAGGATCTAGTATGTAGAACATTGGTAAGCTTAAGGGAAATCTATCTCACACATTTGCTATGTGTTGTCGCCCGCAAAATCCCCCCTCAGTTTTTTTAAGTCAAATTTTAAAATTTTGAGCTCACGCCCTCCAGAAGTGTTCAAGTAAAGTTTGAAGTCTTAAAAGATAGAGAAATTCATGCTTTGAAGTTGTTTAAACTCTCCAGTCTGCGTGGTTTGATAAATTTTCCGTTTTCCCCATCTGGACACGTGAAAATTTTATTGTTGTCCTCATTTGAATGAAATTGTAAATATTTCTATGGCCATGGATCATCAAACCTTGTATTTTTTTCAATCCCTTAGTTCGCGAAAGAAATTTGAAAATCAGGCACAGAATGGTGGAGTTTTCTTCTTCTCTACATTTTTCCACAATCGTGAACAACGAGCATTTTCTTCCCCGTCAAATTTTGGATCCATTAACTATGGGTACATGGACATATCTAATTGGAGGTGGGCCAGTGAAGTAATTTGTGTTTTTGAGCCTTTATGTAAAAAGGGCTAAAATTCATAAAGTGACCTGCAGCCCCAATCATGTTATGAGGGAAAAAGTCAAATGTTGAGCCCGCATCAAAAGATTCAAAGCATGGGAAGTGGGCCGTCGGGGAGATTTTAGAATTTGAGCCTTTTTCATTAAAGGGTCTTAAAGTTAAAAAGTGACCCATAGCCCTGCCAAACACAAAGTAAAAATTCGAATCTTGAGCCCCGCATCGAAGGTCAAAGTAGGGAGGCGGGCCAAAAATGTAAAAAATTCCAAATCTCTATAAAGTCACAAAATGGAAAAGGCATCCTCCACACTTGCTCTAGTAAATTTCTCCCACGTGGATGGGTCTGGTTTAAAGTTTCAAAGGCAATATGAATAGTTCAAATTCAAAGTTACAAAACAAGTGTAACGGCTGCATTATGAAAAGTCTAGTTTTTTCCACCATTGGCATTTCTTCACGAATCAAGAATCTGAACAGACGCGAATGACTGAAAATATTGTAAACCATTTCTTGCTAACAAAGAAGAATTTGTAACCATTTCTTGCAAGATATTTAATGGCTTCTTCACACCATTGCAGAGGGTTGGCAATTGATATTATAAACTCACGAGTGCATTATACTCAGAGAAAGCAAAGGAGATATCCATTTTCTTCTACTTTCCTCCATTCTCCAATTTCTTCCATTCCCACATTATATAAAACTCTTGTTTAAGCATCAATACAAGAAGAAGGATTTTGTAGCCCCTTTGATGAGGAGATTTTAGAAACTTTGAGTTTGCAATCGTATCTCGTCTTGTTGCCATTTGTAGGGTTGTTTCTTCTCATAAATGCATGCGTTAAAGTTTCTAACTAATGTGTGCAGGAATCTGATTTCCTACCTACAACATTAGTTTCCCTATCTCATTTCTCACTCCCTTTCCCACCTTCAGACAAATTATTCCCTAGCAAGAGATTGCTAGCTTTGCCGCAAAGTCAGTGGAGTGCCCCTGTTGGATCCCCGGTCAAAAGGCCACCACAAAAATCCACCTTTCACATGCATGCATATACGACAACTGCACCAGTTAAGTAGAGGTACTTAGATTCCCAAAGCGTTGGCAAGGGATCCACAAGTTTTTCCGCCCGAAAAATTTCCTCGCCAAAACTATGAAGGATTTAGGAGCTGCAAAAAGAATCCTTGGCATACAAATACAAAGAGACAAGAAGAACAAGTTGTATTTATCTCATGAGGATTATATCTACAAAGTGTTAGAAAGGTTTAAAATGTATAATTCAAAACCTATAAGTACACCTATGGCTAGATAGTTCAAATTAAACAGAGATCAATGTCCTTCATCACATGATGAGGTCGTATACATGACATGAGTGTCATATGCTTCAGTAGTTAGGAGTTTTATGTATGTTATGGTTTATACCAGACTAGACATTGCACAGGCAGTGGGAGTTGTGAGTAAATTTATGGACAATCCATGTAAAGAGCATTGGAAATAAGTCCAATGGATACATAGGTATTTAAGAGGGACATCTAGCATGCAGTTATCCTATGGAGGTTTGGTTATTTCTTTATGTGGCTATGTTGATTCAGATATGGCTGGAGATCTAGATGGTAGGAGGAGCACTACTGGATATATTTTCACAGTAGGTGGGATGACAGTTAGCTGGATATAGAGATTGCAGAAGGTTATCTCTTTGTCTACTATAGAGGTAGAGTATGTTGCAGCTACAGAGGCTAGCAAAGAGATGATATGGATGAGTAGGTTCATGGAAGAGTTGGGAAAGGAGAAAGATGATTGCAAATTATTTAGTGGCAGTCAGATTCTAATTCATTTGGCAAAGAACTCAATGTTTCATTGTAGAATGAAACACATTTAGTTGAGATATCACTTCATACGACAGGTATTGAAGGATGGGCAGCTGAAACTGGAGAAGATTCATACGAGTGAGAACCCCTTTGGATATGCTAATGAAGCCATTAGAAAAAGAGAAGTTGGATCTACACTCCACTTATGTTGGTCTTCGAGTTTGATAGTTGAAGAGGAAGAAAAAAAACAAAGGAAAGGATCCAAGAATGACGTTGTATAGGTATAGTGCAGTAATTTATTTCCAAGTGGGAGATTGTTGAGTTGTGGAGCTCAATTACTTAATTTTAGCACGCTTTATCAACTTGCTGGAAAACAGTATTCGACATCGGTTATGTAGGGATCGACATTGATTACCTAGGACCGGCATCAATCAGGCAAGAAGGAACCGCCATCGGTTAGGGATAACTGGCATCAGTTACCTGTGCATGAGTGTTTTATTTAATTCACAGGAATTAGATCTAATTTTAGTATTAAAGTAGATCTATTGATTGTAATTGCATGACTAAGTTCCCTAAGTTTATGTAAGGTATGTATAGCTTGGTACCTAGGGTTAGAGTAGCAATAGGAGAGAGAATTGATGATTATTGTGTAAAATAATTTTGAGAGAAAATTCTTGTAGAAGAAGGAGAAGATTGAGAGAAAGAAAGTATTGTATATCATGAGAGGCGTGGAAGATTGTTAATCTTCATTGTATATATTCTAAAAGCTTTGGATAATAGATTGTCTTGTTTCTTGGTGGACATAACCCACATTGGGTGAACCACGTTAAATCTGGTGTTGATTTATATCTCTTGTTTTGTATATTTCTTTTGGTAGAATATACACTTTTATTGCATGTATGCTTAGATCTGATCTATTATCTATACAACTAGAGTGCTAACCCCAATAATTTATTACATTATACATCTAGCTACTTGCTCATTATCCAAGTGTGACATGCACTAGAGCAACCTAGGGCATAATTTTTGCACACACACACACACAAAACTACATTGGGTATGAGATGTAGTACAACGCTCAGTCATAAGCTCATCATTGTGACAGTTGAGGACAGTCAGAACCCTCATTTCACATCTTTTTTTTTAGGATTTGATTTCTATTTGAGGGTTTTGTAGGTTCATTATTTATTATAGGTTTACAGCGACCTCAAAGAAACCAAAAGCAACTAAATGTGAACATCTTGAGAAACCTTAGAGGAGGTTTTATGAGCATTTCCATAGACCCAAGTGCCTATAAATAGGTCTAGGGTGCCCCTGTCCCTCTCCAAGTGCCCCAGTCTAGCCTATCTCCTCGAATCTACTCTTTTTTTGTTCCAGTGCGAGGGTCGGTGCTTCGTATTTTCCAATTTTCTAACTCTATTCATTCTACAAAACTTTGCAAATCAGCTAAGGCTTCTTACCCTCTCCTTGCAATTAGGGTTTCATTATTTATTGCTTAGTTACTTGGGTGTTTATTTTTGTAGTTAATTACTCATTTATTTACTGTTACTATAGCATTCAAATTAGGCTAATAAATTATAGTTTAGATTAATCAGCCTCTCATCAATCGTGTCTTCATTGTCTAATCCTCATATGCGTGCAATACGTAGGGATGGCAACATAAATTCCACATGTAGCACACCCTCTATGTCAAACACCAACTGAAACGGTGTGGCCTTATTCAACCATATATAATTATTTCTATATACCTAGAGTACAAGTTATACCTTTTCATCCCAATACTTTCTTCCAACATCATATATCTTCATTAGTGTATGTCCCAAGATCTTTTTAAAAAATTCAGCAGTGCCATTATCCTGGGGGTGATAAGGGGTAACCTTATGGTTGTGCCACCGTATAAACTTGGCTAATAAAATTCTAATATTCTCATTTAAGAAATGAGTCCCCCTATCACTTGTAAGGCTCAATGGACATCCATACTTGTTGATGATTTTTTCCCAAAGGAACCTCGTTGTTGTTACTATTGTGTAATATTTTGTAGGTGCATCCTCTTCCCACCTTGTCAAATAATCATTACATGTGATGTAGTGCGCACCTGTCCTACGCACAGGTGGTGCAATAGGTCCTACAAAATCAATTTCACCACTTCTTCAAAAGGCTTACACTTGCTATGGGCCTTAATGGACATTTCATCTCTATTTCCAGGCTTTCCAATCTCTAATAGTGATCACATGCTTTGACAAATCCTTAATATCCTTGTATAATGTCTCCCACCATAAACAAACTAATAAGGATCTTGCACATTGTCGCATCTCTTGCATAGTGTCCTCATGAAATTCCTTCATGAGCTTCCTCCATGATGTTTCTTCATGCTCATGCTCCACAACACATCTGCGCAAGACCTCATATCTACCCATTTTATACAATCTCCTCCAATGAGATGATATGGGTGTCTCAAATAGAAAGATGATTCTTTTCCAAGGTCTTCATTCTTTCTGGTGCAAGTCCTAGTGCATAAAAATAATGTTATATCTTCCAAATCAGTGTGGTGTGTGTTCAATATGAACAATTGTGCATCTAGGAATAGTATATTCAATAATCTGTGTCTTCTCTAGAATTGATCCTTGACAAGTGATCAAGTCCTAGGTTACTCTTTCCTAGCTTCATTATGACTGTGAAATCAAATTCTTGACAAAGAAGTATCTAGTGGATATGCGCCCTTGCAAACTATGGTTTGTTGACTAAGTACTTCAATGCCATATGATCTATGTATAAAAGATAAATGGTGTGGCCAATAAGTATTATCTAAACTTGTGAAGCATGTAAATCATGGATAATGTTTCACGCTTCATAGTTGTATAGTTCTTATCATCTAGTGTTAACTTCCTACTTGCAAAACATATGGGAAGATCCACATTTCCCTCTCTTGGTTTCATGCCAAGACTATCCAATATCCATGCTAGAGGCATCTACATGTACATGGAAAGGTTTGTTCCATGAAGGGGAAATGCAAGATAGGTGTGGTGGTAAGCTTCTCCTTCAAGGTCTCAAATGCCTATTGTTGTTCACGTCACCCCAATAAAACTTTCCTTTGGCCTTGAGAAATTCTTCAAAGGGCATGGAAATATTTGCATAACCCTTAATGATTTTTATAGTAACCAGTGTGCCCCAAGAAACCATACACTTCACTCTGATTGGTAGGTTCTTCCAATCCAAAATCACTGTAATCTTAGTTGGGTCTACCAAAAATCCTTCTTTACAAAGATGTGCCCAAGTAAAGTACCAAAAGGGGTGGAAAAGATACACTTATTGATATTTAGAGAGATTCTAACTACCTACATCTTTCAAAATCAAGCCTCAAGATTATCATAATGATCCCTTTCTAGGCCCATAGATGGTCCAATCAACCAAGTAAACCTGTAAAAAATTATGAATGAAGTCTTGGAATACCTTAAAAATGATGCGTAAGAACACCACTGGTGCATTCTTCAATCCAAAGGGCATTACAGTATATGCAAATCTTCCCCATTCAATTGATAAAGGTGGTATTCTCTTGATCCTCATGTGCACAATGTGCACTTGATGTTACCCTAAAAATCCATCTGTGAATGAATAGATTTCACTTGCCCTGTAACACCTTCAAGGATCTCTTCCGTGAATGGCATAGAAAAAGGATCTATGCCACATGAAGCATTGATTAGCATGTATTCAACACAAATCCTGATCTAGACATCCTTCTTGATACTAATCACCATGGGGCTACTCTACTCAGACTCCTCAATAGGTTCAATGATCCTTGACTTTATCATTTTTTCAATCTTTTCTTTTACCTTTTCATGTAATTTTGGATTCATCTGTAAGGCCTCTTCTGAACTGATGTGCACCTTCCTTTAACTTAATCTTCATCTCTCCCTAATAGATGGATGAATGCCCTTCAACTCATGATAACCCCTTGGGAATAAATCCTGGAAGTCATGTAACAACCCAATAATCTTTGCAACTTTTGGTTATGACTAGTAATCACCAATAATAGCCTCCTTAGTGCATCCTCTAGTCCTAATATTCACTTTTTAGTATTCATAGACACATGGTATGCGCGTGCCTTCACATCTGTAGAATCCATCACTTCACGCACACCCTCAATGTGCTTTATGTCTAGGTCTTCAACTACCTCGTCATTTATGAGGTACACCATCTTCCATTTTTCTTTCTCTTTCCAAGAATGCCCAACAATGTTTCTTCTGTTTCTATGTACATCCTTCATGCCTCAGTCTCAAGTTCTCCTAGTAACTGAATCAAGTTCCTCAACCTTTGTCACTATCTCCCATGTGATGTGCACTTCATAATCTGCAAGGCCTCATGTATTGGTTCTTAGTGGAAAAGTAATCAAAAGTGTGAGCAATACCTTCAGTCATGTCACTCCAACTTGTAGTCTCTTTTTTAACTCAACATAAATACATAACATGCACGCACATCCACATAGAGTAGAGTAAAACTTATGTACCCAAAGGGATGGTGGTATAGCTTCTTTTCCTTGTTGCCCATTGTCTCTCACAATTTGTGAATGTGTACCAAAATAGGGAGTCTTCCCATCATAACTCATGTATAAGAGAGGGAACATTTCTCTGAGTAAACCTTGTTAAAAAGGATACCTTATGCTCTCACGTCAACCTAAAATATTGTCTTTGTGTGTAGCCCACCAGTTCATTTTTTCCATGCAATGTATAGACCATCATGTTCCATATATCTCCCTCATTTTTCCATTGGTCTTCCATCACATGTAAGAAAGAGTCAGGTTTCTCCTCTCCAATATACCTTGGTAATTGAGTCTTGCCCAAGTGCCTAATCATGCGTGTCCTAATCATCTTGTAACTCTTCCCTTAACCTCGTGACCTACCATTTCATAAGTTTCATGGGCCAAATTGTCACATGCAACACTGGTAGTATCACTAATTGATTGTACATCTTCCCAATGAAGTATGTGCCTTCTTTAGATGGTTCCATGTTTTCAAGGTCATGCATTGTATGTGTATATATTCTATTAAGATCCTCTTCATTCACAGGATTTAATATAAGGCACAACCTTCACATCATCCAAGGGTATGACAACACACTGTTCCTCCTTATTTCTCAAAACTAATATATATTTGTTGAAGCACAAATCAACATTGTTTATCATAACACCAAAGGACATGACCTAAAAGCAGTTGGGAATTTATTCTCCCTACAAGCTCCAGTACCTTCAAAATCACCTGTAAATTTTTCACCCTTGAATAGTGATGGAAGCATCCTTCAACACCCCAATGGGACATGACCCTATTTTTTTTTCCATATGTAACACATTAGAAGATGGCTGTAATTAGGCCTTCCCATCTAGTTCCAAGCATCCAATGTTAACATTAACCTTTGCACTTATGTCAATAAGAATATTACTCACCAACCAATCATTGATCATTGCATCTAGTGTTATCTCCTTGTCATATTCATGGTCCTACAGTGGTAAATTTACATGAAGGATTTGGTGCTCTTGTTCATACCCCTTGCACGTAGTACTTTCTCTCATAACCACTCACCTAACAAAGGGATGATATTCTCTTGCTTGAGCATTTTTTTACACCTATTTCAAATCATCAACATCTTTTTGAGGAAGTTCAACAGTCTTATGCATGCTCTCTCTCACGCTCTTCAGAGGTGTTTTGAATTTCTCCCTTATAATTATTGGATGACTCCCATAGACTCCCGATAAACCTCCTTCTGTTGAGTTATGTCTAGATACTTTGCATGTATAACCTCTTCTTCCCTTACGATAGGTGGTGTTGAGTTGTGGAGCTCAATTACTTCAGTTTAGCATGCAATGGAAACTTGCTGGAAAATACAGTAACTGTCATTGGTTAAGGGGGAACCGGTATCAGTCAGGAAGGACCGACATCGGTCAGGAAAGGAAGGAACCGACATCGGTTAGGGCTAACCGACATCGGTTACCTGTGCGAGGATGTTTTAATTAACTCTCGGGAATTAGATCTATTTTTAGCATTAAAGTATATCTATTGATTGTAATTGCATGGCTAAGTGCCCTAAGTCTATAAATGACTATATAAGCATGAAATATAGGGTTTAGAAGTAGAATTAAGAAGAATTAACAAGAATTAGAATGAACTTTCAAAAATTTGGTGAGAGAGAATTCTTGGTGATGAAGCAAAAGCTTGAAGAAAGAAAGTATTGTACATCTGAGAGGTGTGGAAGATTGTAAATCTTCATTGTATATCTTATCAAAGCTTTGGATAATAGATTGGCTTGTTTCTTGGTGGACGTAGCCCACACTGGGTGAACCACGTTAAATCTGGTGTTGATTTATGTCTCTTGTTTTGTATATTTCTTCTGGTAGAATATCCACTTTTATTTGCATGTATGCTTAGATCTGATATATTATCTGTACAACTGGTGTGCTAACCCCAACAACTGGTATCAGAGCTTTGTTTGAGGGTTTTGTGTGTTGACATATTTACTCACAGAGGGTTTTCTGATTGAGTGGGAGCTACAACAATGGCAGAAGAAAACAAATACAAGGTAGAGAAGTTTGACGGCTGAAATTATCAATTATGGAAGATGCAGATTGAGGATTATCTGTATCAAAGAGATTTTTATTTACCGTTGGATGAGAAGTCTAGACCTACGAAGATGACTGATGAAGAATGGAATATTCTTGACAGAAAGGCTTTGGGATCTATAAGATTGAGCCTGACAGCATCTGTGGCTTCCAATATTACAGAAGTGAATTCTACGGTAGAGTTAATGAAATCTCTTGCTAATTTATATGAAAAACCTAGTGCTTCAAATAAAGTTTATTTGATGAAGAAACTATTTAGTTCTAAGATGCATGAAGGTGGATCTGCATCTAGTCATTTGAATGATTTCTGATCTATTGTAAATCAGTTAAAATCGGTTGATATATCCTTTGATGATGAAGTGAAAGCACTTTTATTCTTATGTTCGTTACCTGATAGTTGGGATAACTTGGTAATGACTCTTAGTAGAACAACATCTGCTAATAATATTTTGAAGTTTGATGATGTGGTTAGTATAATCTTGAATGAAGAAATTTACAAAAAGAGTACAAAGGAATCATCATGTGGAATGCTTTGAATGTAGAAAGTAGGGGCAGGAAGAAGGAGAGATCCAAGAGTAAGAGTAATGGGAAATCAAAGTCAAGGGATAACAGATCTAAATCCAGAAGTAAGGGAATTACTTGTTGGAAATGTGGAAAGAAAGGACATGCAAAGAAAGATTGTTGGTCAAAGGATAAAGAGAACCAACAACCAGACAAAGGTAAAGAAGAAAATCTTACGTTCATCAGAGGTAATGCAAGATGCTCTTATTCTTTCTTTAGATAATAGAATTGAATCATGGGTTTTAGATTCAGGAGCTTCTTTCCATGCAACCCCTAATAAGGGTTATTTTAGAAATTATGTCCAGGGCAATTTTGGGCATGTTTATTTGGGTGATGATGAACCTTGCAGTATTACTGGTAAAGGGGAAGTTCATCTAAAATTACTAGAATGGAAATACATGGGTATTGAAAGATGTGAGGCATGTGCCAAGCCTTAGGAGGAATCTTATTTCTGCAGGGCAACTAGGTGAATCTGGTTGCATGGTTACTTTTACAGGAGACTCTTGGAAAGTCACCAAGGGTGCTTTTGTTGTGGCAAGAGGTAAGAAGGTAGGAACATTATATTTATCTACCTGTATTACTGATTCCTTTTCTGCATTATCTACTTCAGATTCAGATGCATGCATGTGGCATAATCGGTTGGGTCATATGAGTCAAAAAGGAATGCAGATCTTAAAGTTAAGTGTAAGTTATACATTTGAAAGATTTAGATCTTGATTTCTTGTGAGCATTGTATATTTGGAAAGCAAAAGAGAATGAGATTTCTCAAAGAAATTGGGGAAACTAATGAAGGAAATAAATTGGAGCTTGTGCAAGAAATGATTATTGGTCTTTAGATTAAGATTGAATCCAATAGGCCTTATTAAATTCATGAGATTTCCATGCAACCCCTAATGGGTTATTTCTAAGGCAATGGTGAATTATAATGGTTTTTGATAATTTTAAATTTTGGGCATCACCAACCGCCCTTATTTGGGACAAGATTTACAGAATGTTTAAAATTCACCTTGCAGTTTTTGCTTATAAAGGGGAAGTTCATCTGAAAATTTCAGAATGCAAAATACTTATGGGATATTGAATGATGTGAGGCATGTGCCAAGCCTCAAGCTAAGGAATTTAAATTATTTCTAGGGCAATTAGTGTGAATTCTTCTGTATGAAATGGTTGAGCATACTTACATCTTTATTGTTTGGAGACTCTTGAAAAAATCACCAATTAAATCTTACATGATTAAAAGATTGGTGTAGAAGGAACTTATTTTTGTATTTGGTTACATGGTTACTTGTTGTGGAAAGTCAAGAGGAATAAGAAGAGGTAAGAAGGTAGGAAGATTATATTTATCTACCTGTATTATTGATTCCTTTTCTCTGCACATTATCTACTTCAGATTCAAGATGCATGCATGTGGCATAATCGGTTGGATCATATGAGTCAAAAAGGAATGTAAATCTTTAAGGTTAAGGGTAATTTATCAAATTTGAAAGATTTAGATCTTGATTTCTGTGAGCATTGTATCTTTGGAAATAAAAAGAGAGTGAGATTTCTCAAAGTTGGGGCAACTAAGAAGGAGCAAAAATTGGAGCTTGTACACTTAGATGTGTGGGGACCAGCTCAGGTAGCTTCTCATGGAGGATCCCAGTATTATGTTACTTTCATTGATGATGCTACAAGAAAGGTATGGGTTTATTGTATTAAACGTAAATCTGATGTTTTTGAGACTTTTAAAAGATGGAAAGCCCTTGTTGAGAATGAATCAAATTCTAAGTTAAAGTGCCTTAGATCTGACAATGGTGGTGAATATTGTAGCAAGGATTTCAATGATTATTGTTCAGTGAATGGGATACGTAGAGAAAGAACGGTTCCAAGAACACCACAGGAGAATGGTGTTGCAGAAAGAATGAACAGGACAATCATGGAATGTGCTAGAAGTATGAGGATACATTCTGGATTGCCCTTGCAGTTTTGGGCAGAAGCAGTTGATACAATGGTTTATTTGATTAACTGTGGGCCTTCAAGTTCACTAGATGGAGGAATACCAGAGGAAGCTTGGACCGGAAAAGAGGTAGATCTTTCTTTTCTTAAAGTTTTTGGTTTAGAAGCTTTTGTGCATGTTGATAAGGAAAATAGGAAAAAAAATGGATGCAAATTACAAGAGATGCACTTTCATTGGTTATGGATCTAGTGATTTCGGTTTACATTTTTGAGATTTAGAGAATCCTAAAATTATTAGGAGTCGTGATGTTGAATGGAATGAAAAGAGAATGTACAGGGATCAAATTTTGGTACCCAAGGATGAACCGGTTGAGAAGTTTGTGAATGAAAATGAACTCTCAGATTTAAAAGAATTATCGACAGGGTTACACAGTAACCGGTGTCAGTTGACCCCTGACCGACACCGGTCAAATGAACCGGTATCGGTTACAGAAGATCCAAACCGACATCGGTTAGCAGAACCGACGTCGGTTACAGGTGACTGGCATCGGTCACTGTCAGATTTGGATAGGAATGTCCAGGAGGTCCAGATTGAGCCTCTGGTACCCCAAACTCCTGTGAGAAGGTCACAAAGGGTAAGTAAACTTCCAGAAAGATTTACACCTTCTCTATTTTATTTATTATTGACTGATAATGGTGAACCAGAGAGCTTTGAAGAAGCAATGCAGGATAAGACTCACGTCCAGTGGGAGCATGGCATGGATGAGGAGATGGACTCCTTGGAACAGAACCAGACTTGGGATTTAGTTAAGTTTCAGCAGGTAAGAGAACATTGCAGAACAAGTGGGTTTACAGGATCAAGGAAGAAGAGGGTGGACAGAAAAGGTACAAGGCAAGGCTTGTAGTAAAGGGATTTGCACAGAAAGCAGGTATTGACTTTGGTGAAATATTTTCTCCTGTTGTTAAGATGACTTCTATTCGTGCCATATTGAGTTTAGTTGTAGTAGAATACTTGCATTTAGAGAAACTAGATGTGAAGAGAGTTTTCATTTATGGTGATTTAGATGAAGAGATTTATATGCAGCAGCCACTTGGGTATGAAGTCAAGGGTAAGGAGAAATTAGTGTGCAGGTTGAAAAAGAGCCTATATGGGCTCAAGCAAGCTCCAAGGCAATGGTACATGAGGTTTGATAGTTTTATGCATGAGCATGGTTACTTGAGATGTGAATCTGACCATTGTGTTTATTTCAAGAAGCTTGAAAATGGGAGCTATATTATTTTGTTACTGTATGTGGATGATATGCTTATTGCAGGATCTAGTATGCAGGACATTGGTGAGCTTAAGGGAAAGCTAGCTCACACATTTTCTATGAAGGATTTAGGAGCTGCAAAAAGAATCCTTGGCATGCAAATACATAGAGACAGGAAAAACAAGAAATTGTATTTGTCTCAGGAGGATTATATCTACAAGGTGTTAGAAAGGTTCAACATGCAGAATGCAAAACCTGTTAGTACACCTATGGCTGGACACTTCAAATTGAGAAAAGATCAGTGTCCTTCATCACATGAGGAGGTCAAATACATGACAAGAGTGCCATATGCTTCAGCAGTTGGAAGTCTCATGTATGCTATGGTTTGTACCAGACCAGACATTGCACAGGCAGTGGGAGTTGTGAGTAGATATATGGCTAATCCAGGTAAAGAGCATTGGAAAGTAGTCCAATGGATACTCAGGTATTTGAAAGGGACATCTAGCATGCAGTTATGCTATGGAGGTTCAGATATTTCATTATGTGGCTATGTTGATTCGGATATGGCTGGAGATCTGGATGGTAGGAGGAGCACTACTGGATATATTTTCACAGTAGGTGGGATGACAGTTAGCTAGATTTCAAGATTGCAGAAGGTTGTGGCTTTGTCTACTACAGAGGCAGAGTATGTTGCAGCTACAGAGGCTAGCAAGGAGATGATATGGATGAGTAGGTTCATGGAAGAGTTGGGAAAGGAGAAAAGTGATTGTAAATTGTTCAGTGACAGTCAGAGTGCAATTCATTTGGCAAAGAACTCAGCGTTTCATTCGAGAATGAAACACATTCAGTTGAGGTATCACTTCATATGACAGGTATTGGAGGATGGACAGTTGAATCTGGAAAAGATTCATACAAGAAAGAACCCTGCGGATATGCTAACGAAGCCATTAGCAAAGGAGAAGTTGGAGCTACACTCCACTTCTGTTGGTCTTCGAGTTTGAGACTTGAAGAGGAAGAAACAAAGCTAAGGAAGGATCCAAGAATGATGTTGTACAGGTATGGTGCAGTAATTAATCTCCAAGTGGGAGATTGTTGAGTTGTGGAGCTCAATTACTTCAGTTTAGCATGCAATGGAAACTTGCTGGAAAATACAGTAACCGATCATCGGTTAAGGGGGAACTGGCATCGGTCACCTATGAACATCGGTCAGGCAAGGAAGGAACCGACATGGTTAGGGCTAAATGGTTGACATCGGTTACCTGTGCGAGGATTTTTTAATTAACTCTCGGGAATTAGATCTATTTTTAGCATTAAAGTATATCTATTGATTGTAATTGCATGGCTAAGTGCCCTAAGTCTATGAATGACTATATAAGCATAAAAGCTAGGGTTTAGAAGTAAGAATTAAAAGAAGATGATTAACAAAATTAGAAAGAACTTGCAAAAGTTGGTGAGAGAGAGAATTCTTGGTGATGAAGCAAAAGCTTGAGAGAAAGAAAGTACTGTACATCTGAGAGGTGTGGAAGATTGTAAATCTTCATTGTATATCTTGTCAAAGCTTTGGATAATAGATTGGCTTGTTTCTTGGTGGACGTAGCCCACACTGGGTGAACCACATTAAATCTGGTGTTGATTTATGTCTCTTGTTTTGTATATTTCTTCTGGTAGAATATCCACTTTTATTTGCATGTATGCTTAGATCAAAACAGATTTTGATAACTAAAAATATACACTCCAACTACTTCAGGAGTGATAAATCTGCTTAAAAAGGCCTGCGTGGATCAGTGAATGTTTTATGTGATAATGCCTCTTGGAAAGGGCTGTCAATAAGCCTCTAATAAACCACTTTTCATAGTTGGATCTGCATGGATATCATAGGAAACCTTGGATCTAGGGTTTAAAGATTTCATCATATTATACACTTTCAGATAAATTTGATTTCATTTAGTCATGCTAATACTTTGTTTCTCAAACTCATGCTATAGTGAATCTTTCTAAAATGGAAGGTGTGTAATGGATCATAATGGATACCATGATTTGATATGGATCATAATCCTATACCAACTATTGTGTGCGACCCTTGAAGTGTGGTGGAAAATTGACTTTCCTTCATATCAGGAGTTATTATTCCCTTAGATCTCCATAATAACTCACACTTAGTGTGCACATGATTCAGATCTTTGACATCTTCCACATGTTTCTATACTCTATAAGTGAAGAGACATCTCAAAGAAGATTATAGGTGTTACACCTGTTTATGGTTACTGTTGATTTTGAAAGGTGGTTTTTGTGATACTATACTGTAAACCCTTTAGTGTAGAATGGGAAAAATCTCAAAACACTGATTACCTCCAAGAATTATCCTGAACCTCCTAAGCATTCTGTCATGACCTATGGTCCTATGTAGATGAAATTCCTTAGTTCCCAGTAGTTGTGCTAAACTGGAACAACTCCCAATTTTGTGTTATAGCTATACCTATAGGATTTCTTCCAATGGGTTAGGTTTGATAACACTTTGTCTTGATGACGCACCTATAAAATTTACCTCAAAAACATCTTTGTCCAAAATAATGTCAGAAATTTGCACTGCCATGTGAATCCTTAATCTAAGTGGAGAAGGATACTAAAATATGCCTACATATATCTCCTACCCAATGTGGAGATATCTTCCTTTCCTCACCTTCACTATGATGCAAGTCTTCTATAACAACATTTAGATTCTGAACACCTTACACAAGGGCTAAGGTGAACACTAAGTTAGGACAGATGCGTACCCTTATGGTTCTCATTCTCTCCTCAAACTTACTCTCATTAGAACTGAAGGGGTCTCTTTATTATGATTTCCAAATTTATTGAGAGGACATGATCCTATTCGGTCCCTCACCTTCTATGAGAGGTTTCATCACTTCCTTCATAGTCATCATTCTTCTGACCTCAATGCCTCATAAACTTCCCTCTATCATGCATGCAATTATACTTGAGACCATCTTTCCTCTCTTAATCTTTCTTTCACATGGTCTTCCATCATCCTTCCCAAACCTACTTCCTACCCCTATATGCCTAGTGGGATTTTAGCTTTCCATTGGTAGGTTCTCCATTCCAAGTTCAACCATCAAGATCTTAATAGCTAAAGGTATTGCGCTCAAATAATGATCCTCTTAAGCTCTCGTAAAAAATATAATCTACTTCCTCTAGGAAATAGTATGTTGAAATCACGTACTCCAAGGTATAATTACACATCACACCTTCCCACATAATGATCTACAATTTTTTCATGCATAATGTCCAAATCATGAAGAGTGCATGATAGTCTTCTATTTCTCCAACATTTTTTTCCTTCCTATCCAGACACCTTATATTTAGACGACTGATAAGATGCCAACCACTGGTACAATTTATTGGGAAAAATAATGAAGAATGTCTCATATAAAAAGTCATAGAGATTGTCTTCCACCCACTTTCACACATTAAAATTACGTCAAGTGTTATTCTTTGGAAAACATCCTAGTTTCATATATCAAGTCCTATCAATATTTTCCAAAGATAATTGGAATTGCCATCTGCATGAAACATAATGTGAGACAGATTGAAAAGAGGCGACAATGGAACCAAAATGTAGTCTTTTTTTACCCAATACAAGCTATGTGCATGTTAACACTTCATCCAGAATTCTGGAAGCTCACCCGAAGCATGTGCACATAGCCACCATGTCCCTCCTTTGTTTTCTTAACAAGATGTTAGCATGCATATTCATAACCATAATCATAACAACCATTCATTCAAGAAGATTACATATAGCATGAAAATTCAAAACACATATAATAAGGAAATCAATCATACATAAAGAATGACCAATAAGATTTGAATTCCCAATCACTCCATGTTCAGATTATAATCAACTTAGCAATCCATAATAATTATCCATGATGAATTAATTCATTACATAACATAAATATGTTGATTACATCATAGTATTTGATTACAACCAAGGTTGTTGGCACTATAAAACACACATGACATAGGCTGCCAACTGCCTTGCCTAACCATGATAAATCTAGATAACATTTCGGATGAAACAGTTATTTTAAACTATATATCACATGGCTAGCACTTTACACATATATACATATACATTGGTGGGGAATTTCCCTTCACCACCTTCATGTAATTCCAAATAATACATGCTCTAAAATAGCTTCATGTCTAATTTGGTGATTTACAATATTTCATGATTTCCTATTATAAATCCTTTACTATAATGCTTTACTCGGGGTCCTATTAATAACGAGAGTCTATACACCCAAATTCGTTTAATTCCCTTGATTGCATATTTTTTAATTGATTAATAGACACATGCATTATTTCTTGAAGTACTTCCTTGCTTTTCTCTATTTTTAGCCCTTGTCCCAAAATTGGCTAAGAAGAATATTTTGACCATGCATGCAATCTAAGCCTTGTTTTCTCACCGCTACCTATTATTCTGTGCTACATGCTTCCATACATATCCTGTTATCTTCACATTCCATTTCATGTGATTTACATAATGCTCTTCTACCTTTCATTCAAATGTTTATGCAGGTTGAGGAGACCTATGGACACATACATCATTCATTTGCTCAACCCTTCATTCTCTAATACTTAGTCCTTTTTTTGACCAACATATGATCTAATAATTTCCTTCTAGGATTAATTTTTAAGATTGAATTTTCACTATATATATCTGGTTAAATTCCTCCTAAATTTACACATAAAATGGTATCATGTTTTCTAATTCTATTAACCAATATTGGTTTGTTATCGTGGATTATAATAAATTACTTCTAAGGAAAATGTTTTGAAAGAAATACATAATCATATTTTTTAGGTTCTTTAGATTATGATCTCTCTATCTCCTATAGCTATTAAGGCAATGTGAGATTAGGAGCATCTTGAAGATTAGTCCCTATGGATATCTTTGCTTCAACTAGTGTACTTCACTGTATTAAGGATTTTGGAGGTGGAAATTATGGTCAGGGTTAATGTAATCGACTTTGAAATGATCTTATACCTCTACCACTGAAATATGATCACTTTTAATTAAATTAACCCCAATGATCCAATTTAATTGTACATAGTAGTTAAATAAAATTCAATAATAGGTTGCAAAATGAAATGCTCATTTTGATGTTTTTATTTTGGGGCTCCTAAAATATTTACAAAATTTTGAGCCCCCCATATACATTATCCTCAAAGCAATATTGTTGAGTATATTTTAGACCATCATTTATATCAGATTATCAGATGTTTCTTAGATTATATAATATATTGATGTTGGAAAACAATACATATGTGGTGCTTGGTTACAAATTATTAAAATACTTGATATTTTTTCAATATTTATATAATACTATTCGTCTACCATTTGTTGTGCAATAATGGAAGGGAATATTGGATGTATATCACAAGAAGATGCACATCAAGGATACATACCACCTAAGAGTTAATGCCACATAAGATGGTTGACACTTTTTAACGTTTCATGAGGTAGAAAATTGTAGATGTTACGAAAAAGTATTTAGAAATAAAAAAAGTGAATCCCCTTAAATGGCTAATGGATACAAATTTGAGGCTATACCAAGGGAATCCTTGTAAGTTTAATGTCAACATGAAAATATTGGGGAATCATACTTAGAAAGCTCTCATAAGTTCATTCTTACCTTTCCTATAGCCATATAATTTGATTGATTGAAATGAATTATCTTATATTCCTAATTGATCATCATCATATATCATTAATGATTTGTTATAGTTAATGTAGTTTTAAGAAACATGCATTTCTTAGAAGGGTGATGCTTCCATATAACTAACAAAAAGTATGAATATGGCTAAGATATGGGTAGGTGCATTCTATATTTGAGGTTGGCGATAAACAATCGAGATTTTATCTAGTTTCCTAGTGAGAATCACATATATGAATGGATGTTTCCCGTTAGATTCATTGAGTTATCTTATGTATTAACTTCCTATTGTTTAATGTCAACACTCATTTGTTGTGTGGCCATGTATAATATTATTTTTCTAGACCATGAGGCCAATTTACATGGAATAAATATCATCCAACTTTTATTACCAATTAGGTTACATAAATGGGATGAATTGAGTAGCTAGATATTGTCATTAATTAAACTCCATGAATAATATATAACAACTTAACTTAAGTCTATTGGGTTAACATATACTAGGGAACCCATTTTCAAAAATTCATTAAAAACTTCTCAGATAACGTGTCAGTATCCTAATAAGTTGTAGAGGGGAATAAGTATTATATAGCAATTATGCCCATCGATTAGACATTTAGGGGATATATGTACCGACTATGAAATAACATTTAATGAACGAAAGTCAATCATCCAGCCAATAGAAAAAGCGATATCACACACATATTGGTGGAATAAAGGCCTAATTAAATTGTTTGTGATTAATAGTTTCTGAGAGGGCCTTCATTGTAGTTTAAGCTTATCTTACAAAGATCATGGACATGTATGAGATTTTGGTGGTTTTTTTTTTCATTTTGCAGATGGATATTGGCCCTCAATATGTGTCACATTCCCACATCATTACCAACCATTTCTCAAGCAAACAGTATTATTAGGTGTTCTTTTGTAACTGTGTAGGTGTATCGTATATACAAATAATAATTAGTTACAATTATGATTTGCAAAAAAAAGTATAGGATTAATGTGAACGTGAATATATTCATGAAGTTGAAACCCAAAAAATATGTTGTGAGCGCAGACTATGATAATGATGGGAGTGGTTATTCTCATGATAGAATGCACTGGCCCTACATCATGCCCACATGAAAGACCCCATAAAAGGCATACATGTGCATGCATGGATGGGCCCCATGGTCATCTGTCATCTCATAGACAAATTTGTTTAATAATAAAAATGTTTTTGAAAACGAATGGTCGCATGGGTGAAGCTGCATTTGGATTGGTGGGAATGCACTTTGCTAAACAACATGTCTCTAGTTCCACTCCCATCACTTGTTGCATTGAGTTTTTACACAATGTTGAAAAACACGATGTTTTTCAACATAAAAAAAATTTGCAAAAAAAAAAACACAATGTGTTTTTCAACATCAAAAAAATTGCAAAAAAAAGACTAATTGCAGGCACACCTACCACATGGCATGGGATGGGCATCAGATGGGTGAATGGGTCTTTTATGGGCCCCGATGCATTCTTTCAAGAGAATAGCCATCGCCGAGAATGATCACCGTTTTTATGGTTTCCTTCATCCAACTTGTACATGCATATACTATACCTTCATAACAAAATGCACATGTCACTATTATATGATAGAAATCAGAGGTGGCAAAAAGTCTTTTGTAAGTCTTACCACATTCTTCTCGTCCTTATTTTAATTTTCCCATTCCCACCCAAGGAGGAGATTTGACGGTTGACCCCACCCATCAAACCAAAAAATTATGAAGTTAAGAGGTTTTACCCATCCATCTCTAGCCAATATGTTTTCTTTATTTGATAATTTTAAAAATACATTGTTTGTTTTAGTTGCATTTACAAGTGTGGGGTATGTTTCAGTATTATATGCTCAATATAAACACATTTGTAACAAATTATATTATTTAAATATCTATGTAATGTTGTGTTTACATTTATATTGAATGTGTTCATAGTGATAATGACTATTTTGCCCAGTTCTTTCACAATCAAATAAAGATGGCTGATAATTTTACAGAGTGTAAAATACAGTTAAATTATGCCAAAAAAAAAAAAAACATCTCCAGACGGGCGTTGAATCTCAGCTTTGGTCCCCCCCAGGGGTTAAATTTGACGGCCACCTCTGCCTGTCAAACAATTTTCCAATGACAGTAATTTTTCAATACAGCGCTTCAAAAACACAAAATAATGTTATTTTTTACTAACTATTCTACATTTATTATATCTTTTTGATATATATTTATATATATTTATATATTTTATATACAAATATATATAAAAATTGACAGTAAGGTTTTAAATATACAAGTCACGTGTGACGGTTAGATAAGATATTTACAAGTATTTTACGTCTAAAATCACTAAAAACGTCTAAACGGCTGTCAAATTTAACCCTTCCCCCCCGAACCCGAAAAAAAATACCACAAATGTCCCATCCAACATATCCCACGTTTGCCCTGCTGTTCCATAACGATAATTACCATATCGTTATCACTATTTTATGTCTGAATCAAAATCAATCGTATATACTTTGTATATTCCAATTAGAATTAGCATTTATGGCGCTCCCGATGTCTTGTCAAATCCATCCTCATCCATATTTTTGTATCGATTCACAATTTCTGCGTATATAATTCCCATACCTATGAATACTTATGGGTATAGCTTCTGAGGTGGATTAAGAATGGCTGCTCCTTATCTGCAGACCACCTTTGTTATTTTCAGCATTTTTTGTCGGGTGGTCTCCACGGGGACATCATTGCCTCTCAGGTTTAAAAGCAATGGCGAGTTTAAAATTTTACAGGTAAAAATATCCCTCCCTCCTTCCTTCCTCTGCCTTCCTTCTTTAATGGTTAAAATGAAATTAATGGTACTTGTTCCAGGTAGCGGACATGCATTATGCAGATGGTAAGAACACCAAGTGCCTCGATGTGTTGCCCAGTCAGTTTCCCACCTGTTCCGACCTCAATACTACTGCTTTTGTCAATCGTATCATTAAAGCAGAGAAGCCTGATCTTCTTGTGTTTACAGGTCATTAACTAATCATCCAATCTAGTTTTTTTTTTTTGGGTTTCCATTCATCATTGTGGGAAAGATGTTAAAATCACAGTTGTGGTGCGATGAACAGGAGATAATATCTATGGGTCGGATACAACAGATGCTGCAGTTTCTCTCAAGGCAGCGTTTGCAGCAGCAATAACAGCCAAACTTCCCTGGGCAGCTGTTTTGGGCAACCATGACCAGGAATCTACTACTTTAGATCGGGAGGGAGTCATGAAACATATTGTGCCCATGGAGTACACTCTGTCCAAACTCAACCCTGATACCCATCACAAGATTGACGGTTTTGGAAATTATAATTTGGAAGTAATGGGTGTGGGAGATTCATTGCTGGAAGGAAAAAGTGTTCTCAACCTCTATTTTGTAGACAGTGGAGACTACTCAACCGATCCTAATATTGGTGGGTATGGTTGGATTAAGCCTTCTCAAAAATCCTGGTTCAAAGACACCTCCGCCAAATTAAAGGTAATATTCTCTCAAACTATTTAAAAGGAAAATAATATCTGTTTATTGCAGTATGGAAATTGATGTAACAGTTGCTTCTAACTATTGTCTTAAATTATGGATATGGGATTTGTGAAAAAACTGAAACTGCATCTATGTAGCTCAGCCCAGATGATGTTTTCTTTTGTTGGCCCTAAAATTGTGGCCCAGTTAGTTTTCAGTGGGAGCCATAAGTAAATGGGTTTTATATTATATCTTTGTGAAAAAGGGCCTTGATTTTTCCATCTTTCAAAATAAATAGGAATACTTGGGATTGTGGGTCGACTTTACTGTTCCCTGCCCAGGCCCAGGTTGGACCTCTCATGGGGGCATCATGCATACAGGCTGGGACTCCCCCAAAAGACACCAAATCCCGGGGTTATGGAACCTCAAGATTAACTCATAAAAGGGCCCGTGATATATTGTTTAGTAAATTGCCTAAATTATACACCTGGTGTAGATTCATTTGAAACTGTTCTGAAGTAATCTACATCCATCATACACCAAGAATTTGTGCCACTTTAGTGTTAGTTTTTCGATAAGTTCAAGACTGTACCAACAATGCAGAAAATTGCAACACTCTGTTTTGTGAGTCAATCTGGAACGTACCATATTTGCCATTACACAGCAGGTGGACATAAATGTTAGGAATTTCAAACATAGGATGAGTTGGTTAATTTCTTCAGAACAATAACATTAAAGAATTATATTATATGAATCCCTTCTACCAACTCTCTGGTCACACGGTTCTCAAAGAGAAAGGGTAGGCAAAAGCTACCACAAGCCCTCTGCTCACAGATTCCACCAAATGCTCCTAGCTGTGAGCATAAACTATATTTTCGTCAAGCAATAACACAATTTATTTAATTCAACCACTTCTCCCTGTACTCTGAACAACAGTCCACTTTGATATCAAGTGGTTGAATCCATGTTTGTAAGAGCCATGGATAAAAGGATGAAAATGACCTTTTCCTCTCTTTGATGCAAACTAAATAATGTTTTTGAATACGCCGCCTACTTAAATCGAAATGTGTGAACCTGTGATATGTGATCACTAGTGACATGCTATAGGGAGAAGTAGAACCATTGAAAAACAAGTAAAGAGTAATCATAGTTAGGAATATCCTATAACATTTATGATACCCCTATCCAGCATACTCTTCAATTTGTTTAGGCAACTATGGTTGTGAACTATGGTTGGGGTGCTCATTATTAAATTTCAAAGGATAAAAGCCAGTCCAGCAATTAAAAATAAAACATCAACATTTTTAGGTGCGTTGGGGAACTATGTTTTTTCCATAACAATGTTAGTAAGATGTTATGAGAGAGAAATTACGCAATTAACATAAATGCATTTTGGACTTCATTAATAGGTTGTGGTATTCCTAGGTTTTCATAATAAATAATTTTAGTCTCGTCTAAGAAATTACTAATGCAAGATAAAATTATGTGTACTAAGGATGTTTACGGGCTCATAAATGCAGGAAAATTATACGAGTACCCCACCAGTACAGCCTGAACCTGCTCCAGGGCTGGTATATTTCCACATACCTCTTCCAGAAGTAAATGACCTTGGCGATTCTAATATCACAGGCATCAAACAGGAGCCCATCAGCTGTGCTTCATATAATTCTGGATTTATGAAAACAATGGTGGAAGCAGGGGACGTTAAGGCCGCATTCACAGGTCATGATCATCTGAACGATTTCTGTGGGAATGTCAAGGGAATTGAACTGTGTTATTCCGGTGGATTTGGATACCATGCTTATGGGAAAGCAGGATGGCCAAGAAGAAGCAGGGTTATCGTTGCATCTCTAGAGAAAGACAGCAACGGAGGCTGGAAAGGTGTCAAATCTATAACTACTTGGAAGCGATTAGATGATAAACAACTCTCAAAAATTGATATTCAGACCTTGTGGACCAAGCCTTAAAAATCTTGGATGATGGATATCTCCAACATACAAACAATAAGAATTGATGGAACCATCTTCAATGTATATTGGAGATTTAGGACAAAGATGTGTAATTCTCCTTGAACTGTATGTTCATGGTTAGACCCTACTATTATGTAATGAGTTTACCTGTATGTTATCTTTAAAGGATAAGTTATAGAACTTTTCTATTAGTTTGATGTCTTTGTTATCCTCCATAAATTTGGTGGAGTATAGTTGCTATTCATTTTTATTTTTAGTGAAGGCTACTCTTAAAACTCTCTTGGCTTGGAGTAAAAGAAATCGACAATATTAGAAAGGAACCTGCTTAATGCATTTCTCTGTACCGAACAGGCCATTTTCCTATTATCAATATGTCATGTTAGTACGGTAGAAAACATTCTCGAGAGAAAATCATAATACAGTTGCAGTAATTTGCACCCTAATATACTTAAGAATTTCAATACCTAAGCTACAAAGTTTTAATCAAATTTATCTTCATTTTCTTAACAGTATTTTAATGGAATCATTTGTGAAACTAGATAAATGTCGGATATAGATTTAATCGTAATTGATTATTGTTGTAAGTGGTGCAGCACCGAGGACAGGGGATCCTCGTATGGATTGCCTTCTCTTGCAGCTTACACAGTCTAAGACCAGCTCACAAGCATGATCTCCACAGAACAATATATCAAAAGAATGCACAATCAAATGCAGAACAGCTCTTATTGCACCCTCCCCATTAGAGAATACTCAAAATTGCGGCAACATCATCAACCGGTATCTGATACAATACTCTCATACAAGACGTCAGCAACTTTGCATATACGCCTTTATTCATTACACAATACTCTCTTTAAGCAATACAGAGCTTAATTCATTCTCAGCCCATTCACTATCATTCTAGAACTTAATTACTAGTAATCGTTCGTGAAGTGTATGATGGAAAACGCCGAATGGGATGAATGGAAGAATTAATATATGAGGAAGTGAAAAAAATGAGAGAGGATGACGGATGATGAAGAAGGGGTTTGGTGGAGGATTGACAACATTGTCTGATTTGTTGTTCCACTCATTTTGAAATACGTCGAACACGAATCCCATGATTTGGTTAGAGGATCTTCTATCGGTGGGTGGGTTGATGAAGTTGAGGTAGCCACTAGTGCTATCAAGCTTAATTTTAAAGGGCACAGGTGAGAGAAAGGAGGTTATGTTATATTCATAGCCCACATGCAATTCTGGACGCAATTCAAGGCTAATCCTGAGGTAAACATTGTAGAGATTCTACATTAACCAATCATTGATATAAGAATCTTGAAGAATGGTCTGATGTTTTAAATAATAGGGATCATGAACAGAGATTTAATGGGAATTTGCAGCATCAAGGGTAGGTGCTTGTTCTTTGGGCATTGATAAATCTTACCCAACCAACCATGGTTGGCAGGGTGAATAAAAAGAAAGGAATATATTAAAAGGTGAAAATTAACCAAAAGCCAAAATCAATGGAAATTCCCCCCTACAAAGCAAATTAAAGAGATTGTTGTGTTCTAAGCACATACTTCATTCTTTTGCTTTAAAAAAAGGAAGAACACGTTAGACAATTGCTTTAAAAAGGGAAGAACATATTAGAGGAGAAAAAGGTCACAATCGTTTTTCCTTTAGCATAAATTCCTACCTGGAAAAGCAAGTCGGTTCACTTTCAATCAAAATGTTAAAATCAGCACAAATTCCTCCCCTACAAAGCAATCCACAAAAAGCACCAATTTTCTACGTTGCCAGTGTAGAAGAAGAAGAAGACTCCACACGAAAAAAATGTCAAATTTGATAATTTTAAAAAACCAAAAAACAAAGATGAAATCAACACAGATGCTCCCTCCCGGAAAGCAAGTCTCCTCGCCTGAACAACTTTCTGCAGAACAATCCACAAGGAAGAACACAAACAAGAAAAAAATCTGAATTGAAAGAATAGTAAAATCAGCACAAATTCTAACATTGCAAAAGCAAATACAATTAGACATATTACACTATAGCTTTTTAATCGTTTGCTTGTTCTTTGGGCATTGACATATTACACCATACACGTGGCTACCGTCGTTTCGGCTCATGGGTGAAGCCATCACAGGAACAGGTGTTGGCAGGCCTCATTTTTCGAACCCAGGCGGCGATTTCATTGGGCCCGTGGAGATCAGAATGACAAGTAATGGCTGCGGCAGGGGTTTGTTTGCCACAGAGGATATAGAGACAGCTCAGGCGCTGTTGATCAGCAGGGCTTTGGCCTTGTCTCACAAATCCATGGAGGATCCAATTAAAGACGGGCTGCTACAAAATGTGAAAGATGCCCCGAGTTCTTGTGGAGACCACATTTTGAAACTCTTTCTTTCTCACCGTAGCTGCGAGTTGATTCCCAAAATGACAGAGTTCTTCAACCTCTCCGAAGAAAATAAAGACTCTGAAATTGACTCTGAAAATAAGTCAATTTCAGAGGATACAGATCGTGGATATGGCTCTCTGCTGGTTATCATCGTTCTGCTTTTATATCTTCTCCAAACGGTATCCACTACTGTTATCATCTGTTGAACTGAATTCGTACAGACTTTCCTTTAAAGCATGGAAAGAATTTGTTTTTCAATTTTAACAAACTTGAATTTGGTCTCTATGTATGCCGTTATTGGCCGTCATAATCGCTATCGTAAAACTTTCCGTTGCTTCCATTTTTTTTTCGGTTGTTCTCTTGAGATCTCTTCAGTCTGTGACATGTGGCATTACCTGGATCATTCGATTCTGATCGGTCCAGAAGACACATAGGCGATGTCATGCAAAGGATCGACAATAGTATTTTTACATATATATTCCATCACAGCAGTCATAAAAGCATGTCTACATTCTTTACCAGAATTCAGACTTATTAGTTTTGTTTTGTGTATACATGCTAAAACTTTGTACTAGGCTAATTGACAGAACCTAACACCACGGAGATCCAAACTTAGTTAAAATTAAGCTAATTGATCAAGATAAAGCATGAAAGGGAAGCTTGACTTAATTATGCATAAAACATTGAACTCAAAAATTAAATGCAAACCTCCCTTTGATATGGTTGGATGTGCTTTGAAATTTTAGATATTTCCTTTAATGAACCGAACGCAAGCCACGTACATGATCAAGGAAATATCTCAAGGAAGAGGAAGAGATCTCATCAAGTATGACTTAATTGCCATTTTGAATCTTCTCTTACTACTCTTTGGCAAGTAGAAAAGGGAGTGAGTTAACGAGCCTTTCAATAACATGAAATGCTCTTCTCAAGTATAATGTCTATCAAGGACATGGTGTAAGTTTGTGTAATGCCCAAAATTTTACCACTCAAAATATAACATAAAAACCGAGATTTTTTTTTATTGCTATTATATGATGCATCACTTAAGAACAATTGCATAGATCACAAGTCACATAAGCACCGACACTCACGTTCGCAAAAATCTAGTGAACACGTGGTTTATTGTTTTACCTTTGCATACATTGTAATTGTTACCTAGGATTGTTACATATGCGGACACCTGAAAAAATAACTTTATAACACACAATTCGCCATTTCATTTGCATATAGTCTATCCTCCTCTTACTTTAGTAAAACGAAGAAACTCAACTAACACAAGAGTGTGACCATGAAACGATACAATGTTTCCCATATTGCTACATCCAACAACCATCCATTGGAACAATATTCTCACCAAGGGATGATGCTAACTAGGGTATAGGTCTTTTGTACAAGACTAACCCACAAACATGGGTTATTGAGAGGATCACTAACTAAACCAGTTAGATTCCTAGGGAATTCTTTTGACAACAAAATCTAAGCTTGGCTCAAAATATCTTTCATACATGACCGCAAGCCATCTACTAGCATACTAAAGAAAACAAAGTTCGCGCAAGCACATATGAACATATTTTACATTTGCTTGATGGGTGCAACTACACAATCCATAATATAATTCTAGAGAAGTTACTTCAGAAACTACTGTCAAGGGAGATTAACTCCCTTCTTAGAGTCACCAAGGTACTTTCCCTTATTTCTTATAATGACATCAACAACTCACGATACCATTGTAACTTTATAAGTCTTGCCTTATTTAATCCCTTCCGAAGTGTGGTACAACCCTCTCTGAAAAGAACACCTCAAGAAGTACGACCAATTGACATTACGGTCCCAACTAGTCTCTTTAGGATTGGAAACCCTTACTCGAAGAATCTTTCCTCTATACACTATGTATTACACTCCTTGTTTCGCCTAAGGGAAGGCTATAACCATAACTACAATTCCTAAGCACAAACATTATCCCAAAAGAGACAACAATGCCAAACCACATCCACCCAGATGAGCATAGAATGATACAATTAACATGACTACGAGAAAGGAGAGATTAAGTTCTTACAACCATGTATATTGGTTCTCTGATTTACATTTTCAACCTTACTAGATTTCCTTCTGTTCAAACATTGAACCTTCCCAATTAGACCATTCACCAAAACCATACATTTTCCTTACAAATTACGAGTTTTCTCTTTTCGCTTGCGTTAAGACATCGAGAGTAATCTCTTTTACTCCATTTCATATACACTATCATTATAAGCATGTTTTTCACTTGACATCACTAAATGTGCATGCAATTTACATGACAACCATATCTGAGGATCACTCATTTAATTTTGTTCTTCCTACATTTACATTGTGAAGTTAAGCCTCCACTTATCAATTCTCGTGGTAAACATTTAACCAACCAACCACTACTTATTTACGACACTTACAATTCACCATGTGGTTATAGATAGGTTTAAGTACATACCCATTTGAACAGGTCAATAACTGAAGTGTGGTTTCACACCATTCAATGCATACAATCCCCATATGTTCCCATTAATACACGGCTAGCAATGGATTAAGAAAACCTTAGTTTCATGCTTATAACTTCTTCTATGATGTAATATCATCATACACATACTAGTAAAACAAATAATATTATTCCTTCATAATGTTTCAACGTTAACTTTCTTGCCATTGTTCTGAATCACCATGATATACTCTAACAATCCTACTAATTAATGGAAGCCCAATCATTGTGAGGGAGAGTGAATCAATGTCTTCAAAAACTTTAACTTCAATATCTTATCTAGAATTCAACACATTTAGCCATTAACTTTTGTAACTTGCATGAACAATTCAATAAGCCATCATTGATATAACCAAGTAACTTATCAAAAACATAACAACCATCCATATGATGAACACAACATATAGGTGGGAAACCCTCAAGGGGAAGAAAACCCACTGATCATTGCATTAATAAACAACAATCAAGATTTAGTGAAGCACCAACTCCACAAGGAGCACCAACCCCTAATTTATCAAGCACCAACTTGCAAGGAGGCACCAACCCCCTAATTTATTAGGCACCAACCTAACTTTAGCAAGCACCAACTTGCAAGGAGGCTACAACCCCCTAATTTAGTGAAGCACCAACTCCACAAGGAGCACCAACCCCTAAATTTTAGTAAGCACCAAATCCACAAGGAAGCACCAACTCCCTAGATTTTAGTGAAGCACCAACTCCACAAGGAAGACTCAGCACCAACTCAGCCACCTGAATGTTTGTCACCTTCACTTTGTTGTTGATCAACTGATGATGACACTCTCTTAGCTCTTCTTCTCTTCTTCTCTCCTCAAACTACCATGGTATGCTTCTTCTTTACTCGCTCTTCTTCTAACTTTTTCTCTTCTTCTTCACGTTCTCTATCTTGATGATCTCTATCTCTAATGTATCATCATGTACTCATGCCTCTTAACATACTCTAATCCTCAAAATCAACTCATCTTCATACAAAATCTCATCCACTCTTGAAGACTCTCAAACTGCCTTGGTTTGCTAACTCGCTCTTCTTCTTCTTCACTTTGACATGGGCATGGAAAAATTGACCTTCTACATAGCTAGGACCACCTTCATATATTCAATGTTCATACATTCTTCATGGTCTTTAAGACCTCATACAACTTTTTCACACTTAGCCCTATAGCTCACTCATGCTCTCATACAACACCATTCACTCTCAAATAGGCCTCTTACCTTGTATATATATATGTCTCAACACATAACACCATATAGGTCATCCATATACATTAGGTCAGCCATGCCAAGACTTGGAAACCTCTGAAAACATGAAAAATCACAACATCAACTCCATTAGGTATGCAATGACTCCATTAGGTCATTTTACTTATTTTAGGACTCAAGAAGACCTTCTTATATTAGGTCTATAAACAAGATATGACTTTTGATCTTACATGATCATCTTCAAATATCAAAAAACTCTTCAATAACATTTTCCATGACCTCTTCATACCTCCTCCATGCTTGAAAATCTCTGCACCAACCATATACACCATGAAAGCACCTTAATAACAAAATTGTCCTATTAGGTTCTCATAAACCAGTATTCAAGAATGAAGCTTGTAAAACCTTTAAAAAATTCACCAAGCTGAATAAAAACATGCAAAATGTACTACATGACCTAAAAACATCACCAAATGTCCATTAGACACTTCAACTCAGAGTATAAAGGCTCAAGAACAACTTTTTCAAGATCACACTCAAAATTGTCAAAACACCCAAAAACTAGTCATGAGAAATTGACTGGGTATGACATCTTAATGACTGAAAATTGTCTATAAACCATCATAGACATGTATTATAGGTCCATGGTATCATCAAACATCCATTTTTCAACTAGTACAATGCAAAACTTGACTGCTACAACAAAATTCTTCAGAAAACAACCATGTTTTCACTGTTTTCTCACTCATCTGACAAACCAAAACCACCTGGAGATATATGGGAGAGTCCTCTACATGATCCAATCATCAAAATAGAAAAAAAAAATTTCTGGGCTTGTTTGAGCAATATCTCTCCATATCAACTTCAAACTAGGGTTTTAGAGGGTTTTTGTTTTGGTGTTAACGATTGTTCATAAAGATATGGACCTTAAAACCCAAAAATAATGCCAAGAAATCTTAGCTAGGACACATATCTATCTTCCCAAAGAGATCTAGGTTCCCATGCAGAAGATTAATGTACCAATGAGCATCAAAAAGTGACCTTCAAGCTGGGAAACACCATTTTAAAGAACTCGGTTTGACCAAAAATGTAATATCTTGCAAAAAACTCCAAACTATGACCTGAAATTTTGTCCACATACTCGAATCAACATGCCAAACAGCTGTCCATGCTCATATTTTCATACTGGTACTGAAAAATGATCCACCTACCTCATTAGGATAGGAAATTCTCTTCAATTTGTCTAGGTTCAGACCTCAAAACTCACTTTTCATGCTTTCTCCTTCAATGCACTCTAAAACTTCATGAACATGCTAAAAACATGTTACAGCTTTAAAATACTCACATGCCCATTTTACCTTGGAAACTAAGCCACATACCTCATTAGGACCTGATTTTCTTCACATTTGCCTTCAAATTATCTCTTCTGTACAAAAACTGACCTTGAAACAACTGAATCCATACCATTCCATACATTTAAACCACATTATCATGCTCAAACAATTTCATAAACCTCTCATACTATATGCACTCATCTTCACCAAGCTACCATGACCTACCTAACATCATGTTGATCTTCAACAAGAACATTCATGAGGCACATCTCTCCATCAACTTGACAACACTTCAACATCAAACATACCATGACATCAATGACAACAACTTCAAACAATCTCCTTGACATCAATGATCAACATCAATGACCAACAACTCACCTTGACATCAATGACAATCTTACAACAATCTCCCCCTTTGTCATTGATGGCAAACATACTGCAAACTAAAAAACACTTCAAAACGATACTTCCCATTTTCTCATTCTCCCCTATTTCTTACATGTACTTCATCTGATCTCATTCTCCCCCTTTTCACATAAATGACAAAGGATCTTCTACACACTAAACTTGACAAAAGATGATCTCGAACACATAATGAACTTGACACCAATTTACTGATACCAATGTTGACCAAAACACTTCACCTTAGGCTCACCTTCACAACATGGTCTTAACATGATACCAAATCAGGAAACAAAACATGTTTCTCCCCTTTTTGAACATTCTACAAATACTTCTCAAACATGACCCATAAGCATGGCTTCCTCCTTATCATTTCCTTTGGTTGGAAACAAAGCTCAAAAAACATGATATACATTTGGAACAATCCCTTTTCTAGAAACATTTTCCAACCTTTGAAATCACATACAAGAAACTCACCATACATGGAAGCAATGGTTGGAAACATCTCCAAACTTGAAGCTAAATCATACATGCATCCCTTCCAAAAAACCTATAACCACATACCTCCTCCTTACTATGACTGATCAATTGATCCAGACTCCATCCTAAAACTCAAAACTCAGGAAATACCATCATCATGTTTGATATCAATTGAAAATCTAGGACTCACCACAATGACTCACAACTTCTTGATACCAATGAGTGAATACCACTTCAACATCATGAAAAGATCAACATATCTCTGATACCAATAGAACCAACTTCAATGCTACCAACTTGATTAGAAACAAGAAACAATTTTTTCTTACCTTTCAAGTACCAACAACACTTCTCAACTCAGTCAAAATTCTCCAACCTGTCTTCATGATTTTGCAATACCTTCTTGAACTACTTGTCTTCATGATACAAGATCTGCTCATGGGAACCTACCATGGAATCAACTTAACTCTTATCTCCCCCTTAGTTCTTGACTCTTTCACATACTTCTAGACTGATACCAATTTTAGTGAATCAAACCTTACTCACTTTCTTGCTTCTTGACAAGCTATCATATACCTTTCTCTAAACAAAACTAGGACCTCCTTTGTCTTCATAAAATGTGATCATCAATGTGAACTCTTAGAATGCATAAAAGACTAAAAAATTTCAAACATGCCTTTGTACCATCAACAAATCTTAGAGCCAACAAGCTCCCCCTAAGATCATACACTCCTCATGGAGTTCTCACAAGGATAACAAAACTTCTTGACTATATCAGAGACTCCAAAAGAGCTAGGCCAATCTACAACCAATGATATTGTTTCAAGGAACCAAACTAGTCTTCCATGCTAGAATATCATTCATGCACCTTCATGGTCAATTTTCTTCTACATGTCCACCACATACCTTCATCATGATAACTTCCTTGCATCATCATCATACTTTCAACTAGGTCTTCTTCATGCTTCACTATGACAGACCTCTAGGTCTTGTCATACCTTATCTCCTTCATGAAATGCAAACTAAAACTATACAACTCATACCTTAAAACCTCTATACACAAGAAACATTCACTCTTCATGTACTTCAAATACCTCAATGAACAAACCATCAGATTCTGCATACTGTTTCATGCATGTTCTTCATATATGCATACTAAGACTAAAAACATTTCCTTGGCAGACATAACCACTTAATTCTTCATGATGATATACCTTAATGAACAATCATGCAAACTACATTTTTCTTTGATTACCTTTCATGAACTTTTGATCAACAACACTCAATCCTTTATGATCAACCTAAACTCTTCATAACTTTCACTCATAATTTATAGGCCTCCAACATTTATCATGACTTCAAAATCACTTTCAATGGAACAGACATTTAGGTCTTCAATCCACATAACCATATAGCTTAATAACTTAACTAAAACATATCAGTCTTACACCTTTTATATGCTTCAATATCAAGGTCCATATCTTTATATTAGGTGACAAAACATCAACTCTTAAACACATACATCATCATGTAATCATATATTTGGAACAAAGCATAATGATTTTTCATGTCAAAAGTGAACATTCATTGACTTCTTCATCCTTAAATCATCCTTCTTTCTATTACTTGATCGTAACTTAACAACACTATGGATTCATATTACCTCTTCAAACATAACTATATGTATTACAGATAACACAAACCATATTGATCTTACATACATAAATATCTTACTCCAAAAAAATATGTCACATGTCAAACATGCACACCTCATTCTTCAAATTGTCTACCACTACTACCAATGGTTCATTACAAACCTTCTACAAATGCTCATCACTTGTAACATAATACCATGATTGTGACTAAACTGACAAGTCATCATAAAACATACCTTGTTAACACAACTTTTCCCTTCTCATAGTTGTCTCAAGTCTTCAACATGACAATACACCTACAACACACCTATCCATGGTGCTTCAAAGATGATGAATGCCTCTATGAAGCCTAATAGAGACACCCTTATTCTTAGATCTCTAGAACATCATAAATTCAGGAGATTCCTAGATCTCCATTCCTTTCTCAACATTTGCAATCATGAACTGATAGTTTCTTTAGGATCCTCTTGGTCTTGATTGGAACTTTGGCTTGATGTCAACTTCATCATCCTTCTTCTCCTCTATCTGAGTTGATAGTCAAATACTCTTGGCACTCTTGGAACTCTTCAACCTCTAGTTTATGCTCTATCTTGGAAAAATCCACTTGGGCTTGTAGACAAATCAGGATCTAGACTTGACTATTTTTTCCTCCTTCGTCTTTCTTCATTTACATTTCAAGACTTCTTGACTATTTTTGGTTCCTCTTGACTTCTCATAGGATCAGAATCTTGAAATAATTTCTTCTTTCTTTAAACTCTTACCTATCTTGATACTTTATGATAATCTTCTTGAACCAATAGGATTTATTCTATGTGGTTCATGATGAAAAACCTAGCAATATGACCTCTTTCATGATAGTTTAACAAACAACATTACTCATCCTCTGAATGATGATTATGACTCCTTCCATAGTCCCATGAATACTCATTCTTGAAGGGTATTCTTACACTCTCTTTCTCTATGACCAAACACATTACATGCAAAACAATAACCATTGAATGGGTTTGCATACCTTATAGCGATAGGTTGTCTAACTAGGATTAGTCTTCATATTGCTCTTGAAATTGACCTTCTTGTTCATATTAGCATCCTCCTTGTTCTCCTTTGATCTTCTTTGAAACTAGGACCAAAATTATCATTTCATTGCTCCTCTTGTGGTCTCCATTGAAACCAAGACCTGCCTTGTCACTCAGACTTTTGAACTATTCTCAATATTCATTTAGAGCCTCAGTGCTCTTCTCAAACTTCTCAAAGGTATTCAAGCTTGTTTGATTCTTGATCAAACTCTTCCTTCAAGGACTTCTATATTTCCATATTCTGGTGTATTCTTCTTCTTATCATTTAGGGATTCCATCTTATCTTTCTTGGTACATTCTTCTTGAGACTTAAGACATGTTATCATACCTTCAACCTGAGTTTTCATCTTTTTTATGATCTCATCATGTTCATTATCCATGCAACTTATTTCTCTTCATATTCCTTGATCAAAGACTTCAATTTTATGGTTCTTCTTCTTTGAAGCATGAAATTTTCTTCTTCAAGCTCATCTATTTAACATAATCAACTCTTTACTTATAGGTCTAACTCATAGCCTCTCCAATCTTCTCAATTTTCTATGAATTGTTCATTAAAACACTCAAAGAACCTATCTTGGTCTTTGGCCATCAAATAGGATTTCCTTTGCATTCAAACTTGTATTTCATCAACACTTTCAGATTACTACAGATCCTTATTTCATTTCTTGAGTGGCTTATTCATGTTGACACTCTTCATAGGAACATATATTGATAAAAGCAAAATGTCATAAGACCTAATGACAAAAATAATTTCTTCATTTTGTGCTTCTAGGATCTCCTTCAAGTTGTTAAACTTATTCCAAAGGACCAATCTCTGATACCAATTGTTGGGAGCACAATACACTGAGAGGGGGGGTGAATCAGTGTCTTCAAAAATTTTAACTTCAGTTATCTTAACTTTTACTTAACTTGTATGAACCATCAGATCATATGAAAAAGCCATAACCATTGATATAAGTAAACCATCAAACAACATAACAACCATCCACAAAGCATGAAACAAATAGAATACACAAGAACACATCATTTAGGTGGGAAACCCTCAAGGGGAAGAAAACCCACTGATCATTGTATTAATAAACAAAAATCAAGATTTAGTGAAGCACCAACTCCACAAGGAGCACCAACCCCTAATTTATCAAGCACCAACTTGACTTAGCAAACTAGCTTTCAAGGAAGCACCAACCCCCTAATTTAGTTAGGCACCAACCCCCTAATTTAGTGAAGCACCAACTTGCAAGGCACCAACCTAATTTAGTGAAGCACCAACTCTAAAGGAAGCACCAACCCCTAGGTTTTAGTGAAGCACCAAATCCATAAGGAAGACTCAACACCAACTCAGCCACCTATAGAATGTTTTCACCTTCTTTTTTTGCTGATCAACTGATGATGACACTCTCTTTTCTCTTCTTCTCTTCTTCTTCTCAAATGCCATGGTATGCTTCTTCTCTTCACTATTCTTCACCTTCAATACCTATCACAATATATCTCTCGTGGCACACAACTCTTGATCCTCAAAATATCATACTCTTCATCTCAAGCTCATATTCACTTGGAGACACACAAAAATTCATATTCTTCGCTCTCTCATTCTTCTTCTTGACATTCATGGAAAAATAACCTTATTCATAGCTCAAACACCTTTATATATTCAATATACATACATTCTTCATGGTCTTTAAGACCTCTTAAACCTATCTCACAAGCCTTATAGCTCACTCATTCTCTCATACACACACTAGCCTCAAATAGGCCTAATCACCCTTGTATATATACATGTCTCAAGCACAACACCAACATTGGTCATGGTCATACATAAACTTAGGTCAGCCATGCCATAGACATAAAATACATCTGATAAACATGAAAAACTTATAACAACAACTCCATTAGGTTTGGAATAGCTCCATTAGGTCATTTACTTTCTTTAGGACTCAAGAAGACCTACTATATTAGGTCTTATGCATAACATTACATATGAATCTTTTGACTTACATGATCTTATTAAAAGCTCAAAAACTCTTCAAGAACATTTTCCATGACCTCTTCTATACCTCCTCCATGCTTAGAAAGATCTTAACAACATTTATTTCACACCATGAAACCACCTTAAGAACATGACTGTCCTATTAGGTACATACTCAAAAACCAGTCTTCAAGAATGAAGCTTGTACAACCTTGAAAAACTTCAACCATGCCAAATAAAACACATTAAAAGGTACTACATGAAATTCAAAAACATCACCAATCCATTAGACACTTCAAATCAAAGCATAAGGCTCAAGAACAACTCTTTTCAAGACACTCAAAATTGTCTTCAAAACTGTCCCAAAAACCAGTCATGAGAAATTGACTTGGTATGACCACCTAAATGACTAAAATTGTCTATAAATAATCATAGGACATGTATTATAGGTCCATAAATCATGAAACATCCATTTTTTCACTATGTCCAATGCAAAACTTGAGAGATACAACAAAATCTTCAGAAAAAAGTCTTGTACCATCACTTTTTCTCACTCATCTGATAACAAAAAACCACCTGGAGATAGCTGGGAGAGTCCTCTACATGATCCAATCATAAAAATTAGAAAACAAATCAATTCTGAGTTATGTTTGAGCAATATCTCTCCTATCAACTTCAAACTAGGGTTTTAGGAGGGTTTTTGAGTTGTTTTGGTGTTAACGATTGTTCATAAAGATATGGACCTTAAAACCCAAACTAATGCCCAAAGATCTTAGCTAGGACACATATCTACCTTTCCCAAAGAGCTTAGGTTCCCATGCAGAAGATTAACATACCAACGAGCAACTGAAAGTGACTTTCTAGCTGGGAAACACCATTTTCAAGAACTTGGTTTGACCAAAAACTCAATATCTTGCTTTATACTCCAAACTAAGACCTAAAATTTTGTCCACATACCTGAATCAACATTCCAAACAACTTCCCATACTCACCTTTACATACTTGCACTGAAAAATGATCAACCTACCTCATTAGGATATGCAATTCTTAAGAATATGTCTAGGTTCAGACCTTAAAATCACTTTTCATGCATTCTCCTTCAATCCCTGACCTCAATATTTCATGAACATACCTAGGAAAACATGTTACAACTCTGAAAATGCTCATATGCCCATACTTATTTTGGAAATTGAGCCACATACCTCATTAGGACATGATTTTTTCACTTTGCCTTGTGCAACTTGGTATTCATGCCTTAAACTAACTTCATACCTTGTCCATATATTCTAATCCATTTATTCATCTTCAAACAATTTTGTACAACCTCTCATACCTATATGCACTCATCTCACCAATCTACCATGCTCATACCTTCACTATGTCTTGACTAGGCTTCCTGCTCTTGACAACTGAACTTGACAACACTTCAACCATCAAGCTTACCATGACATCAATGACCACAACATGCATAACAGTATCATCTTGACATCAAATACAACATCAATGACATCACTCCAACTCACCTTGACATCAATGACAACTTTGCAACACTAACACCATTATTAACAGTTGTCGAGCACTAGCTACCAAGTCCTTTGGTTGGACAATTTTGTTGGTATGGGGTAATCATCTTAGATTTCCCTAGAAGTATGACATCCAAAAGAGTCACGAAGGGATGAGGCCACTAAAATCGCCTATAAGTGGAAATACCATTCCCCACTAGTCTCTACATGATTCAAGTAGATTTACCCATTGATGATGAAATAGTGACTATAGCCATAGTATCATAAAAATACAATTTAAGTTGAGTTTAAGATAACCATATTAAAATCTCATATCCAATAGTGTTATAACTCTATTATTTGAAATTACCTTCGTTTCCATTTACATCATACTCATACAAGTGCTAGACAAAACACTAATTAACTGGATGCATTTTGGTAGGGAATGTATGATTCGAATAACACGACAACTAAAGGTAAAAGGGTTCAAAGGTTGGCACAAGTTGTATTTCCACAACAACTATAGTATTTTTCAAACTGTTGACACTAGAAGGGGTCAATTTTAAGTTCTCTATTCAAAAATCACACAAAATTTCAAGATTTTATCTTAATAGCCATAAGCACAAATTTCAATGAACTTTAAGTCAAAAGTACAATATAGTACTTCATCATCCCATTAAATTCATCCACAATACAAGAAAATAAATACTTTTATTCCTGTATTAATGCAAAAGTACATTTATTAAAGTAAGGTATATTTCTAACTCCATCAAAATTATACTTTTTGCAATAAACAACTTTAAACTTTGATTTCCATCATTCTTTCTAATCTCGTTACGCCACCTATAACCTGTCAAGTTAATGTAAACATGGTCAATGAAAATAAACATTGGCATGGCATTCCCCTTATGACTAAAATTTTCACATATATAGAATTTTCCATTTACAATTAAATTTAAACAAATTTACGATATAGTAGAGGTAAGAACACAAGTGCAGTTTCACCTTCACTTTGAAGCTAGAGCGAGATAGAGAGAAGAGAGAGAGAAAGACACCAAATTTCCCACAAGCAATAAATACACAACATGTGTCATCAAGGAGGTCTATAAATTCATGTGATAGTGTTTATAGGTTTTCTAATAGTTATTTGGCTAAGAGAAGGTTCCATGGAAAATTTCTCGTTAGTGTTGCGACATTATAAAAATGACCAATTTGGCCAAAGTGGCCCATAAACTTAAGTTTGAAATCCATTTCCTGAAATGAAAACACACCATGAGTAAATTTCTACAAAACCTTCAATATCCACATGGAACCCCTTGAAGTTTCTCAAGCTCAATTCTAACGACCAAGGTTCAAATGACAACTTTTTTTTCTGAAGCTACTTATTGTAATTTCATCAATTCGACCTTGTCACCCAACGACTAGAGGCCTACAAAACCCCCTCCAAAACTAACTTAAAAAATTATATTATTGAGACTAGTGATTAATTATAATTTTCCTAAAGAAATACTATTAGATATAAGGTGACAAAATTTCATTCCTCGACGCCAAGGCCTAAACCACATCCTAAAACCAAGTTTAACTTTCCACTTTTAGCAAATGTCCAACACGGCAAAACGTCCAACTAAACTCCTAGACACATGCCTAAAAGTATGGCCAAACGGACATCTACAGTTGATAAGGCATCCCACGTAACTAGGGAACCTAGGAAAATTCCTTACTTTTTTGCTAGTGGGGTTTGGAAGGATGTTTTGCGCATCTGTGGAAAAACGTGTTTCATTAGATTTTTCCTAAGTGATCAAATGGCAAGTTAACAATAATTTTCAAGTTTAAAATTTTCATTTTGGAGACTATCCATTATCCTATCGCACCAACTATGTTTCCATTGTTACATGGAAAGATTTACACTCACAATATTTTTTTCATTTGTGTAGCAAAAGACAATTTTAAACGTTTTCACACTACCAAACATTTAAAAATCTAATTTAAGAAATACTTTTACCTTGTTTAATTTTCCAAAATCAGCAAGGAGGGAAAACAATTAAATGCGAAAACATGTTAGGAATAGGTAAGAAAATCATGCTAGAACGAACTGGCGGCGATAGTTGCGGAATTAACATTACATGCGTCAGTTTCATTTTCTTGTGGTGTTCCATTGCCTATTCATCCAACCCAATTTGTGAAGCTCTCATAACCATACCAGTCCATTACGACACACCCCTTTGAGGCATTCTATTGACAGTTCATGTGCCTTGTTTAAGCTTCCTCAAACACAAGTCTATGCAAATTTGAGGAAGACTTCTTGGACGAAGAAAATAACAGGGTATTTTCCAGATTTAAAACATGTGCTGGATGAAGGAGGAAGAAAATACTTTCGTCTTTCAACCCCCTTCCCTGTTATATGGCATCCCACCTTCCCTCTTCTAGACTGATGTTTGATAGGAGAACAAGAGTTCAACATTTTGATTACCCAGCTCAAGAGGAGAGTTGTTTATAAATTAATACCGGCCCCATAATTTTAAGTGCACTTCAAGCACCAAATAAATGTGTTTACACACATCCTCCCCTAAGACAAACTATTGGAGTTTCCAAGAACTCCGTGCATGAGATGATTGCCACACTACAACCAAACTACATGCCATGTCCAATGATGGACGTTTCAACGACCAGTGGAAAAACAAAGTGGTCTATACCGTGTTCCCAAAGCTCCCATTTTCTTATGTGTTATTCCAACAATAACCAACAAAACCACACAACCACGTAGGCTTAAATGACACATTGATGGAAAGTTTATAGTTTCTTCAAGATTTACAGCGCTGTCAAGAACGCCAACCCATTAATAAATCCACGCAACCTCGACAGAGTTACTTGTCATATTAAAGATAAGGTTTAGAGTTTCCTCGTGGTTGTTGGGCACAGACCAACTTCCCCAAACCCCTTCCAAAAAAATCAACGTTGTATGAAGAGACAAAAATAAATAGAATACAGACCAAATTTCTATGAGGCATTTTGAAAAATAGAACACTTCCCTGTCTGTGCCTCCATACTTTGTTAAATGGTTCATATGCGTCTATTGTGCATGCCCCTTGGGGCTCAAATCCCTTGCAAACTTCAACCTTGGACAAAGATATCCTTCAAGAATTCTTCAATGGACATCTCTATGCTGCTCTAAAGCTCGCATTTTTGGCACAGACATGAGTGATTGGTGTGAGGGAGTTTTCTGTGCCCCTTCCATTAGCATTTGCTTGAAAGTTTTCATGTATTATTTTTAATAAAACCATCCTGCGCATTCCCTGATACTAGTCCCCAACTCCTCCATGGAAGAGACTTTCATCCACTAAGGTGAAAAACAAAAAGGAAATCCCAACACCAAAAACGCTACGAATGTTGAGGAAAGAGAACCCTAAACGTTTCCCCTTATTCGCCCTAATCTACCTCCCATGGGCTTCATTGGCTATATTTAATTTTTTGATATAATTTAAAACCAATTCACAATTTATCAAAATTGGTTCCTAGTTCATTCTAGTTAACTTTTATTTGGTTATGCATACATATACATTGAATACCCCCATCTTCATTTAATGAAGTATTGGTAAAACGACGATAATAATAATGATGATATTATTATTGTTATCCGTCAAATTAAATGTACAAGGATCGGCATGAAAAGAGGACTCAAGGACACATTTTCACTTATGGAGTTACTCAAATTGTGAACAAGGAACCAAATATGATATAGAACAGCCAAACCCAAAATTATGTTCTCGAAACACACTTACAAATGAGATTGAAGAAGTTTCATTAAATCGACTATTAGACTCTACTAGCATAGAAATGCCATTTTTCCAAAGGAATTAATCTCGAGTCAAAATTACTTGTAAATGTGGGCCCACATCAAAACACCAAACTAGTGTGCTTGGCGAGACATTATTTTGAAATGAAAGGGCTTCACCCTCACCGATCAGAAGAATTGGTATGGGGCACTACATTCCTCTCCCCTTATAAAAGCATCGTCCCTAATGCGACACAATTTCCAAGAACTAGAAAAAATATGTGAGTCTAGAGGACTCAACATCCAATGATAACAATTAGCGAAAAGGACATTGCCACTAAGGCACGCATAAAGGGAAACAATCACTTGAAGTTTTCTCAAATTAATTAAGTTCAGGAACAATTAGAAGTTCACTCTTCTATAGAGGATTCAATTTAAATTTCATTATCCCATCTTGTTTGATAGCTCTTTCTTACAAGCATAGTTGTAATTATTAGTTTTCTCAAAGTATAGTTCCTTGATTCTAAGTTCCTTAACATCTTCACTGTTATGCAATTACATTTCATAGTTTAACAAGTAAATTTCATTGTTTTCCCACGGGTTTCCATCATAGTAGCTTCCTCACAAGGTCATCCAAGACCTAAAACCACAACACGTGACACTTCACATTTTCACATCAGTAACACAACACAAGATCATCAACTCTCAACCATATACCAACTCCTCAAACATATCTCTTCTTACCATATTAGACACAACAACATAACATGACACACACCAACAAGCTAGGGTATACACAAAGCACTTCACCTAAAAAGGGTGGAAAAACACATTAACCAACCATGAGTCTATGACAACAAAAAATAGATTACCATTAAAAACATCACATTTCCTCACCACGAGGACACCACACACTTAGGAGGGAACATTACAATTCTCCCAAAACACAGTCCCCATAACATAGAATCCATACAAATAGGCATATCACAAGGTTTGTTATAGACATAAAAGAAATGGCATGACGAAACATACCAATGGTTGAGTCTCTAAGACTAAAAGGAATAATTTCACTATGTGTAGTGCCCAATGAATCCAAGTATAACAATCTCTGCCCAAGAATATGTAGTCCAATACCTCATCCTAGCCTTAATGAAGCTAAAAGAACCAAGCAAAAGTATCACATGTCCCATCTGTATGATTTTTTGGTGAGTCTCGCATTCCAAAATCACACTATTCTCAAGTAATCCAAAATCTGAAAGAGTGAATAATCTCAAGCTCAACCCTGAAGTCTGGAATGATTAATTAATCAACTAGGATTAATTAACAGACCAAGTTAAGCTTATAGAAGCCATTTTGAAATGATTTAGGGGGAGATTGGTAGATTTTGAAGGGTTTGAGAAGGGGATTAAACCCATAAGAATTTTTATTGATTAAATATGAGATCGAAAGGATTAATTAACTAATAATGGTTAATTAATTAATTAAAAGACAATTATAACTAACGAAGTGTCGTTAATTGACCGAGGTGAAGGGGGATGTTAGCTAATTAGCAGGAAATCACTAATTATAACTAACGGTAAAGAAGACAAATCATGCAATTTTAGTATTAAAATTGTACAGTTGGTTTTAGGTGTCTACATTTGCCCCTCTTTGATGTGGTGTAGTGCAAGTGACGTCGTTTCAAAGAAAGTAGACAATTGTAGTTTGAATGGATAGAAGAAAAATTTAGTAGGATGGAGGAAGCCCCCTCAAGTGTCGATGGGGTGATAGAAGGGGTTGATTGATGCTCAAAAAGAAGAGAAGAATGACCATAGTGGAAGAATAAATGACCGTGACAGCGAGACATTCAACAGTATTTCAAATATGATTATATGGAGGTGTATCGAGAACATCGATCCTCTCATAATACATGTAAGAATTTTTTTATGGGTAATGTCACATGGTCATTTTAGTTGATGTGAGATATTCTTTTCTTAACAAATCCTATGTCGGACAGTCGAATATGTATTAAGAGAACTATGTGTTAGAGGGAGGGATGTGAACGTCAAATTGATTGGTCGTTGTTCGATTTGATAGATTGATGTGTCTAACTAGTCGAGAACACTGCCCAATTGTAGACAGAGGGATTCGAACTTGGCTCAGCTGGTCATTTGAATCGATAAATTTGGTGCATTCGCACAATGAGGGTGAGATAAGGGAGGAAAGGAGGGGAAAAATATATCATTTGATATATCAGAAGAAATGGAAAAGGTTGATAACAGGGAATAATTAGTTAGAACGGGGAATTAATTAAAATGGAAAGAAAGATAAAGGAGGAGATAGAAAGATAGTGTCGTAGCATATGTACCATCTTGGCTCGGAAGTACCTTCTATTTGATGTAAGCATACAAAAAATGGGTAAAATGACATGAAGAGCCATAATACTGATTTTTATGTAATGTTAAAAGCCTGACTCAAAACAGAATACATAAGCAATGCATTACAAGAAAGTAAAACAAACAAACAAACACATTTAAATAAACTTAAACAAACAATGCTTAAGATAATTATACCAATGTTTTTGTTATCCAGCTTCACTATCCTAACTGTTTGAGTTATACGACAAGGTTTAAAATGATGTTAAAAGGAATAATAACCAGATCGTACCAAGCCAAGAACTTAGATGCTAATCAAACACCACAATCAATAAGATGAAAGCAATTCGCCAGAATATCTGTACATAAAACCTTTGCAAACAAATGAGCAGCAATATCATATATTATTATGGAACTCAATGAAATACAATGAGAATGGGCCTTGCTTATATAGGCAAGGAATAACAATCTAAGAACCAGTCAAGGTTGTAGATCAAGCCATAAATGAAGGAAAGAACTAATCATCAAAGAACTAGTCAAGTCCATAGATTTAGGAAAGAACTAGCCATCAAGTATCTCATTAATATCATAGATCAAGGAAAGAACTAGTCATCAAAGATCTAGTCAATACCATATATCAAGGAAAGAACTTTACCTAACAGTTCTACATAATATCTTCCTAATATCTAAATAAGATAAAAGAAATATCCACACACATAAGTGGGTGAGGATAAATACAATAAAGGTAAATAAATTACCTAGGTGAACATGAGCTAAGGTAAATACCTACTCTAACAAATGCCCCAAGAAATGATACATGTAAGGGATTGGATGGAGGACATAGAAGTCTAGTGAAAAGAAATCATGCACTATGGAACTTCCCTGAGCAAAGATGTATGTCGAGAAGAAAAACATAGCAAATAAACAATCTTTGTTTATGAAATAAGATCACAATATGATCCGCATGTCATGTGTTAGGAGGAGCATGCATTGAAGGAAAACGTTTTATAGTGTATTTTTTAATGTTTAGTGTTTTTGAATTTTTTTTATATTTTTGGATTTTGTGAATGTTTAGGATTTATTAGATTGTTTTGAATGTTTTTGGATTTTTGAGGATTTTATCAAAACTATGTATAAGAAGAACCGAATGCCAAGATTCCCCAATGAGAGGTGAGAATATACAAGTGTAATTCATGCATATATATACAAGAATATGATAAGTCGGATCAAGGCCAAAAATGGATAGGATCAACAAGATGACAAACACAAGCCAAGATAAAAAGCTAGGAAGAAGCGATCATGCCCCAAATGTGAGGTACATGTGAACAATAGAATCCTCCTAAGGTGTCGGAAACTGGTTTTCACCAAAGGAACTATGCCCAAAGTGCTACAATTGTGTGGTTTTCACATGTGAACGAATTTATTTCTCTTTACTGTTTTTAATTTTTTATTGTTTTAAGTTTTTGTACATTTTTTGACTTGTGAATGCCTCTAAGTTCAGGTATAGACACACTTGAGATGCATGATATTGATAGTGATCCCATAGCTCATCACCATTAGGATAGTGCAAGTTTATATGCCCCTATACCAATTTTTATGACCACAATGTATGGTCCTAACCAGTTAGGCTCAAATTTTCCTCTCTTGTTACGCTATTCCTAGCAATATTGAACTATTTTTTTAGAACAAACTCTCCAACCTCAAATTCATGGAAGATAAGGTGCTTGTTGTAGCTAGTGTGAATTCGATTATGATACATATTTGAGGTGGTTTAAGGTATTCATGCATTTTTCATCAAGTTGTTCAAGCTCTGCTAGTCTATCCACTTTGTAGTCCTCTTCATTGTTCAGATAGTATTTGATGGATATTCGCAAAGAGGGAAGTTCAATCTCTAAAGGGATGATAGCTTCAATACCAAAGACAAGGGAATAAGGTGGTGCACCTAAGGGTGTGCGGATGGAAGTTTGGTAGGCCCATAAGGAAAGATGAATTTGGAAATTACATATTATGCCCTATCTTATTGACCAGTTTATCCATAATCTGATACAAGTATTTTATTTGTAGCCTCAACTTGCCATTACCTTCCAAGGGTAATAGGGGTAGACAACTTTTGACGACTTTTAATAGTGTTGACACAAGACCTTCACTTGCTTGTTCTTGAATGATTGGACATTATCACATATAATAGAAAATGGGATTCCATAACGAAAAATGATATGATTCATGATAAATTTTGATATGTTAAGCAATTGTGAAATAGGTCCCAAGAGGAACATCCTTTACCCATTTGGTAAAGTACTTAGTCACAGTAATGATATGTTTGTGGCCATCAGATGAGGTGGATGTAAGCTTTCCTATGAGATTGAGACCCCCATTTTCTAAATGGCCATGGTGTAGTGATAGGTTGTAAAGATTGATTTAATGCGATGGATCAAGTTTTCCATGATATTGGCATAAGAAACATTTATTCACAAACTAACAACAATTTGTATCCATAGTAGGCTAGTAATATTCAACGCATATAATTTTCTTTTTGAGGACCATGTCACTAGTGTGAGCACCACAGATGTCTTTGTTCACCTCTTTGATATATTGGACAACCTCTTCAAAATTAATACAAACCAATAGACTCTCATCGTAGCCTTAACACAATAGAGAGTTCCCCTAAGGAGTGTGTAACATGTGATGCATTGGATAAGGGCTCTCTTTTGAGAATGACAAATTTCATGTGGGAAGGTACATATCTTGTAGGTAATTATAAATATCAATGTACCAGAGGGGGAAGGGACCAAAAAATTCACATACCAAACATAATTATGGCATATCTTGTAGGCAGGCACTCCGAGATGATTGATGAGGAACTAAGAATATTTGGTATTCTAGTGATAATCTTAGCAATGATCCAATAGTAGACATGACATTTTCTGACTTTTTTTGTACTCCGAGGGATCCGTTGGAAGGTGATCTAAACAAAGTACTCTTTCAAATTGTCCACCATGCATTTATACGATATAATATTTTGATCTTTGACTTTATATATATCATTCACTTGTTTGAAAATGAGATGTGAGTCACCTATAACCTCATCTTGTTTGATATTCCTTTTTATAGCGAATTTCATACCTGCGATGAGAGCTTCATACTCATCAATGTTATTTGTACATAGGAATTTTAGTTTGAAAGTATTGTGGAATAAGGTCGCCTATAGGGGTAATGAGGACAAATCCTAAATCCCCTCAAGCCATTAAATTTGAATGAGCCATAAAATTATATTTTCCAGGTAGATGGATTCTTCAATGTAAAAAATGGAAGCATTTGATAGATCCAGACTAAGGGTTTCATTCTTGGTAAGGGTGCTCTTGCACAGTTTATCATAAAAAAACTTGTCATTTTACAAATTTTTGATGAACATACTCAATATCAAACTCACTTAGTAAAATGATCTAGTTGGCCATCTTCCTAGATCAAGTGTGGGTTTAGATAATAGGTATTTGAGTGGAATCAACTTTAGATATGAGTTTTGTATTTTTATTTAGGAGATAATGGATGTAGATTTCTGAAAATCAAAGACAACGACCAAACATGCTTTCTTAAATTATGTAGATAGTTAAGCTCATAGGAAATCAAGGTATGAATAAGGTAATAGAAAGTTATTTCTTTGTGTTGGGCATCATATTGTGCCAAGAGCACACCAATAACAAATTGAGCGGTTGATATGTAGATAACAGAAGGGGTTCACCTAGAGTGGGTGGTATGAGCATAAGTGGGTTAGCCAAATAGTGTTTCAATTGATTGCAAAGTCATGTTGACAATCATGACCCATTGGAAATAAACATTCTTCTTAAGGATATGGGTGAAGGAATGACATTTTTTTGCAAGATGTGATATGAATTCTATGAATAGCTTGGATTTTTCCTTGTAAATCTACGTAGCTTTTTAAGATTCTTGGGAGGAGGCATCTCATTAATAACATAGACCTTTTTGGGGTCCACTTCAATTCCTCTTCTGAAGATGATTAAGGCCAAAAAATTTCCATGTAGATAACACCAAATACAATATTATTAGGATTCAAATGGGCCTTATAATCCCTGAGTCGCTTTAAAGGATATGATGAAGGATTTTCGGGTGCTCTTCTCAGGTTTAGGACTTATCAAGGATTTCGTCCACATATTCCTCTACAATGCCATGCAGCATGTTGTGAAATATGAAATTTATTGCACATTGATATGTGGCATCAACGTTCTTAAGGCCAAAAGGCATGACTTGATAAAAGAAAGTTCCCCAAGGAGTAGTAAGAAGCATTTTTATGTTGATCCTCTTTTGTAATTTTGATTTTATCATAGCCAGAGAATCCATCCATGAGGGAAAAAATTTCATGGCCAACTATTGAATCAAAAATCATATCGATGTTGGGAAGAGGAAAATCATCTTTAAGACACATTTTATTGATGTCCATGAAGTCAATGAAAATTTGGATACCCACGGGTTTCTTGCTCATTTTCTATTCAACTACATGATATTCATATAGTAACCAATCTTACATATATACTTCAATCGTTCTCCATTGAAGACTCCAAAAAAAAGGTGACAACTATGACAACCAAAATACTTATCTCAATCACAATCATGACTTTACAAACATGTTCATAATAGCATGACACTTTACAATGGACCCTTCATGGGGTATTTATACTAGTGGAGACTTTCCCTTCACTAGTCTTCCAAAATCTAATAATATACTTTGAGTTCTAACTACCAATTAAACCATTACATCCTGACGGTGGATAAATATAGCCACTTGCCACCCTTGTTATATTTTGCATGGTAACCAATGCCTTAGTAAATTTAGCTTTATTCCTTTTTATTCATTCCTTCATTGTTTCCATGCAAGTGCCTAAAATGGTATCTCGTGGTTTATTCCTAAATCTGCGTATATTTAGTCTCTTGTCTAAATTTTCCTTTCCTGTATGTTTTTCCCAAAATACTTTTTCTTTTCCTGTGCTAATTCTTCTAGACCTCCCTCTTAGATTCTCATTTTCCTTGTGTACATGGTCTTCTATTCTCTCTTTACCCGATTCCCTTCATTCTTCTTGTGAACCCATACTTCAACCTTGTGCACGTCTCTTCATCCTCTTTCTTTGACTGAAAAAAATTCTTCCAATATGTCATGCATTCTTCCAAAGAATAGTAGGTTAATAAAAAATAATTCTTAGTTCCAATGTAGGACATAAAGAATAAAGAATACCAAATTTAGGTGTCCAGTAGTTTCGTAGACATGGTTTGTTAGATATGTGTGTTGTATGAAACAAGCACATAAACTTTATAAGCCATTTATTAAGTTAATATATTGGTAATGAAGTAAATTTTCAAAAAAAAAAAATATTTTTTCATAAGTCATGGGATGCCATCTCTATTACAGTTACCTACACATTATTTCATATTACTTTCCTTAAAAACTATTTTCCACACATTACTAGGTTATATCTTTGTCAAAATGGTTTTGTAGATATACTTAACACTATAGCATACTTGTAATTACATGGAATTATTAATAATTACTACACACACACACACACACACACACACACACACACACACACACACACACACACACACACACACACACACACACATACACACACATTTATACGCCACGCACGCACGCGCACGCACGCACGCACGCACGCACACACACGCGCACACACACACACACACACACACACACACACACGCACACACACCACGCACACACACACACACACGCGCACGCACACGCACACACGCACACGCACACGCACACGCACATGCACGCGCACACGCGCACGCGCACGCGCACACACACGCACACGCACACACACAGACACGCACACGCACACGCACACACACACACACACACGCAGTTATGTATTCATGCACGCAGTGTTTGTCTTCACGCGCTTCAAAAATACATTGAACATGTCTATGTATTTTACATGGTACGCAGATTTTTACGCTCATGCACGCATTTACGCACATGTAGTTCACACGCAATTTTATTTTTTTATGCATATTGGGTACGTATACCTACAATACAATGGTAAGATATTTTTAACAATACTTACGGTATCATCTCATCCTTTGTTCCTAATGGTTAATCATAAATAATCATGAAAGTAGATAGGGTAAGAAAATTAAACCATTTAACTTGAACGAATTAAAAATAAATCAAACACTATATACTAATAAGCAATTTAAAATGTATACATGTTGGGGAGCGATGATAGAAAAAATTGTGGACTCAAGTAGTGTTCAAACCCATTGAGAAATTTTGGGCGACATCTTCAACTAAGGATGAGGGTTCTCCAGCTGTGGATCTGGAACATGAGGTGGATGAAAGCTACACTACGCACCTAGGATATGGGTTTTGGCCCTATGGGGGAAGAAAATATGGGTCTAGTACATTGGTAGCAATAGATTTGGATTGGTTAGAACATTTTTCCCTTGAAAGTATTAAGAAGCAAGGAATTTTGGAAAAATCAATAATTTTCTAGATCTTGAGGAAGTGTTACAAATATGGCTGTTATTTTTCAAAAAATTGAAGAAAAAATGAATGGTATGATTGACTCCCATTTTATTAGGGATCTCCTTGCAAAGAACAAAAGGGAAATTGTGGATTTGTATGGTTCTATGTGGGAAGTCTTAGCGATCAAAGAATCTTGGGATTAAGAGGATCCTTGGTGGCATACGAAACTTTATCATACACCTTCACCTTCTTCAGGAAAGTATCAAAAATATCTAGAAAAAGCCTCAAGTATGGTAAATTGTGATGATCAAGAAATGGGTAGTGATGTTGTGGCTACTTTGAGACCTTATTTGGCTAGGTTGGACTTTCTATATGATGGTTTGAACCATCTTTTAATTCTTAGATATGAGACCAAAGTTCGGGTGAAGTATTTGAATAATAGGCTTAATTTTATTACACTAGGAGATAGAGCCATTTCATAATCACCTCTAAAACATGTACTTTATATGTTTACAGAATTATTTCACTTAGAATTCAACAACAATATTGTGCATGTTCGCACTCATAGGAACAATCTTATTTTAATAGTCTTACAAGTTTAGGTTTCATGGATTTATTTGATATGATTAAGATGTTTGATAATTGGTTTAATCAAGCTAATCTTAGATTAAAATATAAGTTTGGTTTATGGGAAAATTTAGATTTAAAAATCTAGGATCATACTCTTAGGTTATAATTGGTTCTTTAAAGGAAGTAAGATCTTATCGTAGCCTTGGAAACCTAGCTTTGGGAAACCAAATCCTAAGGGTGGTGGTGGTCGCAAATGGTGTTGGATTAGACTATTTTTATACCTTTGAAGTACTAACATTTGGAAAGCTTCTAGAAGATTGGTGATGATGTAAGAGGTTTTTGCAATATGACCCCATATCTATTAAGAAGGATGTTTCATTTGTTCATATGTAGGTTAAGGTGAATGTTGATAAATGTATTCCTCAATTTTTAACTTTGAATATCAATGGGAAATAATTGGTTTATGTTAGAGAACACAAGCACTGAGAGAGGGGGCTGAATTAGGGTTTATTAAAAAAATTACAATAATGTCAATCCAGATATCTTTAGTAGAGTGCAGCAATATACCATGAGCATTTAAAAAAAATATGCCAGACAATATAACACAGAACATTGAATTTATAGTGGGAAACCCTTTCGGGAAAAAAACCCACTTTGAAACCAAGGCTTTATTAGGAACACCAATTCCAAAGTATACAAGGTTTTGGTTGAGCACCCACTCCAGATTCTTCAAGCACCCACTCGAAGATAAACTGAGCACCCACTTAGTAGATGTTAGCAAGAACCCACTTGCAAGGAGCACCCACCCCTAAAATATAAGCACCCACTAAGAAATACAATTTTATTACATACATTGATCACTTAGAATCAAAATTGCTTACACAATGGATTATGATCACTTTCCCGTATCTTTCTGTGTTTTCTCTGTCACTCTCTTTTACTCATATTAGTCAAACTCTTTTGCTTAATCAATCAGCCACACTAATGCTCTTTTGATCTAATATGATCTTCAACACTTCATCTATTTTCTCTCCTTTTTCTATCTCTTTTTCTTCTGTAGCTCCTTTAGCTCGAATGCATCATTTTCTCACCTAAGAAACTCATGTATTTGCATGGATATTTTCTTTTATAGACAATCAACACTCTCCATTACTTCCCTTGGCATGTCGTGCACTCTTCCCACACTTTCACCTGAGAATCTAGTTTATTAAAAGCATACTACAACCACCTAATTTATTCTCTCTATCTTTGGTCTGACTTTGTCATTTTCTGTACATTTTCTAGGAGCTATTTATGAGCCGATACCAAAAATAGATTTCTCATTTTTTTAGGATTTCAAACTAATCAAGATCAGTGAACCATTTCCTTTAATGATATTTAATTTCTCCTATAAGTCAAGAATATCATAGAGACTGTGTTGGTTGGAATTTTTGCCACTGAATGTACCCAATGGAAGTATGCAAAAATAAGCAACAGTTAGAGAAATTTACCTTTGGACGTGGTGAAATTTCCTCTGCTTTGTGAGAGGAGCAGTTCCCTCATATGATGTGATTTTTTGTATTTTTTGGTGCTTTTAACCCGAAATCACAAAAAGGGTGGCAAATTTGAGAAACAGAAAATATAAGGAGAAAGGAAGATAAATAGGAAAAGAACACAACCCCGCAAGTGTTAGGAAAGACAGACAAATTTGAGACACAAAGTTCTAAAAATCTATCTTATCAGGGACACACCAGTCCTTCTTCATCGTACAAGATTGCCTTACAAGGTTCGTTGAATGGTAAGAGGAGAAATTCTCTATCTGGCAGAAAGGAATACAATGAATGTGAAATCTAGAAAGCACAAATTCTTCTTCTCCCTAAGAATAAGTTGGTATGGCACAAATTCCACGTGTTTTGATAATCAAAACAAAGTCTAATTTACCTGGGCATCCACCACACTATGAAGGAACAACAAGGTTAATAATTTAATCACAAGTATATTAGTAGATTTTGCAATTGAAAAGCATTAACACAGCGGTATAAAAGTATTGTATTCATCTGTGTACACAAAATTACAGTAGAAAAATGTGCAAATAAAATAGCCTCTCCAAGAACATGGAATGAGAAATTGAAAAAGAGATAGAGCTCCCATTTTACCATTACAATGCAACCTTATATAGGCATTCATCTCCTAGAAGCAGTTATGAAACTACTTTAATCTTAACCAAGCTCTAATCTATTTGAAAACTCAAGTTGACTCAACTTGGGTTGTACATTACAATTTAAAGATATATAATATTTAATTAATTTGTTAAACAAATTAATTAAATATTTTTAAATTCGGTGAACACTTGGATGATGATTAAATTTTTGCTTCATGTCGTCCCATCACCTACAGTTGGAGAGAATGATATCCATGCATCTTAATTTCACTTCCAATTACCATTAAATCGCCATTCTGAACTGAGTTTGTTTTCAATTAAATTCTCCAGTGAATCTATATAATTTCTTGATTTTCTTAACTATTGTGCATATATCTCGAAGCCACAGTTCCAACGAGTATTCATTTACACAATTTCATTGATAATTTCTCAAGATACGGCCATCTGAGAAGAGGAAGTTGTTTTGGAATTGTAAGGCTTACGGGACTATGAATTAATTCCTTTGGCTGGAAAAGACATTTTAAATATTCTTCTCTTCTCTTCTCTTCTCTTCTAATGATTTACATCATTAAAATGTCTTAAGGGAATTTAAATCATGGTAGGCCCATTTGATATTACCATTCGCATTCAAAAAGGAGAGGGGAGCATGCTTTATGCTGAGCCTTTTAATAGCCAGCTCAACCAACTTGGCCGAGCTGGCCCTTTAATTGCATTTCCGCTTAGTTCTACCTAGCTGTCCTACTTGTAACTCCTCCCACATAGCCTTATTACTCCTGCTTGGGAAGAGTCCACATTACACTGTTATATATCCATGTCAACTCGACATTCACCGTTGGCTCGTTTCATATCACTACGACAACATAGAAAACTGATCCCTTCATACTACTTGACCAACTCGACTGAGTTGGTCTCCACCTCAATGACAAGGCTTATACGTTGCGTGGTTAAATGCAAATCAGGCTTTATCCTCTTTATTCCACCACCTTAGGGCTTTCACATTACTTTTGATGCAGACACATTAGGTTTAAATTGCACAACTTACCTATGGGCCACTCGGGCCATTTATCTCACCTTACGCACACATAATAGAAATCGGGTGTTTCAGACCTTTGTGTCTCGCAAGACTCAAGTTCATTTGGGTCACCTGGGATCTGATTCCCTACATTCTCCTCTTAACTCCTTGGTTGGTTGTTTTGGGAATTTTTGGCCCATGATGCACAAATCTCTTTGGGCTATTTGGGCCGTTGACACTCTGACATATCTGTATCACTCCCTTCTGTGGTGATTTCAAGATCTTTCGGGCACGCTTATCCCAAGTGCAACTCGGGCCAGATTTTTCCGCCATCTCTGCATCTCATTCCCTTTTAGTCATTTTGGCTCTTTGCTGAACCAATGTCCCATGGGTTGTTTGGGACATAAGTTTCAGCCTCAACCGCAAAGATGCCTCCCTGAACTTGGTTTCTTTTCTAAGTCTTGTGCCACCGAGCTCACTATGTTTTTGCCTTGGCCGACTCGAGCATGCTTCGTAAGGAAGGATTTGAACTCAACTTGACGAGTTGAAACAACTCACCAAATTATTTGTCTAAGTGTTGTGATCTTGTGTCAATTGCATGAACTCGGCGTTGTTCCTCGATTTTCCTAGTACTTCCTACCTTGCACGAGCTCATTATCCATTGTAACTTTAGAAATGATTTGACTCTCCACTATAATGGTCCTTGACTTCTATATTAACTTGATACTTGTGAACTCATCATGCCAATGGACCCATCCTGTCATATCTCTACTTGAAGGCTGGTGCTCCCCCTATTATGAATTGGATCAACTTACTAATGATTGCTCGGTCATGGAAAAAACTCATCCCATGTATTATACAACTCGTCAAGTGATGTTATCTTATCATCTTGGTGGATGCAATGAAGGCTCAAAACATATGAAGGCAACTCGATTGCTATGTGAGACATCTAGGGAACTTGGTTTCTTCTCAAATGAACCCGATATAACTTTAAGCCCAAAAAGGAGCCTCCTCGGTTCCATGACATTCATTGCCATGTGGGCTTGAGGTCATGTCACTTAGTATTCCATAGGGAGGTAGCTCGACATTCCCTTGTAACGTCTTAATAATGATAAAACAACTCGATGGTGCATAACATATTTCCACGTATAAAATAGTTCGGCCGAGCTGGTGCACAATTTTGTGGTTGGCTTGATGCACTGATGGGATGGGGCTCGTTATTTGGTCTAAACTTCTGGCTCTGATGGATCGCTTTGCTTCCTTGGCAGTTCGATGGGGCCTGAGAGTTCGGTTTATATTGAAATGAGCTTGGTTCGTGGAACACAATGTAATTTGATATTGCCTTGGATGCATGGTTATGTTCTCACATCCTCAACTTGCGAACTCTACAACCCTGTGTTACTTGAATGGCTCACTGCAATAGCTCGGGTCCTATGATGTGATAACTTGGTATTTTGAATGGCTCAATTTGTTACAACAACTAACCATGTTGATGAAAATGACTCAATCTTGTGATCAATGCAAACAAATCGTTCATGCATAGTAGCTCGGTTTATATAAAGAGTGGGCTCGATCTCTTTAATGCATAGCTTATTACACATCACGAACCATCTCATTCTTTTTCCACATGAGCTCAGCATTGATTCGATGAAACTCACTTCTTTGTAATGCAACATATATTCTTACAATGTGGTGTCAGCTCGCCATGGTTTTGAATAGCTCAGTTGAGAAATGTAAAGATCTAGGTTATGAGCTCAGATGCTGTCAATTTTTTGGGTTTCTTCAGGAGCCAAACATTTAGCTCAATTTTTTTCAAAAATGTCACTATTCTAGAATGGGTGATAATAGACTGTAACTGTCATTCCAAAAATTCAAAGAGCATTAAATGTTGTAAGCTGGAATTGGAGATTTCTCAAATCGGATCTGATTTTTCATGGAGCTCAAGCAATGTTCGAATTCTCTATTTGATATTTGGATCAATATCGATTTCCTAGAACAAAGTCCCATTTCACCATATTCAAAAATAGTTTGATTATCCTTGAGCCCTGTCCAATCCATATTTGTTCATTCCACTGCTTTCTTTAACTTCTGTGACATTCTCCTTGTATCGCAGCAATATTCTTGATCTATGTATTTTTTAGTCATCTATGGCTTTCCTTTACTTCTCACATATTTTTATATCTTCCGCAGATTTCCACCTTTGTCTGCTCCTTTCTTTAGTACTTTGCGGTTTTGTTCCATGTCCGCAACTATTTTCTTTTACCTGTGGCTTTTGTAGTTCTCTGCGTCTATATCTAGTCCTTCGCGGCTTTTCTCTTTATCCGTTGCTTATTCACTACTTTCTCTAGACTTCCCTTACTTGTATGGTTTTTCTTTCAACTCCATGGCTTCATCCCTTTTACTCGCAACTTTCACCAAATCTCCGCGAATTCTTCTAGACTTTGGTGGTTATCTCCTCATGTTTGCGGCTTGCACAAATGTTGATTAAGTCCCTTAGAACTTATCCTACATCATCTTGAAGCCTCTGAGAGCTGACACTACCAATCAATCTTCATATTTCTCTTACCAAGTATTTCTTTCCATACATGGTTGATCTTGAGACATCTGCACAACGCTATACTCTTAGCCACTTTTTTCCATCAATGAAAACTCTTGAGACAATGACAAAGGTCCAACAGTTTGACCAGTTGAATATGAATATTTTGGTAAAAAGAACAATTTCAATCTAAAATCAGCTAAGCACTTCATTATGCTTGGTAAAAAATCTACCCAACAAGGATTTTTGGGGACAAATCGGGTCTAGAAAAGAAGACAACATTTGATAAACTCGGAAAAAGTGGTGAACAAGGATGTAATGAGAAGCAGGGATACCACCTTTGGTTTTTCTTCTTCAAAGCATATCTGGATGGTTCGGTTAAGAATACAGAACTTCGTGATGGAAGGATGATCCAAATGGTGAAAGGATTTAGATAGGCACATCCTAAACAAGTAATCTCACATGAGGAAGTATCTTCACAACCAAATGGGGCATGCTCACCTAAGACATTGGAAGAAAATTTTGGTCAAGGTGCCATATAGGAATGGAAGATTTCAGTCACTGTACATTGACTACAGAAGAGGATATTTATTTGGCATGTGGATAATTAGGACTCTCTACATGACAAGATTGAAAGCGAGATAGAAGCTTTGAGGTAGATATTTTTAACTCGCAAGAAATGTAGGATATAAGTGATCAATAAATTAAAGAAAAAGACATTTTGGCTTAATATGAATTTATTCCAAATATAGACCTACAAAGGTTTCCCAAAAATTATCTTTCCCAAACTAAGGAAGGAAATAATGTTATCCCCTTATCATCCCCCAAAGGTAAGAATCGGGTTCAGAAATCTATAATGGAAAATTTTCTTGAAGACTCTTTGGAAGCAGTAAAAATGGGTTGTCAGAAGACTATGGTAGAAATGTTTTCTACCACAAGAAGAAATCTTTTCATTTAAGGAATGGATGTACCCTCTTTCTCAATCCTAAAAGTGGATAATAATGGGGATTTGGATGGCCACAAAAGATCTTAATAGAGTTTGAATTACTTTTGGCTACCATTGGGGGTAAGAAGGACTTTGTTGTAGAGGAAGTTTTTAGGAATTTTTATCCTATCTTTTCTGTGAAATGCTCTTAATGGGTTTGGCTTGAGTTTTTTTAAGACAAGAAGTTGTAATTGGTAACTAGGGGTTTTTTGAAGATATTACATGATGAGATTCATAGAAGGAGTATGTAGAAAAGGGTACTACTACATAAGAGGTGTAATTTGGGGGATGATTGATGCTACGATAGATCCGTGGCATAATGAAGATAGATGAATCATTGGATCTACTTGAGAATTTATACAAGGCTGATTTTAGGCATATGATTTTGATTATTTGATATTGCAAAAGACTTTTTTTATCACTACAGATCCATTTTTGCTGCAAAAACATTATTTTCTTGGTTTGTTTTAGGATGTGATAAATTGTTTGACAATTTGATAAAATTTGTGTACTTTTGTCATCATTGTAGTAATATTACTATTGTAATGATTGTCTTTATGATGATTAATGAAAGGGTAAGGGACTTGTTAGCATATGGATTTGCACGCATGAAAATGACATGCAACAGTTGGAACGAAGTCCCTCCTCAATGAAGGTGAGGTTGCCTTTATTGAAAACCAAAACAGTATTTACATATGTACATTCAAAATTGTATGTGGGGGTGTTTTGGAACATCAATGGAAAGAAAAGTGAATGAGGGAGATGGAATGGAATGAAGGAAAGAAATGGAAAGGAATGAATGAAAGGAACATGCAATAGTTAGGTAAAAGTAGAGCCTAATATTGCATGGAGAAGAACGATGAATAACTAACACAAATAAAATAGAGTTTGCATCAGCTAAACAAGAATGAGTAAAATTGAACACACATGAGTAAGTAAACAACAGAGCTTGATCATTTTGAACAAGAACAACAGCTTAATAATGTTGAAAATAAGATCAAAGACAATATTTCCATGCAAGATTTAAACATCTAACATCTAATGAACATAAGAACATCAAATGTTACAAGAGACAATGAATGGGACACAAAGTTCATATTTCATTAACTCCAAAATGTCTTCACAAAAGAACACAAAGTTTCTTTCCTTGAAACAAAGCTTGCACACAAAAGTATTTTCTTCTCCTCTCTCAAAGTCACCCTTTATAAATGAGCCCCTAACTTCCTTTTATAACCCAAAAGTTGGTTACAAAGTAGTTAGGGTTTTACATGAACATTAAATAGGGCACTTAAGTGACTTTGACTTTTTCAACCAAATTTATAAAAAGTGACTAAAAATAGAAACCACTCAAGTTAAAAGTCATTTAAGGAAATATACATAAATACAAGAAATGGGTATGTGTGGACCCCACTTAAATGACTTGGATATGCACATAGACATCCTAGTCAACAATGCGCCACCTAGATCAAGAAACCTAGGATCAGTGTCTTATCCATTAGGCCAAGAGTCCTCCTATCTTGGTCATATGAGAATGAACTCATTGACCATGTTCCGCAATCCTTCAAATGACAAGAGAGCTTAGCTTAGAACTTGAGAAATTCATCCACCTCTCCGTTTGAGCAACATCTTGGTGTGAGCAATTTTATCTTGATTCGTATTCGCATTCACAATTACATATAATTCTCCACATGCTCTGGATACCTTTCCATGGTGAATTCTTCATTTTTCACAAGATCGAAGTCATTACGCCACCTTGGCTTGTCAGAATCCAGCTTTTGATCTTTCGTCATTGAGAAGATCTTCTAAGAGCCAAAATTGTAATTCACTTCCTGAAGTTATGTCTTTTGTCTTTGTCACCATCCCAAAGTGTTGTCATTCTGATCTGCTCATGATCATTCAATTCAAGAACACTCCAGCTTTAAGACTTGTCGATGAAGTATTGCGCTTGCTGCTAACTGAGAGTTAACAGGGACACGCTTGAATGATGTGATTTTGCTTGATGATCCACACAATTGTAATTATCATTGGTCTTGGTTTATCGATGAATAGATCCGTAAAACAATCAAGTGAAAACAATTGATGTAGACAAAATTCTCCCATTATTGATCTTTGCCAATAACAATGGTTTTTGACTCCGAGGAGACCAATGCCAATAGCTACGACTTATACCGCATAATGAGGAAGGCAGAGGTTGTTTCTACTTTGGAGCCATTATATTTGAATCGCCACATTGCGCATGTGTTATGGTGCATCCATGCAAGTGATGACCAATTTAGAACAAGCATCAGGAAAATTGTGACTCGCCTTCAGTTGATATGCGATCACAGAATCAGCCTATGTCGTCGTGTCCCAAGTTGGTATCATCGATGTTCTTATACTCTGAATGGAGTGTCGAGGTGAGTAGAATGCACTAGAATCCATACCGCAACATCATTTTGTTTGAAGATGACATGATTGTGAAAGAAGCGTTATTTCAGGCTATTACTTCCTTCTTACAAAACTGCACAAATCACCTTAGAAACTACCCTGGGAAAAATAACAAATTTTGTTATAAGAAGTCTTTTCTCACTGGATGAGGAAGTTTATTAAGGTACCACAAGTTTGTGTGTCAAAGGGTTTTTTCCCAATCAAATTATTCAGTCAAATATTAAAGGTCAAAGTTAACTCTTCTAAAACTGCTAGGAAAATGCAAGTGTAAAACTGTGAAAATCTCGTTTAGTTTTAGCCATGAGAAAAATACCAAACATCACCTTGGGCATCTAAAACTTGGCAAGGAAGCATATGAAGGTGAAAACAATTGAACAAAACAATTTTTTTCTCTTGAAGATCACCTAAGTTCAAAATATCAACTCTCAAAATGAGTTACCTTGACAGGCTGAAAACTACGCGCGCAGCAAAATCATGCAAACTGCATTTTATTTGACTCCAGTATTAGTTTCCTAATTCTCTAACAAATAAGAAGAAATTGCAAAGCTTCACACGACTTCGTGCAACAAGTTTGACGGAAGGATTTTATGAGGATTTAGGAAGTTCCCTCACAACAACTTCCTCACAATCGTTTCTTATTCCTCGCGTTAAAACAACTTCCCTCTTTCTCGGGTATGACATTAATTGCCTGGGGGAAGTGGGGAAATAAACAACCATTTGCTAATAGAAATGCAAGGTCAGTTGGCAATCCCCATTTTATTTCCCCATGTGGCAAATCGGGAGATTTTTTGCCCGTTTGCCAATTCATTGATTTGGCAATCGGTGGAAGAAATCCCAAAGTGGGGAATTAAAACAAATTTTCCAGGAAAGGGGAAATCCGGGTCTAGGAAGCCAATTTGGCATCCCTGACAATGGGAAGCGGAAGCTTATTTTCCCCCAGCAATTAAAATAAATCTTGTCGAATGAATTTTAATTAATATTTATTTAATTAAAAAACCCAAAGTTCTTAAAAATTGATTTTATCAAAGAAAGAGTAATTAATTAATTAATAATTTACTGCAGTTTAAGACCTGGTGGGAGGAGTTCTCGCCCGAAATGGACGAAACGAAGACCGAAATGATCATAAAAATGAGACGATCGCGATAAATCACACAAAGTAACACTTTTGAAAAATTTCAAAATTTTCATTTTTATTAATTTTGCGTAGTCAAAATTAGCTGATAACAAGACCCCCAACCCTTTTATTTACCGATCAAAAAATTATGCATGTTAAATATTGGCACATAATATGTATTAGAGAGATTATGGTGCTTGTGTACCATAAACACAAGCACCAAAATGAAAACACATTGTGTACAAGCATCATCACTAATAGTGTAAAGAGTTAGTTCTTCATCACTCAATTCCAATATAACGAGCTCAAGTTCCCCCATGTGCAATAAATCCACAACATGGAAATTGTATTATTTATTGCAAACTCATTTTACCCTACTTAGGAAACATGATTATTTCAAAGGATGGAACACCGCCTCTACATTGGCGGATATTTGAATGGGTACGAATGTTGTAAGATATTTTCTCCTAATTTCTAAGAACTATCAGAATCCGTTACAATGTGTGATGCATACACTACTCCAATATTAGTTTCCCGATTCTCTAACATATTGTTCCTTTTCTTTGGGAATAATGTTGTGACTCCATTTCTTGATATCTTACCAAATAAGCATTCTCACTACTGGCACTATTAATTTTTCATTCCATTTTCATGGCCTAACCGGCCATGTTGCATTGAATGTAATACAATTCTTCAAAATATTGTCCCACCTAGTTTTTAAAGATCAAATGTGGAGACAATTTTTCCGTGAGAATTTGTCTGGCTTTTCTGGTCGTTTAGGATCCAATGTAATACAAGGATTTAATTTTTAAGCCTGACCCGAAGAATTTAGTTTCAGAGCAATTAATATGAGAGTTTCTTCTGCGACATAGTCTTTGTAGAGTGGTGGCATATAATCGAGCTTCAGAAATGGCCGAGGTGGTGGTGGTAAAGGATTCGGGGGGACCCGACTTTCATTGTGGTGGCGACTCCTGGTGCGATCTCAACATCCTGTACATTGGTCAAACTCCAAGGCTAATCCTTCAATGCAACATAACATTTATGCGTTATAGATAAGGATAACCACTTTGTCATTGGTGGATAAATTATAATAATTGGATCATTCTAGAATATCAAATCATTTTGAGCTTTCTAAATATGAAAAAGAAAAGCCAAGTTCATAAACAATTTCCATAGAAAACTCAATACTGATGTGGCCATGTTTTCTGAAATCTCAACAAATCTAGATGCAAGTGAAAGAATTTTGGATGGTAGAGTTGGAAAAAAGAATGAATGCCAAGTCCTAAATAGTTTGAGCAAGACAAAACCAAGCTCAATGATTAACATATTAAGGTCTATGAAAGAATGGGAATATTGAATCAAATGCCAATGGAAGACAATCTGTGGTAGACAAACTCATGAAAGTCCATTCCAAAAAATGCATGATTAACTTTCCTGTCAAATGAATATCAAAATGCATTGATACAACTCTATGAATTCTTCATATCCTTGCATATATACAATATATACGATATATATGATATATGCCGCATATATATATATATAATCTAGGTGGCGCAAAGTTTGTCAATGGTAATAGGCTCAAATGTGTTGTCCCAGCGTTATAGTTAGCATGATTTTATGATTGCAACTAAATACGCAACCATGAATCAGAGGTTATAAGCCCTAATCTTGTGGAGTATAACATCATGTAATTCCTGAGCTTTCATGGATTATAGTAGATCTAAATTGGCAAGATTGAATTTCATTTTTTTATCGGGCCAAGGAACTTGCAATCTGTTTGGAAGATCAATATTGTAATGGTATGAATAAATTTATCAAATCTGGCAGTTTTGTGCACATAGACTTTGTACTTGGGAGATTATCATCAGTGATGATGAAGCATTCAAACAAATGATTCTTGATAATTCAAAATATTTAAAAATGCCTCATCTTAATCAATGTTTATTCTTTCTGGAACTAGGTACTAAAATATTGCTAGGTCTCTATTCAGGTTACATTGATGTACTCACTTTTCTACCGGATACCTTGGGATAACAAAGATGTATAATGTATATGGGTTTATGGAGATATGGGGCACATGTTGGATCTTCATCAACCCTATACATTATAATATCATATCCCAAGGTAATGAAAGATCTTTACATATATGCATGAATAATTTGTAGAAGATAACACAACACAAGAGATATATTGTGGGCCAAGATTCCCAAATATTTAATATATGTAGAATAATACCCTTAAGGTAGGGAAACACCATACAATGCTCCTTAAGGAAGGAGTAACTCCAACAATTCTCCCAACATGGAATCCACTTCGAGGGGGACACCTCCAATATACCTCTACCAAGTAGAAGACTCAAATCATACATCTCATGAATCCTCATAATGATTACTCACATCCTTTATATAGGGTATACTATTACTCTTAATGGTAAGTTTGGTAACACCTAATCCCAATGTAGGCAAACTCATTACCCAATATAACTAATTCCTATGTCCGACCCCATATATTATAACTTGAAATAACTATTAAGGGGATGTGTGCCACATGTAGAATCTCTATAAACTCATATACATTATAATATCATATCCCAATGTACATAACATAGATCATCCCTCCAGGGATGACATGTCTCGTACCATGTCCTGAAACATAAAAGAATTCAAATTAAGTGTCCTTTAAATATTTCCACACTTGTCGCCATTAGTTGATCATCCAACTCACCATATGATATATTAATGCGAGGTAGATGTTCTCAAGACATCCTTATTTCCATTAATCAATTTTTATCCTTGATACAAAATCTCATTCCATATGTGATCCTCCTCGACATGTATGCATATCCATAATAATTATTCTTGTGAATTCCATATCATATGCACCATTGTTGATCTAAGATTGCATGTATCTATAGTGATCAATCCTAGGAAATTCCTTGTATATCCATATAGATTTTTTAGCCTCATGTAATTAACTTATAGGTTCCATGAACTTTTCCTATGATAGAAATTTGGGTGTCATATAGTTGCAACCTTAGTATCCTCAACCTTATCAACCTTTCCATGACTTTGAGTTTTGCTCTTCACCTTGAAATTGGTTTTTTATATTCTTTTTTCTCTTGAGTAGAATGAATTATTTTTTCTTTTTCATCATTGTCTTCAACCGCTCCTCTAAACAATCCTTATTCCCTTCTTCACCATCTTAAAATCATCTTCATTATTCCACTACATTAATTTTTGGCATTAAATTGAAATCTAATGGGGTTAATCACACAACAGTTTAACATATATACTATGTAAAAGTTATCATAAGCATATCTACAATAAAATGGAAATAAACCAGAAGAAAAATACACAAGATATAACGTGGTTCACCCAGTATGGGCTACGTCCACCAAGAAAAATACCAATCTTATTATCAAAACCTTAAAGGATATATAATTTGAAGATCTGTAATCTTCCACACCCTTCCTGGATGTACTAATTTTCTTCCTCACAAGCTTCTCTTTTCTCTCTCTCCAAGAATTCTCTTCTTATAATTCTCCATTCTTCTCTTCTCTAACCCTAGTTTTCTAGCTTCTTATATAAATATACAAAATTAAGGAACTTTACCTATGCAATTACAACCATTAGATCAACTTTATATTGAAGGTTAGATCTAATTTCCCGTGAGTTAAATAAAACTATCACACATAGGTAACCGATGTCGGTTACCCTAACCGATGTTGGTTCCTCTGACATTTGCTTGACCAAATCGATCGCCGGTAACCGACCCCGATTACTATGTATTCCATCAAGTTAGTAAAGCATGCTAATGTGAACGCAATTAAGCTTTCACAACTCAACAATCTCCTTCTCTCGGATTACTTCCAAGATAAATTGTTCATTGTATACCAACAGAAGAATTCATGGATCCTTTATTAGACCTGTTTCTTTTTTCTAAAACTCGAAACCAACAGAAGTGGAGTTTCCTCCAATGTTCACCATTTTCCAACTGGACTTCTTTAAGCATTATCCGCAGGGTTTTTTTTAGGAATTTTTAGTTTTAGCTTCCCATCCTCCAATATTGGTATGAAGTGATATCTCAACTGTAATGTTTTGTTCTTGAATTAAAATGCATAATATGCCAAATGAATCACACTTTGGTACTAATCATTCTCAATATGCAATTTCATTACTTTTATTTCCAAACTCTTCCATTCTACACATCCATATCTTCTCTTTCTATTTTTGAAATTTTTTATTTTGCCTCAATGTAGTAGATTCAAGGCCAAAACCTCTGCAATTTCAAAATCCATCAACCCTGAGTTGTTATTGAGATCCAAACTACTGTATTGAAAATATAAAGTGAGTTTTTTCTTACCATCCAAATCTCCCAGCCATATCTGAATCAACATATTATTACATAAAGAAACTTATCATCCCTCTAAAGCATAACTGCATGGAGTAAATTCTCATACCTGAGAATCCATTGGATTCTTTCCAAAAATGCTCTTTACCTAATTGGCCATAAATAGTTCTAACTCCCACTTTGTGCAATGTCTGGTCATAATGTATAACGACCATAACATACATAAAGACTTTATAACTACTGAAGCATATGAAACTTGTGACATGTACTCAACCTTGTCATGTGATGTAGGAAACTGATATTTTCTATTAATTTGAATTGTTCAGCCATAAGGTTATTTATAGGTTTTGAATTTGTGCATATTAAACCTTTAAACAATTATTGATATAAGTGATTCCTGAGACAAATACAATTTCAATAATTTTGTCTCTATGTATTATTTGCTAAAAATGTCAATGATTCTATTTCAAGCTCCCAAATCCTTCATTGCACTTGTATGAGTTAATATTCTTTAAGCTCACCAATGTCAATGCATACTAGATATATGCAATAAACATATCATCCACATATCAGTAACAAAATAATATATGCCTCCATTTTCAAGCTTCTTGAAATAAACACAATGGTTAGATTCACATCTCAGGATAACCATGCTCATGCATAAACCCATCTATCAAACCTCATTACAATTAAAAGTTCTTAGCCCATATAATGGATTTATTTTGAACCTCACACAATTAGTCATTTACCCTTGACTTCATAACAAGCCTCTACATTAAATTCTTCATCATGGAAATCACATGAAAGAATGATAGGGGAACATCAAGTTGTTCTAAATGTACTCTTATGTTGAAAAAAACTTAGAATAGTACGAGATAAAAATCATTTTAAAGAAGGAATAGAAAGCAGATTTTAGAAAAATCAATAGGATTTTGTGAACTAATAGTATTTTACTAAATAGTTTCCTTAGCCATAGGAGAGTTTTTTCACCCTTTTGTCTTTTGTAAGCCTTAACAAATTCAGAGTATCGTTGCAAAAACTTGCTTAATCTCCTGAGAGGATTAAATATGGCTTGTTGTTTAAAATCAGCAGCATGTGTAGATCAGATTTCTAAGGGAAAATCATATTTAACATCCAGTGTTTTCACTTGTACCATTGAATTCTTCCCAAGACATTGGGACCTTACAAAATGGAAGAGGAATTCCAGATTAGATGTTGGTTTCTATTGTTGATTTTTTTGAGTTCAACAATTTCACTTGCACAAGTTGTAGAGGTTTAAATTTTTAAATCCTTACTCTATATTTATCAATGAGACAGAGATAGAGATTGCAAAAATGAACTAAACTATTCCCAATGCTAATAGGTGATGCACCAAAGGAGTTGTAGCACCTCATGCTCTTAGGGAATAACACTCTATTTTTGTGGAAAACATTTCCATGTTTTCATGAAGTGTGCTTAACTGTAATTTGGACCAATTCACTTTAATGATAAATATGACAATGTTATGGTTAAAGATTTTAATCATCATGTCATAAATTGTTATCTTCAGATTGAAATCAGATTACATCCATAATCCACAGGCAAAAAATGAATGCACATTTCCAATGGATTGAAAGGTCTAATTTCTTCACCAATTTTGCCAAGAGGAGTCTTTGAAAATAGTTTGTTGCAGATCACAAAAAGATTCAACCCTTTCAAAATGATTTCATTCTGCTTTTACATTTGTGCAAATGTCCAGATCCCAGGATGGAGAGAAAAGTGGGAATCCATTTAAGGGGTTCCCCATTGACCGGATCCCCATCAAAACAAGCTAACTCCTCGGTACAGACCCATCAACCTGACATTTTTAACCATGCTTATGAGAGAATGTCAGAGCCATTCTTCATACCAGCTCAATTGATGTTTGTTGGTACCATAATGAAACGTCACCATCAAATCCATGACCATATTTCCCAACACTCCATCCAATTTTCTCTATTCTCCAAATTTAACTTCAAAATGCAAAATATGACCCTGGAATCTTGTAAGAATTTCAGATACCAACTCATTGCCATTGATTTCTAAAGAATGAGGAAACCGAGCTCTGGATCGAAAGATCCCAATCCAGGTCCACTTTAGTTTTAGGGCAAGAACCTTAGGGCCTAATCAATGTCGTATTCAAGGAACCTTTTTTGAATTTTTCCTGAATTTGGTCATTTTCAAAAGAATTTCAAAATTTATGCCTCGCCAGTTTTGATCAGTGTCCTCATAGGTTTGGGGATGATCCGCCATTTTAACTTTTGGCCAACCATTCCTACAAAATTCTATTATATAGGTTGGTCCGCCGGTCTAAAGTCCTTAGAAAAGATGGCATGTACGAGGTCTATTTTAGAGGTGACCATCCACCAAAAATAAGGAATTCTTGCACAGAGACTAGTCAATTTTTCATGAACTTTATAGATTGCATGTTGGCCTACCAAATGATTGGTCTACAGCTTGCAGGGAAAAATTTTCCATTTGAAACCTTTGCAAGAAAATCACTTGTAAATTCAGGTTCTCCTCCGATTTCCCCAGAGTACTGCCTTGTATACGTGGAAGCGTTTTCATTAGTTCTGTAAGGTGAGTGGGAAACATTTCTTGTTTATGGTTTTAAACTATGCTTCGAGCCATAACTTGAAAAATGACTAGGAGTTAGGATGGAAAATTTTACCTTTCTGGAAAGCTGAGAAAGAGTTATATCCTAATTTGCCATTTCAAATTAGTATCCTAAAAATTATTATTGAGGCACATTGAGAGGAAAGATATGTAATGATGAGGATATTAGCCAATACCAAAAAATGTGCACACTCATTAAAGGATTTTGCACATGTTTATTGTTTTAAATAGTTATGATTCCCTCAATCCATGTCAAGATACTCTTGTGAATCTAGATGATACAGTTTTTTGTCTTGGAAAACTCTTTAATTTATGTAGACTATCAGTCAATTCTCTCATAAATAAGCAAAGAAGTGAAAATAAAGGTCTATTCTTACATTTTTGGTAATTGTTGAGTTGTGGAGCTCAATTACTTCATTTTAGCATGCAATGTGAAACTTGCTGGAAAACACAGTAACTGTCATCAGTTAGGAGGGACTGGAATTGTCACCTAGGACTGACATCGGTCAGATAAGGAGGAACCGGACATCGGTTAGGGTAACTGACATCGGTTACCTGTGTAAGGATGTTTTAATTAACTCTCGGGAATTAGATCTATTTTTAGCATTAAAGTGATCTATTGATTGTAATTGCATGGCTAAGTGCCCTAAGTCTATAAATGACTATATAAGCATAAAAGCTAGGGTTTAGAAGGAATGATTAACAAGAATTAAGAGAATTGTGAAATTTTGTGTGAGAGAGAATTCTTGGTGATGAAGCAAAAGCTTGAGAGAAAGAAAGTACTGTACATCTGAGAGGTGTGGAAGATTGTAAATCTTCATTGTATATCTTGTCAAAGCTTTGGATAATATATTGGCTTGTTTCTTGGTGGACGTAGCCCACACTAGGTGAACCACGTTAAATCTGGTGTTGATTTATGTCTCTTGTTTTGTATATTTCTTCTGGTAGAATATCCGCTTTTATTTGCATGTATGCTTAGATCTGATATATTATCTGTACAACCGGTGTGCTAACCCCAACAACTAGTATCAGAGCTTTGTTTGAGGGTTTTGTGTGTTGACATATTTACTCACAGAGGGTTTTCTGATTGAGTGGGAGCTACAACAATGGTAGAAGAAACAAATACAAGGTAGAGAAATTTGACAGCCAAAATTATCAATTATGGAAGATGCAGATTGAAGGATTATCTGTATCAAAGAGATTTATATTTACCGTTGGATGAGAAGTCTAGACCTACAAAGATGACTGATGAAGAATGGAATATTCTTGACAGAAAGGCTTTGGGATCTATAATATTGAGCCTGGCAGCATCTGTGGCTTCCAATATTACAGAAGTGACTTCTACGATAGAGTTAATAAAATATCTTACTAATTTATATGAAAAACCTAGTGCTTCAAATAAAGTTTATTTGATGAAAAACTATTTAGTTCTAAGATGCATGAAGGTGGATCTGCATCTAGTCATTTGAATGATTTCAGATCTATTGTAAATCAATTAAAATCAGTTGATATACCATTTGATGATGAAGTGAAAGCACTTTTATTCTTATGTTCTTTTCCTGATAGTTGGGATAACTTGGTAATGGTTGTTAGTAATACAACATCTGCTAATAATATTTTAAAGTTTGATGATGTGGTTAGTATAATCCTGAATGAAGAAATTCATAGGAAGAATACAGAGGAATCATCATCTGGAAATGCTTTGAATGTAGAAAGCAGGGGAAGGTAGAAGGAGAGATCCAAGAGTAAGAAGTAATGGGAAATCAAAGTCAAGGGATAAAAGATGTAAATCCAAAAGTAACGGAATTACTTGTTGGAAATGTGGACAGAAAGGACATGCAAAGAAAAATTATTGGTCAAAAAACAAAGAGAACCAACAACCGGACAAAGGTAAAGAGGTGAATCTTGCTGCATCAGAAGGTAATGCAAGATGCTCTTATTCTTTCTTAGATAATAGAATTGAATCATGGGTTTTAGATTCAGGAGCTTCTTTCCATGCAACCCCTAATAAGGGTTATTTCAGAAATTATGTCCAGGGTAATTTTGGGCATGTTTATTTAGGTGATGATGAACCTTGCAGTATTACTGGTAAAGGGGAAGTTCATCTAAAATTACAGAATGGAAATACATGGGTATTGAAAGATGTGAGGCATGTGCCAAGCCTCAGGAGAAATCTTATTTCTGCAGGGAAACTAGGTGAATCTGGTTGCATGGTTACTTTTACAAGAGACTCTTGGAAAGTCACCAAGGGTTCTTTTGTTGTGGAAAGAGGTAAGAAGGTAGGAACATTATATTTATCTACCTGTATTACTGATTCCTTTTCTATTATTATCTACTTCAGATTCAGATGCATGCATGTGGCATAATCGGTTAGGCCATATGAGTGAAAAAGGAATGCAGATCTTAAAGGCTAAGGGTAAGTTATCAAATTTGAAAGATTTAGATCTTGATTTCTGTGAGCATTGTATCTTTGGAAAGAAAAAGAGAGTGAGATTTCTCAAAGTTGGGGCAACTAAGAAGGAGCATAAATTGGAGCTTGTACACTCAGATGTGTGGGGACCAGCTTAGGTAGCTTCTCATGGAGGATCCAGTATTATGTTACTTTCATTGATGATGCTACAAGAAAGGTATGGGTTTATTGTATTAAACGTAAATATGATGTTTTTGAGACTTTTAAAAGATGGAAAGCCCTTGTTGAGAATGAATCAAATTCAAAGTTAAAGTGCCTTAGATCTGATTTCAATGATTTCAATGATTATTGTAGCAAGGATTTCAATGATTATTGTTCAGTGAATGGAATACGTAGAGAAAGAATGGTTCCAAGAACACCACAGGAGAATGGTGTTGCAGAAAGAATGAATAGGACAATCATAGAATGTGCTAGAAGTATGAGGATACATTATGGATTGCCCTTTGTAGTTTTGGGCAGAAGCAGTTGATACAGTAGTTTATTTGATTAACTAGTGGGCCTTCAAGTTCATTAGATGGAGGAATACCAGAGGAAGCTTGGACTGGAAAAGAGGTAGATCTTTCTTTTCTTAAAGTTTTTGGTTCAGAAGCTTTTGTGCATGTTGATAAGGAAAATAGAAAAAGTTGGATGCTAAAATCCAAGAGATGCACTTTCATTGGTTATGGATCTGGTGATTTTGGATTTTCCGATTTTTGGGATTTAGAAGAATTCTAAAATTATTAGGATTCGTGATATTGAATGGAATGAAAAGATAATGTACAGGGATCAAATTTTGGTACCCAAGGATGAACCGGTTGAGAAGTTTGTGAATGAAAATGAACTCTCAGATTTAAAATTAACACCTACATGGTTACACAGTAACCGGTGTCAGTTAACCCCTGAACATTGGTTGACATCAGTTACAGAAGACCAAAATCAGTTCGGTTAGCCAAACTAGCGTCGGTTAGAGGTGACCGGCGTCGGTCACTGACAGATTTAGATACAAATGTCCAGGAGGTCTAAATTGAGCCTCAGGTACCCCAAACTCCAGTGAGAAGGTCACAAAGGGTAAGTAAACCTCCAGAAATATTTACACCTTCTCTATTTTATTTATTATTGACTGATAGTGGTGAACCAGAAATTTTTGAAGAAGCAATGCAGGATAAATACCCACATGTCCAGTGGGAGCATGGCATTGATGAGGATATGGACTCCTTAGAACATAGTCAGACTTGGGATTTGGTTAAGTTACCAGCAAGTAAGAGAATATTACAGAACAAGTGGGTTTACAGGATCAAGGAAGAAAAGGGTGGACAGAAAATATACAAGGCAAGGCTTGTAGTAAAAGGATTTGCACAGAAAGTAGGTATTGACTTTGGTGAAATATTTTCTCCTGTTGTTAAGATGACTTCTATTCATACTGTATTGAGTTTAGTTACAGTAGAAGATTTACATTTAGAGAAACTAGATGTGAAGATGGATTTTCTTCATGGTGATTTGGATGAAGAGATTTATATGCAGCAGTTGCTTGGGTATGAAGTCAAGGGTAAGGAGAAATTAGTGTGCAGGTTGAAAAAGAGCCTATATGGGCTCAAGCAAGCTCCAAGAAATGGTACATGAGGTTTGATAGTTTTATGCATGAGCATGGTTACTTGAGATGTGAATATGACCATTGTGTTTATTTCAAGAAGCTTGAAAATGGGAGCTATATTATTTTGTTACTGTATGTGGATGATATGCTTATTGCAGGATCTAGTATGCAGGACATTGGTGAGCTTAAAGGAAAGCTAGCTCACACATTTGCTATGAAGGATTTAGGAGCTGCAAAAAGAATCCTTGGCATGCAAATACATAGAGACAAGAAAAACAAGAAATTGTATTTGTCTCAGGAGGATTATATCTATAAGGTGTTAGAAAGGTTCAAGATGCAAAATTCAAAACTTGTTAGTACACCTATGGCTGGACACTTCAAATTGAGAAAAGATCAGTGTCCTTCATCACATGAGGAGGTCAAATACATGACACGAGTTTCATATGCTTCAACAGTTGGGAGTCTCATGTATGTTATGGTTTGTACCAGACCAGACATTACACAGGTAGTGGGAGTTGTGAGTAGATATATGGCTAATCCAGGTAAAGAGCATTGGAAAGAAATCCAATGGATACTCAGGTATTTGAAAGGGACATCTAGCATGCAGTTATGTTATGGAGGTTCAGATATTTCATTATGTGGCTATGTTGATTCAGATATGGCTGGAGATTTGGATGGTAGGAGGAGCACTACTAGATATATTTTCATAGTAGGTGGGATGACAGTTAGCTAGATTTCAAGATTGCAGAAGGTTGTGGCTTTGTCTACTACAGAGGCAGAGTATGTTGCAGCTACAGAGGCTAGCAAGGAGATGATATGGATGAGTAGGTTCATGGAAGAGTTGGGAAAGGAGCAAGATGATTACAAATTACTCAGTGATAGTCAGAGTGTAATTCATTTGGCAAAGAACTCATGCGTTTCATTCTAGAATGAAACACATTCAATTTATATCACTTCATATGACAGGTATTGGAGGATGGGCAGTTGAATCTGGAAAAATTCATACAAAGGAGAACCCTGCAGATATGCTAACGAAGCCATTAACAAAGGAGAAGTTGGAGCTACACTCCACTTCTGTTATTCTTTGAGTTTGAGACTTGAAGAGAAAGAAAGAAATCTAAGGAATGATCAAAGAATGATGCTATACAGGTATGGTGCAATAATTAATATCTAAGTGGGAGATTGTTTAGTTGTGGAGCTCAATTACTCCATTTTAACATGCAATGTAAAACTTGCTGGAAAACACAGTAACTGTCATCGGTTATGAGGGACCGACATCGGTCACATAGGACTGACATCAGTTAGGCAAGGAGGAACCGGCATCAGTTATGGATAACCAACATTGGTTACCTATGTGATGAATGTTTTAATTAACTCTCAGGAATTAGATCTATTTTTAGCATTAAAGTGAATTTATTGATTGTAATTGCATGGCTAAGTGCCCTAAGATTGTAGATGCAACTATATAAGCATGAAAGCTAGGGTTTAGAAGGAGATATTAACAATTGAGATTAGAGAAGTTTCCTTTTGAGAGAAAAGTGAAATTTGTAGAGAAGAAAGTTCATGACATCCAAGAAGGTGTGGAAGATTTAAATCTTCATTATATTTCCTTGTGATCTGATAAATTGTATGTTTCTTGGTGGACGTAGCCCTAACACTGGGTGAACCATGTTAAATCTTAGGGTGTATTGGCTCTTCTTGTTTATTTCCATATTGATTGTTTTTATGCTTAGATCTGACCGAATATATCTGTAAAACCAATGTTGCTAACCGATGTCAACTCTCCTAAAGCATTGATGTCGGTTCATTGATAAGACACAATCTGGACCTCAATCTGTAACTCATGTTGGTTCAAGAAGACATCAGTCTGAGATCAATGACAAGGTTACTAAACATGTAGACTTTTAGGTGTAATGATTTTAAATCAGAGAATGCATAAAAGTCATGGTAAATTTTATACCAGTATCAAAACTTGTGAGAAAAGGTACCAAAATTTGATCCATGTCATATTCTATTTTCATTCAGAAATGTCATGACTCCTAACAAGAAATCTTCTAAATGCAAATGAAATGGGATCCAAAATCACTAGACCATAATTTTCAATGAAAGTTCATTCTTGGATGATGGATCGAACTTCTTTCTATGGTATTTATCAACATGCAAAATTTTAACCAAATACTCATAAGAAAAAAATATCTAGTTATTTTAATTAATATGTCTTCAGTATGAAACCATCTAGTTTCTTGGCCCATGCAGTTAAAAATAAATTAGTGGATACTAGTTCTACCCAAAACTAGCAAGGATAATCCAACATATATTGGCATTCTTGTGCGTTCCATGTTTGTCTCAAAATTCTTTTGGTTAACACCTTTAGTCCTATGGCGAGATTTTCTAGGAACTGTTCTTTCTTTACGTATTAGGATTCCACTGAATCGATAGGCAAAAAGCCTTAATTGCAATATCAACCATTTAATCAAATCTAAGTCATTTTAATCCTTTGAATGGTTGATTCATTTTCCAGAAGGTATTTTAAATTTTTAAAAGTCTTCAAAAACATCATATGTTACCTTTAATACAATCAACCCTTACCTTTCTTTGGCATCATCAATGACTCCAAGTTTCATAATGTTAAGATCCTCCATGAGAAGCTCAACCTGGGCTAGTACACACATGTGTTTAGGAGCATTAGCTTCAATTTCTGCTCATTCTTTGTATATCCAACTTTGAGAAATCTCACTTGTTTTTCTTTCCAAACATACAATGCTCACAGAAATTGAATCTAATTTTTCAAATCTGGATAAATGCATCCTTAGCCTTTAAGATCTACATTGATTTTAACTCATATTGATAAGTCCATTATGAAACATGCATGCATTTGAATCTGAAGTTTAATGCAAAAAATGATCAGTCTTGAGGTGACAAATACAAGTTATTTTAAATTACTTCTTTGAGTCCTCTTGCTACAACAAAAATTCCTTGGTAACCTTGTCAGAGTCAGTTGAATGTAGACCATGCCAAAGATTCACCTAGTTTTGTCCAGTAGAAAAGATTTCTCCTGAGGCTTGGCACATGTCTCACATATTTCAATATCTATGTATTTCCATTCTAAGAAATTTAAATGAACTTCATCAAATTTCCAATAATATTGCATGGTGTCAGTTGTCTTCTTTCAAAACATGCCCAAAAAGTACCATGGACAGTTTTGAAATAACCTTATTATGTACATGAAAGTGTAGTGCCCACTTCCCTAAATTGAAACCTTTTGATACTGATCTTGATATTGTTGATTACATTATGGACATTATTATGGTTTTGATTTAGTATGATGTTAGATGTTGGACCATGGATTATTGTTGATCTTGATTTAGTTATGATGCATGATGATTATTAGAGACACTTCATATGTGGATGATGATATACTATTTGACATGGATATATTATGAATGTTTTTCGGACATGTGATATTTGGATATTGTGAGTAGACCTAGAAAATGGACATTATATGATGATGATATAGTTGTTGATATAAATTGTAAGTGATATTGTTGATTGCCTTGATGTTGTTGTGATTCATATGTATAGATGATTTTGTGATTATATTTATATCATGTTGGATGTTCTGATATGGCCACGAGGTTGAAGGAGGTATTTGTGTTTTGCAGGTTAAAATATCACAACAAACATCGGGGGATTGGAGACCAACCACATTGGAATTCTAGATGAATTCAACAAGGTCACCATGGCAACATGTTTTGTGTGTGTGTGTTGTGTTTTGTTAGGGATTCCCATGGGGGGGATTACCTTTGAATGTGACCAAGGGGTTTTTGTGTATTTTATTAATGTGGTTTCTTTTATTAATGTTTGCATGTGTTTATTTTGTGATGCATTTACCCCGTTCTTTATTCTTTTAATTGTGGAGAAATTAATGTGAGTAATCATATTGTTAAAATAAATAAATAAATCAAATTTGGGATATAAGAAAGTAATTATAGAAGTTGTTGGCTCTTGTATTAAATGTGGTAAGTGATGTGTAAGTATGTGTAAGAGTTGTATAAGTCAGATTTTGGAGTATGAAACACTCCACCTTCTTGGAAATTCGAATTTGTCCTTGGAGGCTATTTTTGGAGGCTTGTGGGACAAGTAAAACTTGTCCATACCTCTTAATTTTATTTACCAACCATACCTATGGTTGGAAGGTTGATTTTAGATCTTTTTAATGCATTTTTATAAATCAAGTTACATGTTTTAATTGCACTCTTCTTACATTTTATTAAATTCAGTCCTTTGGGGTGTGGGATTTTTGGAGTGTGTAAGTTTATTTGTCATATTATTCACCCACCTCTTTATTGTGCTTTGGAGAATGAATTTGACTTTTGTGTTGGAGTTGAGGATGTGTGATGTGGCATCCTACATGGATCCACCTCATCCTCTTCTCTTCCCTCTTCTATAAAATTGAAACTCTTTGCTTTGTTTTGGGTTGTTGAACTTTTGGAATGCTTCCTTGGGGTGAATTTTCCTTGGCTGTTTGGAGCTCTTGTTGATTTTGGAGGAGATTGGAGAGCATTTCATATTTGGGCATTGCTGATTTTGGGACTGTATTTTTGACATTGAAAGCTTGTTGTGTTGGAACAAAATCTACCATGGAGAGGTAGGAGCTTAGCTCTTCATTTATGTTTTTATTTGTTTTTGTTTTTGTGTGAATGGTGAATGTTTGTGTGTTTAATGGTTGTTTGGGTAGACTTCCTAGGAATGGTGTAGGAGAAGGCTATGGGGAATCATGTGGGGGGGCATAAGGGAATACCAGTGGCATCAGAAAAATTCTTGTGGAGGGAGTTTGGGATTGGGATCCACCATGGAAAAGAAATAGCTTGCATTTCTTACTTTGTGGGGGGCATAAGGAAATTTGTGGGGGCAGGAAGAGGGATTGTGGGGGGCATAAGGATATGTGAGATGTTTTATATTAGTGGTTTGTTACAAGTGGATGCCCAATTCCCTTTAGGAGGCATAAGTAGCTTCCCCCATAGTTCTTATTCCTTTGGCTTGCATGATGAAGCCTGAGTTATGTCTTAATGTTTCAATGTAGTTGTAAACTGTTGTTTTTTGGACTGTGTTTATAATTTTGAAATGTGCATGTTGAAAGATTTTTGTGTGATGTGGAAGCCTTGTTGTTGCCATGAGTTGAAATACATTTCTTATTGCATTGTGGTTGGGGCTCGGGGGCCAATGAAGAAGGATATATTCTCCTCTTCATTGGATGTCTTGGTTGGGTGGAGAGCGTTGCCTTTCCCCTACCTTTGTTGTGATCAAATTGGAAAATGAGAAGAATGCATGTTGTTGTCTGGAGCTGAGAAAAGAAGATAGTCTTGACAGTCCCTTATTAGAATTCTTTTGTAACCTTTCCCACCTTGAAGTGGATGAAATTGTAAATGTTTTGAAATGGGAAAGATGTTTAATGGATTATGAAATTTGTAAATTGAAATGTAAAAGAGTTATACTCTGTATTCAGTTGAATGTTATTAGAAAAGAAAGACATGTATTCTGTATGTTGTATTTTGAAAAAATATATATGAAAAAGGAGTTGTAAAAGATTCATTGAATTAATGGAAGTTGTCTTACCTTGTTCAACATGGCTCTTTTATATTTAAACTGTGTATTTGATATCTATGGTTTGGAAAATTGGAAGAAAGAAATTTGTTTGAAGAAAAAGGTAATAATCTGTTTTGTGAAATGAATGATTGGAAAATTTAGAATCTACATCTTGGATTTTTGCACAACTAGATGTGGAACAACTTAACATTATAGATTAGAGTTGGAAATGAATTCATAGTTTAAAGTTTGGTAAATGGAAATAAATCTGTTTGTGTGCAAGTATAGATCTTATTTTGTTTCACTGTAAACTCTACAGATTTTTATTCAAAATACACATAATGACCTCTGAAACAAAGAACAATAAAATGAAACATTAAGTTGAACTTAGTATGACCAAAATGATAAACAAACTAAAAAATCTTAAGAAATAATTTAAGAAACCTTTCAAATTGAACAAAGGCAAATTTTGTAGTCTTTTTTCTATCAAATGTTGGAAATCAATTAAGCAAAATTACCTTCCAATACATCCTAAAATTCTTCTTAGAACAATCCTCCATGTCTGTTTGGCATGTTGAGTGAAGGAGAAGATCAAATTGAATAAAATTTATAAGTTAAAATTTACCAGTTTGCTTTTAAAAATCCTGCAGGCCATTTTCTTAAAATTGACCTCTTAAACTTTATCAAAATCTAAAATTAATGATTCCTGTGCAAAGAGGGCATCGAGAGCTTTCCAGAAAGTCCTTGTTTTCCCAAAATTGAGCTCTCTATCAAAATTTATGGCCTTCTGAATTTTTCCTTCCTTGGCGGAAAATTTTGGGGAAAATTTTCCGTGGCGGGCCCACGGCCCGAAATTTTTCCCTTAAAAACTTAGAAATTTTTTTTGGGAATTTTTTTTAAAATTTTCTCCACCGCCCCCCAGCCAATCAGCCAATCAGAGGCTACCATGTGGCCTCACGAGGTGGAGGAGGTGGAACCATTTTCTTCACAACTTAACTTATTTTTGAAAAATAGTTTTGGAATTTTTTATTAAAGTTTCCTCCACCAGCCCGCCAATCCCGCAGCCAATGAAATGCTGCCACGTGGCAGCCCAGAGGCACAGGAGGATTTTGGAACTTAATGTTTTTCTAATGAACCTTTTTCTCCTAAATTTCTTACCTCCGCAGCGCCCACCCTTTTCTTTGGAAAAATCATGGCGTCACCTGGGACGCGAAGGTGCCCACGCGTGCAACTCAACCCCTTTTACCTCCCCCTTTGGCTAAAATTTCTTAAGTTACTCACCCCGCAAGTCCTCATTTTTCCCCACTTTGGCTTGGAGGGCGCCATGTGTCCTCTTCGGACCCGCGGGAGCAGGGGAGAAAGTGGTTTTTACCCCACGTAGGAAAAATTTTCAAAAGCCTCCCCGCGGTCCGCCAACCCGCCCTTTTTGGGAAAATTTTCATCCCTGGGCCCGCAGGCCCGCTCTTGGGGAAAATTTTCACCCCAAGGCCCGCCGGCCCATAACTTGAGTTTTATGAGGAGTTAGGAGGACTTCTTTATATCATTGGAAAGGTGAGGAAATTTCCTATCCAATGGGAATGATTTAGGGAAATTTTGAATGTGTTAAGTGTGAGAAAAATCAAGTTGAATCTTTAAGCCTGTTAGAGAGTGGGTATGGTGAGGAATTACCCTCTGAACCTAATTGAAACTTCTAACCCTAAATTTGGACCTTGTGACTCTAATAATTATTAATAAAAGAAAAGTATATTCTAGTAGATTAGAATTGTTCTAGAATTGTTAGTGACAGTTGTTTCCTTGTAACCTGGTTGTAGACTCTTTAAACAAAAAAAATTATTCCATAATTTTCTCTAACTAATCCTACGTTGTTTCTCGGGTCTCAAGTGGGTTGTTTTAGCAGGCGTTACAGAAATAAGCTCTTGAATCTAAAACTTATGATTCAATTTTATTATCTAAGGAGAGAATAAAGCCATCTTACATTACCTCAAAATATGCAACATTTGCCTATTTACCTTTCTTAAGAAGGTACAATCTCTTTGTTTTACTTGAACCAACAATCCTTCTTTGCATGTCCTTTCTTTCCTTAATTCCAGTAGGTTATTCCTTTACCTCTGGATTTAGATTTTTCATTGTTAGACTTTAATTTCTCATTACTCTTGCTCTTGAATCTCTCATTCTGCCTTCCTCTGCTTTCTACATTAAAAGCATTACCAGATAATAACTCACGTGTACATTTCCTACGTATTTCTTCATTCAAGATTATAGTAACCACATCATCAAACTTTAAAATTTAGTAGCATACGTTGTATTACTAACATAGCCATTACCAAGTTATCCCAACCATCTGGCAAAGAGAATAAGAATAAAAGTGTTAACACTTCATCATTAAATGGAATATTAACCAATTTTAATTGATTTACTATAGACCGGAAATCATTCAAATGACTTGATGCAGATTCACCTTCTTGCATCTTAGAATTAAATAATTTCTTCATAAAATAAACTTTATTTGAACCACTAGGTTTTCATATAAATTAGCTAAAGATTTCATCAAATCTAATGCGGTTGCTGCTTCGGTAATATTTGAAGCCATGGATGCTGTCAGGATCAATCTTATAGATCCCAGAGCCTTTCTATCAAGAATTTTTCATTCTTTGTCAGTCATCTTAGGTCTTTCCTTTTCATCCAACGGTAAGTATATATATTTCTGATACATATAATCTTCCACCTGCATCTTCCATAGCTGATGAATTATGACCATCAAATTTTTTAACTCTGTATTTTCCATCTTCTGCCATTTTAATTGTACCTCTCCCACTCAATCAAACTCAATCCCTCTGTGAGTAAATCTTTCAACACACAAAACCCTCAAACAAAAAAGTTCTGATACTCAGTTGTTGGGGTTAATCACTCCAGTTGTACAGTCCATATATTATTTAGATCTAAGCATACAAAGTAATAAAAATGGAAATAAACTAGAAGAACAATACACAAGATATAATGTGGTTCACCCAGTGTAGGCTAATTCGTTCCACCAAGAAACAACCAATCTTATTTTGTCAAAGCTTCACATAGGATATGCAATTGATGATCTGCAATCTTCCACACCTTATGGATGTACAGTACTTTCTTCCTCACAAGTTTCTCTTTTTTCTCTCTCCAAGAATTTCTTCTTACAGTTCTCCCTTCTTTTCAACTAACCCTAGCTTTCTAGCTTATATAAGCATAAACAAACTTAGGGAAACTTAGATATTGTTGTTACAACCATCCAAGATCAACTTTATAGCAAAGGTTAGATTTAATTCCTGTGAACTAAATAAAATAATCACGCACAAGTAACCAATGTCAGTTCCTCCTTGCATTTACCGACAACACAGCTCCCAGGTGACCGACGTCAGTTACTATGTAATCCAGTAAGTCAATAAAGCATGCTAATGTGAAACAATTAAGCTCAAACAACTCAACAATATCTTGCAATGTAATTTTATCTCTCTTGTAACCATAATTTCAGAGAATTTAATTTACACATTAATGATTCATTGTTCCCAAGGTCTCTAACGAAGGATTTCTAAGTTGTTCAGAAAGAATAGCCATACCATTCATATCTAAAGCATGGCAAAAAACTGAATGTAAAACATACCTTTATGCATAGAGAGAAAATACACCTTAAATCTTCAAAATTTTGAATACGCTTACCATCCAGATGAGCTTCCTTGATAAATTTTTCTTGAACATGTAGATGTTGAATTTCTACATCCATAGATGATGAAGTTATATTCACTACTAGAGTTTATTGAAACAATTACCTTTTTCCTTTAAATGCACCCTTGAAACTGAAATATTGAAGCTTCTATTCCTTAGAGATGTACTATTTGAACTTGTAACTTGATCTTTTAACTCTCCTTATGAATTTTGAATAGCCTCTTCATCATCAACATTGTCTTCTTCATCTTCTTCATTGTCAAATAGCTTCTTCTGATGTTTCCTCTTGACACTTCATATTAGCTCATTGAATGACTGATTTAAAAATCAACATCATATAGTACTTGTGAGCTAACTTCAAACAACCACTTGAGACCCAAGAAACAACCTAGGGTTAGCTAGAAAATTATGGGATTTATTTTTTTTGATTTGAAGTGTCTACAACTAAGTTGCAAGACATCAGTTTTCACTAATAGGTTCCTTGAAAACAAAATTGCTTACCAAAACACAAGTTTCCTTTATGAACTTATGTTAGCAACGTTTACAAGGTTCCAAATTTTAGGGTTACATATTTCTAGTTAGGGTTGAGGGAGTAATCTTACCCCATGCCTGCTCTCTAACAGGTCTCAGAACTTCAACTATATTTTTTCTCATACTTAATGCTTCCAAAATTTTCCCAAACCATTCCCAATGGATAGGAAATTTTCTCACCTTTCCGGTGATATAAAGAAGTCCTAACTCCAAGCAGAACTCAAGTTATGAGTGGGCGGAGTCTTGGGGTCAAATTTTCCCAGAGGGGACACGTGGCAAGAGGAGGAGTGCACCTTGGACGGGTTGGAGGGTCATGGGGACAGCATTGGGAAATTTTCTCCAATGCATGGCTCAAAGTCAAAATTACGCTCGTGCACCCCCACACGGGTCCCTTAAGGGGACACTGTGTCAGGTCCTGGCGCAAGGCAGGGGAAAAAAAGGAAAAGGGAAGGGCGGGGCAGCAAACCGATTTAGCGCCTAGCTCCCAAAGGGAAAAAAAAAAGAAAGGACATGTGGGTCCGCGCGCCCACCGAAGGAGGAAAAATCTGAGGGAGAAGGCGGAGTTGCGGGCTACAGGAGGATTTTTAAAATTTTTCTCTAAAGGCCCAAAAATGAATTTTCTCCCGAACCCCTTTGCCGCCACCCCCATGGTGCCACGTGGCACACTTTCATTGGCCACGGGCCGGCGGGGGGTCAACATGGAAATTTTTCCCATTTTTAAAAAATTTAAAAGCTAAGGGGTTTAAAAGAACCCACGCCTCCGCCCAATTAGCCACAAGGGGACACGTGGCACCCTCTGATTGGCTGCGGGCCGGCGGAGGGAAAAGTGAAAATTTTCCAAAATTTTTCAAAAATTAAGGGGTAAAATTCATCTGAGCCTCCTGCCTCAGCCCTTGGAGGACAAGCCTTCCGATTTGCGGGTCGGTGGAGGGAAAAGTGAAAATTTTCTAAGGGCAATTTTGATGGGAAATTTTTGGGTTGCGGGCTCGCCAGGGAAAAATTTCCCAAATTTCCCCGCCAAGGCACAAAAACTTCAAAGTGTCATAACTTGAGCTAGAAAGCTCGATTTTGGGAAAACGAGGACATTTCGGAAAGCTCTCAAAGCCCTCTTTGCACAGGGAACATAAAATTTGCTTTTTGATGAAGTTTTAAGGGTCAATTTTGTAAAAATGCCTGATTTGCAGGCCTTAATTTGGCAAATTATTTGCAATTTCCAACTTATAATTTTGATAAAATTAGAACTCCTCCTTCACTCAACATGTCAAAAAAACATGGAGGATCAGTCTAGGGAGGGTTTAGAGTGTTTTAGGGAAGTCAATTTATCTCAATCTGTTCAAGTTTGCATTTTTCTGGTAATAGACGGAAAAATGACTGTGCAAGCTCCGAATTGAAATTCATTAAGTTTTGGAGATTCATTCTTGACTGTTATAGTGAATTTGAGTTCCTTAGGTAGTACTAAGTCTAATTTTCAATGTTTCACAACTTATTGTTTAGTGCAAGTATGAACTGTTCATTTTTATTAAAATGTGAATTGCCAGCATAAAGTATATTACAGTGAACTATTTCTTTAAATTGGAATCTCCATTTTGTCATTTAAATGTGCATATGATTCCTAACTTAGTCAAATACATTGCTTATTAAATCATCCATCAATTCTAAATGAAAATACATTTCTTATTTCAGATTTTAATATACATTTTGCAAGGAAAATAACATTGACTTTCATTCCATATGCATTCTTCTTTCAACATTCCAAACAGAGGTTTCACATTGCAAGTTAAAACTCAAATTTCCAATGGAGAAGATAGCATATGAACAAGGTAAAACACTTTTGAGAAAGGAATGCAATATTTTCATTGATTATCAATACATTCTTTTGTTACTTTCACTTTCCATTTGTATTTCAAACTACAGTACATAAACACATAACAACACTGTTTCTTATTCCTTTTCAAAATAGAATCTCATTCTTGGACAACAATACAAATCCAGTATACAATTACCATACAAATTTAAAACTATGCAATCCTTTATTGATAATTCAAATGAACATTTTACAACTAAACATCTCCTTTCCAATTTGATTTGGTTTTCAAATTTCAAAATACAAAGTATAGAATATCATTTACATTTCTTTTGCAACAACTAGAGAACAAGTATAATTCTTCTTTACATTTCTCAATTCAAATTCAACTTCCATCCATCAACAATGCAATACTTCACATTACAACATTTATACACTCATCCACTCAAAGTGGGAAAAATTACATTGAATTACTCAAAGGGAAATGACTGTCAAACTGTGAAATTCTTCTCCAAACAAGCATGCTTGTTTCTTCTTCTTTGCAACTTTGATCACAACAAGAAAGGGGGAAAGGCAACGCTCTCCACCCAACCAAGACATCCAATGAGAAAGGAGAAGCCATCCTTCCCCATTGGCCCCCGAGCCCCAACCATATTGAAATGGAGCATGAATATCAACACATGGCAACAAAGGCTTCTATCACATACAAGCAACATTCACATTGCATACAATCAATAAAATGCACAGTTCAAACAAGACAACAGTTCCCAACTACATTTGAAACAATTCATACAACACATAGGCTTGATCAAGCAAGCCAAACAAGAGCAAGGACTATGGGGAACTCCTTATGCCTCCCAATTTGGAATTGGGCATCCACCAAAATGCATACCGCCAATAATCATATCAACCCCATAAACCTTATATCTCCCAACCCCTCCTTATGCCCCCCCCCCCAAGTTTATCCCTTATGCCCCCCCATAGTAAGAAATGCAAGCAATTTCTTTTCCAAGGTGGATCCCAAACCAAAACTCCCTCCACAATAAAACATGTGCCATTGGCAATCCCTTATGCCCCCCATATGAAATCCCCATAGCCTTCTCCTACACCATGCCCAAATCATTCTACCAAACCAGCCAAGAATGCAAACACAAACACCATTTAAACATGCATGTAAGAGAAGGAAAACATTTAAAACACAGCTCAAGATGACTACCTTTCCATAATGGAGTTTGTTCCAAGCTCACAAGTTTTCCACAATGTCAAAGTGCAGTCCAAAACCAGCAAAGCATAAGCATGCAAAAAGACTCCAAGATCTTTCTCAAACAAGCTCCAAAAGGAACAGCACCAAAAAATGTGCCCCTAAGAGGAAATGGACAAAGTTACATCAACCATAAATAAGCAAGAAGTATCACTTTTATAGGATAGGGGAGAGAAGAGGATGATGTGGATCCATGTGGGATTTCACATCATTCTTCCTCAACCCCAAGAGGAAATTCAACATCCTTCACCAAAACAAAATAAATAAAAATGACAAAAATAACTTACACACTCCAAAAATGCCCATACCCCAAAAAGGAACAAATTTAAAACATGTAAGGGAAGTGCAATAAAAACTTACATATTATCACTTCAAAATGAATTATAAATACCTATATTTAACCTCCAAACCATAGGAATGGTTGGTGGATCATTTTAAGAGGTGTGGGACAAGTTTAACTTGTCCCACAAGCCTCCAAATTTGGCCTCCAAGGTCAAATTCGAATTCCATAAAAAATGGAGTGCTAGACCTTCCAAAATCCGCCTTACATACTCTTACATGTTTCTTACACATCCTTTCAACATTAACTTACACACTCTTCAAACATTAATATCTAAGACAACAACTTTATTAATCACATTCCACATCCCAATTTAATTTAAATAAAATTTAACTATATGACTATCACATTAATCTACCACATTCAAATTAATTAAAAGAAGGAACACATTACAAATAAAGTACATATAATAATAATAAAAAAGGAACACATAAATAAAAAACTTATCCCATGGTCACATATAATGGAAAGTTCCCCCATGGGAATTCCTAACATAACACAACACACACACACTCATAACATAATTACCATGGTGAACTTATTGATTTCACCCAGAATTTTAATATGGTTAGTCTTCAGTCCCCTAACATTGTCGTGATTTTTAACCTGAAAAATGTAAATACCTCCTTCAACCTTGTGGTCATATAAAAGCATCCAACATGATATAAAAAATGTCTCAAAATCATCCAAACACATATATCACAACATTATCAATAATTCAACATTATTGTTTTTAATTAAATAAACCAACTATATCATCCTCAAAATCTACCATACCAAATGTTCTCAAAATATCCAATATCATAAGTCCAAATTAACATCTATAATATATCCATGTCACAACAGAATATCATCGACTAGATATAGAAAATGCTCTCTGGTAACCATCATGCATAATAACCAAATCTAGATCAATAATAATCCATTATCTAACATCTAATGATCATACTAACACAAAACATAATAGTGTCCATAATATGATTAATAGTATCAAAATCAATATCTAAAAGTGTCAAAGGGAAGTGGGCACTACATTTCTCTTCTTCTTTTGTTTCCCATCTATCCATGAAAACTTGTTCTAGTTCCTCCCAAGACCAATTAGACCTTTCCTTTTCTAACTCAGAAAACTAAATCAGTGCAGGGCCACTAATCCAAAATTTGAATATCCACATACCTAATGATGTAGAATAATTCTCCATAAATTTGTTCTTTCATTCTCTGGAATCACTCTTATCGTCTCCATAAAAAGTTCTCATCCCCTTGATCCACAAAAACTAGGGTTTTTAGAATAGACCCTTTTGATTAAAACTTGTTCTAACCCTTTCGACTACAGGTCGGATAAAAACCATAAAACATGGAACATAAACCCCAGTTACATTTTTGAGAAATTTTTGAAAATGTAAAAAAATCAGAAAAATTCCCAATATTGCGACCTATGGAGAAATTTTTAAAAAAACCATAAAACTAAAATATCTTTCTCAAACATATCCAAATTTTCTAAAATTTTAGGGGTATCACTGTGAAATGTATTCACATCAACCCAAACAATTTGAAGAATTAATTAGTGATGATACAAAAAAGATATAGACGAAACCTTAAAATTAGGGTTTCAACCCCAAAACATGCATATCTTTCACAAAATAGCTCCAAAAAATCTGAAATTTTGAGGGAAGGTCCCTTGAATGATATCTCTACTTCTCACAATCAATCTCAAAAAAATCCAATTGGATCTCTAGATACAAGCAAATTACCAACATTAGGGTTGCATCCCACAAATTGTCTTGATTGATGCTCTGATACTAAATGATAAGATCTTTGCATATATTAAATGAATAATATGTAGAATATAACACAACACAAGAGATATTGGTGGGCCAAGATTCCCAAATATTCAATCTATGCATAATAATACCCTTAAGGTAGGGAAACACCATGCAATGCTCCTTAAGAAAGGAGTAACTCCAATATCTCCCAAGATGGGAATCCACTTCGAGGGGGACACCTCCAATATACCTCTACCAAGTAGAAGACCCAAATCATGTATCCATGACATACTCATAATGATACTCACATCCTTTATATAGATATACATTACTCTTAATGGATGGATAACACATAATCCCAATGTAGGCCAACTCATTACCCAATATAACTAATTCCTATGTGAGCCCATATATTATAAATATATAACTAAAGGGATGTGTGTCACATGTCAGCATCTCCATCAACCCATATACATTATAATATCATATCCCAAGGTACATAACACACTTTCCTTAACATTTATGCTTACTTATATTTGTCTATATAAGATATTCATATTTTAAATTGCATGATGTTAAGTATTTCACAAACTACGTCACTTTGATTTGGACTCATATTACCCCTTCCTTTAAGAAAACCTTATTTTTCCACTCTATCTACAATTATTTAGAAGAATGCAAACACACTTTAGGATACCCTTTATGGCCCTTCTAAGTGAAAAAAAAAAAAAATTCTCAGAAAATATGAAATTTGATGCTTGAAAGCCATTGTTGTTTTCAGTCTTGTCCTTTCACATTCTTATTGCAGGTTTTCTCATAAGTTGGATATAAAAGATACACCATATTGGATAGGTTGAGAGGTATTGTTGACCCAAACTTTAAATATCTTAAAAGATAACAATATCAGATCTGAAACAATCCATATTACTTCTCTAAAGCATCATTTCCATCTATTTCATTGAGTGATACAACAAGAAATCCAATTGAGACTCCTCTTGAATCTCTAGTTTCACAACCAATAGGTATTTTTCCCCAAGAAGAAGAATTAAAAGAATAAGTTAAAGAAGAAATGGGATAATGTCAACCACTTGTTCCATGGGGAAGGAATACTAGTCCGCTTTCTCTTACACCACCTCTCCATGAATTACAAAAGGGATCCCACAAGAATTTTCCCAGCAGAATATATTAAAAATTTCATCACTACATTTTGAGTTCTTGGCATTGAACATGAATACATTTCAGTAAGGTTGTTGATGGATTCACTTTAATAGAAAGTAGATAAATGGTTCTACCTATTTCCATCTTAATCTAGCACAAATTGGAATGATATCATAACTAGTTTTGAAGTGAGATTTAAATCAGCTAAATACTCTCAAGATCTTCTTGTTCAATTGGTCCAAATGAATAAATAATTGAATAAACTTATGAGATATTTTGTGGCTTGATTCAACAAATTGTTGAAAATAATATATGTGGAAGCTTCACCATATGAGGATGATAGCAAAATATTTTTCATAAATTTACAATTACTCAAGGTTGTATTTATCCTAAAGAGAAATCAACCTATAACTTTTTAAAATTCCCAATAATATGCCATTAAAATAGAATATGATCTCATTTTGTCTGGGAAAGTGAAGAATACAAATGATAAAAAAAAGGGTCAAACCTCTAAAGAAGGTGCCCCATATTATCTTGTTAAAAAATTGGCAAATGATGTGATTTAATTGAAGAAGAAACTTACACAAGCCACCTTTTCAAGGGGACATTATCCAAACCAAAATCAGAAATAGGATAGGTGGAGGAGAAAGAATATTATCTCTTGAATCACCTCATGTTAATGCCACATGTGAAGTAAGACCTGAAGAAGAGTATGATGAAGCTCAAATTGAATATGAAAATTATGAGGTAATTTTGGCCATCAATGAGATTGACTCTATTGGAAACATTGGTTTTTATGAATATACCCCTTCCTAGAATGATAAAGATGATGAAAATGTTTTTGATATGAATATTCATTCTTATGCAATGTTCACATGTTTGAAGGATCAAGAGATGGATAGTTATTTCAAATTCAAATATCCTCAATGATGAATCTATAAAAAAAGGACATCATTGTTTCCCTCTCTCATGCAATAAATGGAGAAAAATCCCAAATTATCCATAATTGTCTCTACATCTTCTAATGTAAGTAATTCTACATTTTCTTTTCAAATTTCTCCCCCATTTCAACATTCAAATGTAATTATATGAATACAAATAGTATCACTATCATTCCAAGAAGTAGTCATCCTCTCAATACTACATCTACACCTATCACCTTCCTTTGATTCTCATTTTGACATAATTGAACATGTTAAGAAGTCCAAGGTCCAATTTTTTTAATTTGAGTATTTGAGGACTCATCCCAACTAATTTGATAAAATTATCCAGTGTATCAAAGGAATCAATTCAAAGTCATGTTCCAAAAATGACACATGTAAAATATTCACTTCCTGCTCTTAGAAATGCTGCATCTCATAACATTATTTCCTCCACATCTTCCTCTTTTGGAAAAATTAAAACCTTCTACTTCACCCTTTATGTTTAATGGATACAAATTCTAATATATTTATTGATGTCAAAGATGGTGCCTCTGACAAGAGGGTTTGAAACCCATGCAAGCGAGGATCACGAGGGATGACATGCACATCAACAGATGTGCGAATGAAAGTGTGAAGATATCTCGGGAGGAGCGAGCATCAACCGAATGTGCATGCAAAGATTCAAAAAATGGGCAGAACCTCGATAAGCCATAAAACTCTCCTCTATCTCAAAGATCCAAAAGGGTGTACATATAGGAGGTGTTGAGTAACCCCTAGTGCTGCAATCATGACAACTCAAGTGGAGAGTGGGAGTTACATTCCCAGAATAGAAGTGTAACTCCCAATGATGCATATGACACACTGACGTACTGACACGTAAGAGAATCTCATGATGACCCCTAAATGACACATGGGCCTATGATCTCACCTAAGTGAGATGACTCACCTATGTGAGATGACTCACCTAATGATGTGGAAAATGAATACACACCAACACCTAACCCCTTCATCATAACTTAGGATGAGACGACAAGTCAAAAAAAAGAAATGGGTCCTGACACAAAGCCTGATGAGGTACCCATGCACAAGAAAAAGGTCCCAAGTAGTGAAGGAAAACCCAGTGGGAAAAACATCCACCACAAGAGAAAAAAACACTCTCTAATCTAAGAAAGATGCCAAATATGGGTCCCAATTCTAGATGAGCCTGGAAAAGGTACCCATGTACAAAGAGGAAATCTCTTAGAAAGAAGAAGAAGATAGAAGAAGAGGGAGACGAGAGGAATGTAGAAGATGCCATGGATGGATTTGAACTCTGCACCTCTAGGAGAAGTCTCCCAAAATAATGTCGATGATGAGATCCTCTGCCTCTGGACTGAAGAAGAGCCACCCACACTAAACTATGTGCCCGCCCTTAGGAAGGACATAAATGATGTGCAGAAAGTCCACCCACTCCACAAAATAAATTGAAGGCAATAGCAAAAAGAACTCTGAGTTTGGTCCACAAAAGTGTGACATAGGTCTAGCAAATTAGTTCCAAGGAACTGAAGGTAATTCCACGTGTGTAAAAATGTCAGAGTGTGAAGAGTGAACACCTGTAGAAAGGATTTCCATGTGATGTGAAGGCAACAAAACATCCCCCACAACAGAAAATGGATCCGTAAGCAAGGGTGGATCAATTAAGGTCTTCAGAAAAGTGGAAGTGGTAAGAGTCCCAGAAGGGGCACTCCTAACAACGAAGATGATGGAATCCTCTGAAACTACTTGTAGATGGATGAGAAACCTGTAGTGTATCACAAGTGTACTCTGTGAAAAGATGACTAAGGTCAAGTAGATACTCGTCCCAATGAGGGGACTCAACAAACAAAAGAGCAATGTCAGATAGGTATGAGTCATCCAATGAAGGTAGAGGAGTGGAAGTGGCCTCACACACTAGAAGTGGAAAGGAGGCGGATGTGATGACTGTATAAGGTTGAGTAGGAAAATGCTCAATATCTAATGAGATGGAAGGGGTGACAACACTCTTTAGAATAGTGAGAGAAGGAGGAGAGAAGTCCTCTGTAATAATATTGATAATCAGAAACTGGGTGCACAATCCTCATCATCAGAAGTAGAACCAAGCGAGTTTGTGCCAGTGGAACTATCATCACATGAAGAAAAGGGGAGACAACTGAATCAATAGTAACAACAACGGCTACAGTATGTGAAGGGTCTCCATAGAGGGATTGAAGAATGATCCAGACGCGGTGGGGTGGATGTGAGTCTACCACGTGAAACTAGAGAGATCGAGAGACATGCATCATCATGTGACCAAAAACATGGACAAAAATGTCAAGGAATTCCTCCAGATGATGATGATCAGTGGGTGCAGGAACTGGCCCAAGTAAGAAGGGTGAAAGACCCTCGTGAGTGAAGTAACGTTCCATGGAAGCATGCCACACTGAATAGTTCCCTCTCCTAGTGAGAAGTGGCAGAGGCTGTATGGTGATCCTACAATGCTCAAGTTTGGAAAGAGCACTCTCCATGATGTGGAAGCAAGAAGTGTAAGGTGCACAAAAGTAAGATGTCAGACTCATCTGATAATGCGTTTATATGTGAAAACCCAAGAGTACTAGTGACCCCCTAGAATGTGAAACTTTATAAAGTGGTGAGTTTACAAAAATGACAATGCCATCATGTAATGTGTAAAAAATCATGCAACTTTGACTAAAGAAGTGCTCAAAAAATGAGCAGCGAGTCAAAAGTTATAGCATAAATATGATTCCCGCAACTGATGGAAAATGCCAATAAAAGAGGCTTTGCAAACACATTAAAAAGTGTGTGAAATGGGTGCAAAGGATGTCATGTGGGTACTCGTTGGAAATGGCATCAAATTTTAGGTAGGGTTTGTTTTACTTGCGAGGGGGGATTAGCCTCCTGCCAACCCCGATGACCTGAGCCCTGTTTTGACACACAAATGAAGGACATAAGGCTTACAAGCAAATTAGAGCCTTAAAATTATTACAATGCCAAGTCATAATAAATGTTTTTCACCTTAAAATGAACCAATTAAAAGGGGGATTGTTTTAACCTGTCCAAACAATTCTAAAAGGGATGGATAGGGGCCCACATTGTCAAGCCATGTGATGGAAACTCCAAAGCACATTCCAAACCTGCCAAGGTGTAACCATGCAAACGTTAACATAGAGCCAAACCAACAGGGAGTTCAACGCAAAACACGTGCTAAATAAGGAGCTCCACAGTTGATATGAGCCACTGCAAAGTCAGAGTAAGCGTGGCACGAAGAACAAGGAAAAAGGCCAAAATGTGCATACTGAGCTAATAAATGAACACAGGTTAGATTCCAAAATGCAGGTTGAGTTGTTTAATGACGAGCTGTCTAGAGCAATGACCAACTGACAAAAAACCCAGTTGAGTTCACAAAAGTACGAACCAACATGAGAAAGAGCATGTTGTGATTCAGAGATGAGAAACCCAAGTTGTGAGTTAGACCAAGGGCAACACATGAGTTGAATGAATGGGTGGTAAAATAGTTATTCAACCCAAGTAAACGAGTCCTCAAATGAAGATTAAAACCAACACAACATTTCCTGGTAGCCTCAGCAAGAAAATGAACAATCATAGAGTGCTTGAGCAGGGAAATGATTTCACATAAACCTTGTTGAACAAACCTAAGCAAGCAAACCAGAAAACAAAAAATGAGCCGACAAGGATGAAACTCGAGCTCCGGTGAATGCACGAGTGGTAGAGCATGAGTTGAGTGCGTATCAACATGAGTAGAGCCAGAGAATCAAAGGCCGAGACAAGCCGTTACTCGACGTGTACAAACTAAGGGAGGTCCGACCATGCATGCCAAAATTGAGTAGGGGTGAGAGATGACAGTCAACTTGTAACTACCAGTTAATGCAAGGCCCAGAGTTGAGCTAGGTCTGAGTAGAGCAGGCCCAAAGCAAATAATGTTCCGAACCATGCTCATGTCGATGAGTGCTTCCGACGTTGATGTCAGGTGGTAGTGGGAGATGCAAAATGGCTGGAAGGAGCCAATGCCAATAGATTATAAACAAACTGGCCGATGAGCAAACGTGAGAACCCAGAATGAGCTGTGAGTGAATGCAAAGAACGGATGTGTAGGAGGCTTCATACCAAACAGAGTGGCCCCATTCAAGACAAATGCACAAGCACAAAAAATGCAGATCAAGTTGTTGCTATGACGCCACTGCAAAGTCTAGTAAGTCTGGCAAAACACAGCCAGAGACCAGGAAAACAAGCCAAAATGTCCAGACTGAGGCTAATAACCAGGAACCGTCAAGCCAAACTCCAAACTCAAGAGTTGGTTTAGAGACCACTGTCTGGAGTGACCAAACAAAGAACCCAAGCTGAGCATCCAAGTACGGATGGATAAAAAAGTGCATGACCAACAGAGATAAAACTGAGTTGAGTGAACCAAAAAACAATGCAAGGAGTTTGATTGTTTCAAGGTAAAATAGTTATTAGAAGCAAGGCACGAGGTGCCTCAACAATTGAATGCACCAAGACCAATGAACTCCTTTAAAAAAATGCAAGTAGAGCACAAAGCAAATGAGATCTTACACATGAAACTTGATGACAAACCTGAGTAGTAAGAAACAAAAAATGAGCAACATGATTTGATCCCTCAGCTCTGATACCATGTTAGGAGGAATGATGAAGATCTGGAGGGAATACATGAGCATCAAAACGTTGCACTCAACCACAAAATGATGTAGCTTCAAGATCGAAGCAAGAAATCACCCATGAGACACAAAATGTGCATGCATTAAGGGGAAAAATGGCTCAAATCCCATACTCTATTCCATTTCCATTGTTTCTCAAGATGAAAGGGTGTACATATAGTAGTGGGGTGTGTAACTCCCCCACAAATGTAGTCATCAAGAGGTGGGAGTTACATTCCCGGAATAGTAGCCGGTCAAATGTAACTCCTATATGACGCTCTATGACGCGTGTAAGGCCATAATGACACCCTAGGAAACCTAAGCATGGTGAATCACCTATGTGGAGGAATCCCATGTACTTAAAATATGTGCATGGTAAATATCCTACACCATGTGAAATGGTTTTGAGATTTCCCTTATTCCTTCTAATTTTTAAGTTGTATTGATATCATGAGGTATACACATATGTATTGAAAGGTGGAAAGGGTTGTCAAAGAATAAAAAAAGATATGGATATATAGTTTTTCAAACTAATAGATATGGACATACAGGTTGCCAAATATTAAAAATAGAATTATATACATCTTTTCAAAGTTATATAATAGTAATTTTTTTAAAAGGTGCACAAAGAATAAATGAAGAGAAACCTAAAAGCACACATGTTCATTGTGTGTCTATCATTTTAGTATGTGGTAGATGGTTACAAAATGGTTGAGCAAGTTTCAATTGTTTATTAGTTAACAATTAACTAATATTAACCTACTACTAAATTATAAGTGTTATATTATAGGACCCCCTCTTAACACTTACACTATAGATAGAAGATATAATTACAATCTTCGAAAGCTTTTCTTTTTAACAATTGTTATTTGACCAGGTAGAGCTCCATAAAGTTACTTCCCTAACCCTCATAAAGGTGTAGTTCCTTTGTTGAATTCCAAAGTTCCCAGATTCCGCATCTTTGAGCTCTTAAATTACAAAATCTCCCAAATTTTTGGACAACCATCCATTTTGAGATAATCCCATAACGCTCCATTAGATTGTCTTGTGCTCCTCATAAGGGGAAATTTCCAATATCTACATAATCTTGAACTATATGGACAGTCATACATGTCAAGGTTTACCTACATTAGATACCTTACTGTCTTCAAAATACTAACTTCTTAGAGTATGTATTCATCTTCTTCTTCATTAATAAACTCTTTAGCATCTGGTGGATTGTCAACAAAGGCCACATTTGCTTCTTTTCGATTATCTTTGAGTTTTCCTTTGAGTATATCATTAGCTCAAATGCGACAAATTCTAGGTTGTATGACCTCGTTTCTTGCAATAATAGCACTCAACTTGTTTGGTGTCTTTATTTGATTTTGTGTGATTATTTCTCATGCAGGAGTATAGTGCACTTGCATGTGAATAATTACCTTCTATATCATCCACGGTTCTCTTTTCTTTAACCAAGAGAGCTGAAATCATATCTTCCAAGCTTTGCAAAGACAGCTGATTAAGAGTAAAAATTACATTACTATACAAAGAAGGCAAATTGTTTAACATAATGGCTTTAAAATCTTCGTCGTCTACTAGAGCTTTAACCTCTGCAAATTGTCTAAGAAGAGATCTCACGTTATTTATATGACTAGACATAGTAGCATCATCAGCCATATTAAATGAAAAGAGTTGAAGCTTTAAAGAAAATCTAGTGTTCACGGCTTTTGCCCCAAAACAACCTATTCAAGTTATCCCAAATTTCTTTGAACAATTTGGCTAAATCTATATGGAGTTTAGATTGAGAAAGAGAAATCCTTATTATAACTTTCCCTTTATCATTGCCACTTTTGCACTCTAATAATTTGGTAGTGTCGGTGGGTTTTGTTTCTTTTCATCTGGATTTTAACCTTTCAAATGTGGAAATTCAAACCAGAATATTTTTCTATTGCTAAATAAAATTCCATTTTTTATTAAAAAAACAAATAACTAGGGTTTGCTTTTACTTGCAGAAATATTTCAAAGAAATCTGTGAGTTTGAATTTATTTACTTGAAATCCGCGACTGCGATTTTTTTGTGCCCTCAGTATTATATTCAAGTTTGCGATTGTGAAAATGATTTGCTTTCAATGGTAAAAACTCCCTCTAGTTCATACTCGTTTTTAGTGTTTACCTCTATACCCTTTTGAACAATGTCTCAAATCTTTTATATGCCCTTGACACGACTGTATATTGTGCCTTTTGTTCACAACTACATATTATTTGCAACCCTATCGTGATTGTATTTCATCCAAATGCGACTATATTTTGTCCAAACTTCATGACTTTATTTTATCCAAACAAAAACTTAACAAGGTTTCAAAATGTTGGCCGTAAATCAGTAAATTGCTCTTGCGATTTGCAAGTCCTTGCGACTTTGCTTTATTTTACCCTTCAATGAATGGCGTATTTTGTGCCCTTCCAATTTGAACCATAAAATTCCTCTTTGTTTTACAGATCCCTTCAAACACCAAGGGCATTGATACCAATGCTAGAAAACATGCACAAAGATGAATTGAAGAGAAACCAAAATGCATGCATGTTCATTGTGTCTTCATTTTATTATGTGAGAGATAGTTACAAAATGGTTGAGCAAGTGACAATCATTTATTAATTAACACTTTAAATAATATTAACCTAATACTAAATTATAAGTCTTATATTATAATAGTAATGATTTTGACAACTTATTTCATAATGGAAGAATTGTATACAAGTTTTCAAACTTATAGAATTATAGACATGATGTCAAAACTATATACAGTTTTTCCATATCTTATTTTTAATTTTTGACAACCTATATGTCTATATGTTATATAAGTTTGTATATAACTTATATATAGTTTTTCCACTAAATAAAATTGAATCCAAGGACGTAACAATCAAAATCATAGTGGAAGTGATAAACACATTGTGTTTATCACTTGTCGTAGATTTTGTTTTACAAACACAATACAAATAAATTGATGTTAAGTAATGAGTGTGTCTCAAACTATTATTTCTCTTTTGGACTGTAAATGTTAAAAATATCTCAAACAAGATTACTATAGAACTTTTTAAATATGAAAAGTGTGTACATTTGCACAAGCTTTTGCATTTGTAAAACACACATTACTACACTAATAAACCTAGTGTTTTTATCACCTATACCTTCTTCTTCATAGTTAAATACTTTTTTACTAATATTTATTATTTGTGCACATTATCAAGGCTTCTTGATATTCATTATGTGTAATGCAAGATGATTGTATGTTTTCCAATAAAACTAAAAAAGGTCTCCATTTCACAATTGGAAATACATGGAGTAAAAACTTCATCGGAAAACCTTGCATGTGCATCATTAATTTTATATGACCCTAATGGGAACAAAATAGCTAACAAAGGCACAATAGTTTGTGATGCTACAATAACCTTTCATCATGTCAAATATAGGGCCTTGATATATGGGCTAGAGGAAGTAATTCATCATCAAGCTTGCAATATGATCATTTTGTCCCATAGCATGCTTGTTGTGAGGAAAATGAGTCATCTTTGTGGTTGTTACGATGTAACTCTTATCGCTCTATGAGTTTCAGCCATCAAGCGTGCATATATTTGTATAGTTGTTACTATGTTCATGTCAAGGAAAATATAGGTAGGCTAAATATTTTTTAGTTTTCTAAAGATACTATAAATGAGAACTTTGTAGTTTTTCTAGCGACTTTCCTTGAGGGATTTGAAATATGATTGTTACAAATAGAATGATAAAAGAATATTTGTATAAATCAATGGCTTGTAGTTTTTGTTTTCCATATATATATGGTTCAGGAGTGGATTGCCTAAAATGTTATAAATTCATATGGAGCATTGTATGATATGTAAGAAAATGAATTTGGTAGTTCCTAATTTTGAATTATATAATGGGATATTATATTAAATTATTACTAATTCTATATTTATTATCATGCCTTCATATGATTCATATTGTAAACTCGAGAGTTGAAGTTTTTATTGGATGAACAAAATTAGTTTATTACTTTCATTACCTTTGCCGTCCTAAACCGGTTTGCAATTGATAAACACACTATGTTTTTCAAATATACATTATTTGTTAGATTGTATAATTTTTAGTCTAAGACTCATTAGATGTGATTCAATGACTTTGAAACTGTAGTTTTTATAAAAAAATTAAAACATTTTATTTTTAATTTTATGTGACATGCGTCGTTTTTCTTATTTTGGTTTTAAAAATCCCAAAACTTTTGGCCAAAATCTTGCAACTTTGAGAACATATTTTTCATATGTTATTTATCTATATCCATTGGGAAAGTGTATTTTTAGTACAAGAACATTTCTATTGAATATCATATGTAAATCAAATTTGTTAATTTAAGCATTCTTTACATTTAAAATCTACATTACAGCCGACTATTTCTTTTTTAAATGGTGTGGTGTCTAGATGTGAGTGGAAATTTATTTCTTTGTGCCCAATAATGTATCATTTATGCTATATGCATACAGAAGAAGTTGAAGGGGGATAAATGATATTAATCCTATTTTTTCTAAAAGTAATGTGTTGTTCAAAACTATTTTATGCTTAGGGAGTCATTTACTTTGTTTGATTGTGTCATTTGTGGTATGTTAGATGATATACAGAAGTTCTATTAGCTATGTATGTTAGATATTAATCATGAAACAAACATGCCTCACCTTCATAACAAATATGACAATGCTATTAGAGTTGTGAGTTGAAATGTTTCCCAATTACGGGTTGCATTCATGATACATGGACATTTCATGTGTGACAAAAATGTTTCCATAAGTTGATTGTATAGAGATCCATTTGAATATTTTATTTTTATTTATCATAATTCCCTTTGCATGTATCAAATTGGGATGAATTTCCTCTCCTTGTATCATAATAGGAACTTAGAAATGGTACTTCTAGTAGGACCTCACAAAACCTGAAGTCCCCTATTTTGCACTCGTATTTCAATAAGTTATACTTTTTCCCTTGCTTACTCATCTCAAGTTGCTTTAGAATGTTATTTCCTTGTAAATATTTAATTCCCTTTTAATGTTGAATTTTTTGACTAATTTTCTTTCTTGTTTTTTAATGGTATGTAATGAAAATATCTACAAGGCACTCCCCATATTTCATTGAAAAATGTCTAGTAAGACCCTGTAAATTCTTAGTATTCTTACATGTCACTATATTTGAATGACTCTGTCAATTTCTTTGATTGATTTTTTCGTTGCTTATTGAATAGGATGAAGGGGCAGCACATCAATGAGGGCCTCCTCGCCAATTGATATAATGAACCCTAATGTGGCAACTCCTATAAGATTTAGTCTTTGGAATGATGTTTTTATTTACTAAAAGGTACATTAATTTTTTAATAATAAATTTTGATGTAGAGTTCTATGTGAAATCAACCAAGTCAATGAGTGAATGAAGATCAATCACCCAAAATTGACCCTAGCTTTGCTATGAGCATCCACTTCTTGATAAACCCAAAGGCTAAAACAAGCAAATTTTGATTCTTAAACCCACTACTTGGTCTTGGGCTTCCAATACTCTGTTTACCTACTCTATAAAAGCAAATTCAATCCTCAAAATGGTTAGAAACAATAGAAAACTTCATTTGATACCAAATCTCTTCATATTGCCTTGTTTTGGTTACCTGAGAACATTGTCTTATTAGCTCTAAAACATGCATTTATGATTCTTAGGGCTCACTCCCTTGGTTTTGGGTCACAATACTTGTTCACAATCTCTTTAGATGCTAATACAACATTCAAGATGTTTGAAAGAAAAGGAATTTGCAAATTACTCTTATTTTCTCCACATTGTCTAGTTTACACTTCTTAAGAACATGCCTCTAGTGAGTTCATGTTGGGAACAATCCATAAGGCCCCAAGATAAAATAAGAGTTTTTCTTAGTACTCTTTATCCTCCTCAAAGTGTATGTTAAATTTCCTCTCTCAACTCACGATGCAAACCTTACTTTCACAACTTGTTCATCCACCTTAACTCACACTCCTAGTACCCCTAGTTTTAGGGTTTTTCATACTTAATTTTTTATCTATGTGGTTTAAAACCAAAATAAACGCATTTCTAAGTACCCATTATCAAGTTACCCCCGTCTGAGAAGATTCATGATGAAACTCTAAACAAAAACCCCTTATTCACAAGTTTATCCTCCTCTAATTAGGTCTTTGTTTAAAACTATACACCGAGATAGTGGATTGTCAAAGATAACTGAATTTTTGATCTCTCCCAAGCCCTAATTATTCCAGACTATGGTTTAAGGACTTGCCAATATGCAATGTTAAAAGTTTGAAACCTTCATTTATTAAGTAAGACCTTCAAAACACCGTTTTAGGATAAACCCTAGGTAGGGTTTAAGGACATACTTAGTAGAGTAAAAATTTGATTTTAGCAATTTCTTACAAAGGAACCAACCACAAAACTTCGTCAAAAGGTCTATATTAACTGTCTTTACATTTCTGGACTGAGAATCTCTTAGGTTCAACACTAAAAATGAATAAAGTAAAGACTTTACCTCCTCAAAAAAACATGCTTCCTCATTGTTACAAGCTTGTGAATAGAGTTTGGACTAACCATTCATTTCTTGTCTAGTTCCACAGCGTACAATAAACAAAATACATTCTATATACACTGAAGAAAGATACTTAGTCATTGAAACCCATCATTTTAAATAAACAACTTGATTTTCATAATCTTTTTCAAGCTTCTTGATTGTGTAGATGCTTCAACAGTTCTCCATTCATCAAAACTGAGCATTCCTTAACATTTTCCTTTCTCCCCTCATGGAGAATACCTTCCATAAACACCTGATAGACTAAAGCTTGTATGAAACACAAGTGGATCAAAGAATAACTTAGAGATTCATATCAATAAATTGCCTTCATCGATTGTTTTCTTACATTTGCAGTCTTTTATCTCATAATAACAAGGTTTCTTATTACAAAAACTTTTCTATTATGCAGAACACCTTCTCCTCCTTGTCTCTCCTCTCTCCATGACCTCTCCTCATTCGAATTTCTTCTCCATAACTAACTTTCCTTAGTTACTCCCCTCTTGTGTCAAACATGCTTCAAACTCTAGTTATAACTTGTGTCAAACAACTTTAAAGGAGGTAATGTAACCAAAACCCTATAACATTTGATGATGACCCTTAAGAAGGTTGTATACACTTTATTTATGCATCCTAAAACATCTTAGACACTTTCCCAAACACCTACCAAGCCAATATTGCCCACAAGGTCTAAATACCTTATTTAGGAATGCAAACTATATTTTTGGTGGGAAAACTCCTTTATTGCTCTATTCAAATTCCTAAATCTTCCAACAACCCCTAAACTTCAATTGATCTATTATTTCCTTTCAAACATGCTTACCATGAAATTTGACTAAAAAGAAGTATGTAAACTAATGCTCCTACATCAAATTCTTAGTTCCCTTTAAATCTTGATTTTTTTAACTAATTGTGTCACTTGTTTTCAAATTGGACATAGTGACATCAATGAGGCACTCCCTATGATTTGTTAAAAAAAATCAATAAGATCATGTAAATATTGAATATCCTTGTAAGTCAAAATATTTGATTGATTTTGTCAATTTCTTTGATTGATTTTCTCAGCTTCCTTACATGCCAAGTTCCTTGATTGATTTTTTCTTTGGTTTTTTAATAGAATGAAGGGGGAAATATATTTACAAGGGCCTCCTCACCAATGTGGACAATGAACATTGAAAAGGATTAGTCTTTGGAATGATGTTTCAATTTACTATTGAGAAAATTATTATTTTTACATTGGATCTTGTCAATTCGTAATTTCCTTCCATGTCAATTTTTATGGCTGAATTTATTCATCCTTTGTAATAGGATGCACTAGAGAATATAATTACAAGATCCTCCTCATGAATTGAGAGAACAAGCATAATTCTCCCAACATATTATTTAAGAACTACTCATTTCAATATGGTTACATCATCAATTAGTAGGTCAATGTAATGTTGTTGAAAGCTCAATATCATGTCTTCTTTCACTGACATTCCATTTATCGAATTGACGAGTACAAAAAATGAGAATCATCTTGAGGATGTTGCAGTAGGTTATTTAGGTGTCTAGGAGGAGGATGTTACACCATTGGTAGTGAGAGGATGTTACACCATTGTTAATAAATAAGTATTTCAAAAAAAATCCCCATGATTTAATGATGTACTTGGTTATTTCGTATGAGTGTGTATCTAACATTATTTTTGACATGGATTGTGTAGGTCTCTCTTGACTATAGATCGAAACAAAGAAACAATTGATTAGTTTTATTTTGTGTACACAATCGTTGTGATGAGTTGGGGATTTGAAATGTTGGGACTTATAAAGGCTAAACCTCCATAGGTTAAGTAAGCATATTATCCAATTATCTCTGCAAAATAAGTATGGGTGGAAGTCGTTAGGAAAATGCCCACTAACGGACCCAAAAAAATGGGTTTATAATGAAAGGAGGCAAACAAATATTGATAATGTGTTAAAGCAGCAGTAAAATTCACAGTGAAAATGTATAATTATGAGGATTTTCAAAAGGGATGGGAAGGTTTTTTTTTTTAAATTGCTTAGAAAATCAAAGAGAATATGATTATGAAATGGAGGCCCATGATATTGTGGAGAAAAAGTGGAGAGAATGAAAAATTTGTTGGAGAAGATTGAATATAAGAAAAAATATCAAGTTGTAGATATGGTAATTATCAATTATCATTTCTTTTGGTGTTGGTGTTTTGTCTTGTTTTGGGTTATATGATTAGGAATTACATCTAAATTTATCATTTATTCCATCACAAGGTGAGCGGGAAAAAGGAAGTGGTGGGGGGTGACGCGTCTCATGACAATTTAGGAGAGGAATATGTTTGTTTTTCCTTCTATGTTTTAAATTATTATCAAATGTGTACATGAAGATGTTTTTTCTCCTTATACGTTTGAAATTATCATCAAATTTGTACATGTCTCTCACAAGTTCATTGATTGGAACCCTTTAAAAAGATTTTTTTGTAGAGTGATGATATTTATTTGAGCCAATTGTTATAAAGACCAAGGAAAGTGGGTGAATGAAGCAAGAGCATCCAAGGTCTAGTGCAATTCTACAAAAATTTGGCTAAGTATGAGTGCAGGCAAGAATGTAGGTGCAAGGAGTGAATAGGAAAGCACAACATGTGGAAGAGTGATTTGGAGCATAAGAGAAAATAGGAAAGGCGTGTGTAGGAGTTTTGGGAAGGAATGCACGCAGAGAATAGCAAAAGTTGACAAAATAGAGTAAGGTGTGAGGATGTGCATAGGATTTTGGTAGAGCAGTAGAGTTTTGGACTCGACCTTAAGGATAAAGGGCGGACAAATATTTGGAGAACACCCAGAAGCCCAGAAATAGTGCACAGGGGAATATTGGAGCTAGAACTCAGGCAAAGGAATATGCAACTGTTGGACTGAAGAAATAGCCAAGTATGAAGACATGCGCGAAGGTTGGGGGATGCACGAAGGTGCGCACAGAGGTATGAGGCAAGGATGCGTGTAAGGTTGCATGCAGAGTCAGTAGATTTAGGAGTTAGCTCGATTTGTGGGATAGGCTAAAAATAGAACACATGCGGAAGATGACGTGTTCACCAAGGCAAGCTAAATATAGGTTATGCATGGACGAAGAAAGATAGGTATAGCATGGCGAGGAAGGTAATGCAAGCTATTTATAGCATGGGAACAAATCTAATTATAGTGCATGCAAATGGAGTGAAGCAGAGGCTAATTATAGCACACAACATCCCTATATTTGGTGAGATTTATAGGTTGATTCAAAAATCAAAGAGTATGACACTAATATTAAACTAATCAAGGTAGAGAAGTTAGGTCTAGCTGAGACTTCATATGGGACTAAGCATCATATTTGCATTGAAAGGGACGAGGTTATTGATATATTATGCACATAGGTTCGTGATCGAACAAATAAATAATCACACAAGAATAAAAGAAGACATATATATGCAACAATGTTAGCAGAAACCTTAAAAAACCACTCAAAATAATAAGTGGATCAATATAATAGATGATTCATAGGTGGAAGACATTGTCTTTGTTTATACACTTACCAATAGATGAAACAAAGGGAACCAAACCAATTGATGGAAAGAGGATGTTGAGACATAGGGAAGGGAAATCACTTTGAGTTCATGTTACTCATATTTGCATAGATACAATTGATACAATTTATAGAACATAAGCAATAACTCTACTAAAGGGAACATCAAGTAGTCAAGTGGAATGGGTGGAAAACATTATAAATTGACTTCAAGTTCCTTATTCACACTCTAATCAAACATAAGTTCAATTCCTGAGCCCAGTGTACAATTGTGAAAGATGTTCACAAACTTTTTGACAACACGAGTGATTTAAAAACTTTTACCATAAGTAGTCAAGTGGAATGGGTGGAAAACATTATAAATTGACTTCAAGTTCCTTATTCACACTCTAATCAAACATAAGTTCAATTCCTGAGCCCAGTGTACAATTGTGAAAGATGTTCACAAACTTTTTGACAACACGGGTGATATAAAAACTTTTACCATATCAAACACAAAGAATCGGGTGACAATTTTAGTGATGACTTGGGTGTATCCTTGCCAACCAAGTAAAAAGGCACTTGATACTACTCATCACTTCCCAAAAGACATTCTTGGCCTTGTTATCCAAGATTGTCAAAAGTAGAGAGGATATGATTTTTGACTCTTACAAAACTATTTTTACCGCCTTGGTCTAGGGCTATAATGATTGGATGTGAGAGTAAGGTTCTCCCCTTCCCATTTTACTTTTCCTCCTGATTTAGTATTGAGCTTCAGTTCGTTACTGAATTCAAGAGCCAAGGTCAGTATTGGGCAATGAAACAAAGGCAATCTTCAGTGATTGTTAGCACCTAAGGAAACTAAGGAAACATGAATTTATTTGAGTTAGGAAATAAGAGATAAAATATCGGCACCTTCAAAATCGCAACAGTAGAAACTAATATGTAGAAAATATTATAGATCTCAAATAAAATTTGCCTCAATTTTTCAACACTTGCCTCCACTCTCCATATAGACATGAATTTCACACCCGAATTCAAAACACATCTGCAATACATTTGTTTGTCTATGTATCATATGTATAAGACCATATAAATAGACAATTGCTTAAGCAGTTTGATACAAAACCGTGGGTATCAAAACCATGGGCAAAAAACCATGGGTATCAAAACAATGGGTACCGAAAAACCATGGGCCCAAAAACAGCCCATAACGATTACCCATTACCCATGGGTTAATAAACCACCCATGAAAATTTGCTGGAAGGCTTCGCCCCCGAACTCCCTGAGCCGCTCACCGGCAAGCGGGACCGCCGAAAAAATACCCGAGTGTAACACATAGAAGGTGTACCACACTCTAACATGAAAAATAGGGTCCACAAACATAACAATTTGTGGGAATGAAACAAAAATAATAATAATCTTCCAAGAGAAAGGGCAAAGATTGCCCAAGTGAAAGGGAGGGTAAAAGTTTAAAAGGACAAGCTTTTGTCAAGGTGGTACTAGCAAGGAGCTTCCCTTGATTATCTCATAATAATTCAATGTTCTATTTTTCAATGTCGTGAATGGATGAAATGCTTTTCTCCCTTGCATTTAGAGGAATAATCATTCTTGGGCTCTACTACCGATCAATTCTGCTCTAAATACCGTACTTTGGATTTTTCAATATTTATTAATTGTCAAGATCGTGATTTGAAAGGATTCCTCCCAAAGATCTACAATGTTGGTGTGGCTAATCTCTACGTAAATGGGGACATAACCAGTTTGTGGTAATAGCTCATTATTATCTTGCAGGTCCAGTGTCCGTTAGCTTCAGATATCGGTAGATACATCATACATATGGTTACAAAGCAACAAATCAAAAATTCAATTGTAAATTGTTCCTCTCAAGATCATATTCTATTTATCTGAAGCTTAAAAGAGCAAGTACAATGATAATTGAATGGCAGCATTTCAAATACATAAATAACCAAGTTGAAGGCATTAAAAGCTGCCAAGTAATTTGTCCATCTATACTACCCCACAACCAGTAATGTATCTAGAAAATGTGTAGTCGGTCGATTGACCACATTATCATTGTGAATATAGAAAATGAATGTTAAAAATGGATATAACCATTTTATATTTCAATAATTTCATACTCTTATCAAATATTTTTTTTAGATAATGATAAAGGGGAGTTTTTTGACTAGGACCCTACCCAGGTACAAAAAGGGTCCGAAAACCCAGATACGACAGAAAGCCCAAAAAGTTCAAACCAAACAAAAAAAACAGCGAAGCTGCAATAGAAACACAGCAAAAATGCAGCCAAAACCACCCCACAAAGGGAGAAAGATACAGCCAATGGGACAGACAATTTAAGGATTTTAGCAAAATCCTTTTTCAAATTCTCTAGGCCCCTCTGCAAATTTTTGTTGTAAATCACATTACAATCTCCAGCCTTAGCCTTGTCCAAAACCTTACCTTTATCCTTTTTGTCAGTTTTAGAATCGTTGTAATCCATTTTGTAAATCACAGGACAGACTCTTATCAAATATAACTTTCACTAATGTTAAGAAGTTTGTTTTTTAAAATGTTAAAATGTTAGTTATCAAAATTACAAAACTGGTTCATGGCATTACATAAATTGTTTATGACAAAGGAAAAAGATGCAAACAAATTATTTGAGGACAATATCTCAACCTTATAGAAATCCCACCTTGAGCTCACTTCAGTTGCACCATGCAGTTGCACATATCACTGCGAATAACATTGAAACCTTAAATAACTTTCATTGTCAAATTAGCAATTTCATTTTACAATAGAGTTTCTCAGCACAAAGAATATGACAAGTTTCTCAGCAAAATTTGGCATTGCCTTGGAAAGTTAAAATAATATGTCACAGACTGTTCAAATTAACAGAGCTCAAAAGGCCAACCTGTGAATATTAGGAGTCACTAGTTTGACCAGATGTATATGTAGTTAGTTTCCGTAGAGATCGATCATAGCGTAGTATTGTACTGACACTTTCCACAATCAAAATCAGCTGCAAATATTGAAAAAATCAATGCAAAATCTTAAATAAAATTTACACATTAAATATTGAGTATTTGGTGGACAGATGAATCATTGGTTTACCTCAAAACTAGCATAGGCCAAGGCAGTGGCAAAATAAAAATTTGCATTTCCAGTACCCTGTTAAAGATTGAGAAATTTTGTCAATTGAAAATTCACATTCTTAATAATTACATTTCAACCATATAATGATTGTTACCATGGGTGCAATCATTGAGAACAAACGATCAAATATTTAACTAAATTAACTTGACCAAAAAAAAATATTTACAGATCCCATCACAACAGATTTTTAAAGTTTTGTGATGACAATTTGGAAACCATATTCGATTTGTTGTAAATGGAAAAATAAATGCTATCATGAGAGGAAAAGTATTTATAAAGCATGCAAACACTTGTACTCTAATAGATCTAAAATAGTTGGAAAAAAACTGTTTGCAAATATTATGCACAGGCAGAATTTGCTCAGGCATGAGCATTGTGCACACACATGAATAAGCACAAGCAAGGGGAAGAGAGACAGGCAGAGAGAGAGAGAGAGAGAGAGAGAGAGAGAGAGAGTTACCCTCCAAATCCAAAGGTTGTACATAACTGGACTCAAAAGAGCTATCCCAGTGAACCCATTCAAAAGGAAGAAAGAGAATCGCATTCCTGTACCAGAGAAAAATTAAGGTTTCAAAATAGTTAAATGCAAATTATAAATCACACAGAATATTTCACTTCCCTCAAATGAAAATGTACATTGGTAAAAAGAAGGAAATTGCAATAAGTGAACATAGCCATGAAAATCAGAAGCAAAACATGTGTAACAAAGGATATACCTTTCTAAATTATTGGAATCTTACCTGCAAGTTCATGTACGAAAAGAGCAAGGAGACCAATGTAAAGTGCAGAGTCGCCAAACTATTTAATTTACAATACAGAAATAGATTATGTTTATAATGCAAAGAAAGAACACGTATACATCTCTATTCATCTTCAACACCACTTAATCATTCTTACAAAAAAAATCATGCTTTCCATAGAAATCACAAATGCATATGAAAAAAAAGAAATCCCAGGCTAGTTGAAGTAATAATATGCATCGACTTACTGAAGGATAGGATTTAAGCATGGAAGTGATGGCAACAAAGGAAAAAGCAAGAAAACATGGTCGGTGATTGAGGCGGATTGTCATTGGCATCACCATGAACAAAACATTGGCATGGAAGACCAAAAGGAAGAAAACTCTGAAAAAGTCAAAAACCTCTGTGAAAAAGTACCTGCAATAAAATAGACCAGGATAAACAATACACGTAATTCATGTTACAAGAATAGATAGCTAAAGCTAGAAACCTCAAAAGATGCAACACAATCACTATCAACTGAAGAAGCTAGTTGTCTAGACTCACCAAAATAAACCTAGATTTGGAGACAGATCTTCAACAGTTAAGATGAACCCGTATGTCCTGCAAGATTCAATTAATCTCTCAATCAGAACTGTTATAAAAAAAAATGTGATTCTGTGATAAATCATGATAACAAATTAGTTGAGAAATTATATGTGAAAATAGCTGAACTACAACTGACAGAGATGCAACAGAAACCATAATTTATAAAATTGCAATAACATCATGATCAGCTCAACAAAATGGGGGAATAAAGAAAAAAACTGGTCTGTTAATAAGTTATAACTGAAAAAGATACAGCAGAAATAGAATAGCAGGTTCTTTCTTCTGACCTGTTATTTATCTGATATACTTGGTGTCTATGATTTTTTATTATCTAAGCAAGTAAGAATACTTTTTATACAACGCACGTGTTTCTACTAGAAAATATGTTATATTATTGCAGAGATAAAAGCAAAGCCAGTTACAGAGACCATAGAACAAATCAAATTACCCAGCCCCATGAAGAGGCATTAAGCTGTGTAATCTTGTTCTTACAAGATATTCTGTTTATGAATTGGTAACCATACAATCTGAAACATGATTTTGATTTGAAACAAAGTTCAAAAGTTGAAACTTGTTTAAGAAAATAGGTGCACCTATACTAGTTTATTTTTAATTTCAAATAGATGCTTCATATATTAACAAAAACAGTATTTACATCTAAGGGTTGTATAAAAGAATGAGCTGTACAGCAGTATTTATAATGACAATCACAACTTTGTCTTTAAAGCAACAAGGTGCAACTGACAGAGATGCAACAGAAACCATAATTTATAAAATTGCAATAACATCATGATCAGCTCAACAAAATGGGGGAATAAAGAAAAAAACCAGTCTGTTAATAAGTTATAACTGAAAAAGATACAGCAGAAATAGAATATCAGGTTCTTTCTTCTGACCTGTTATTTATCTGATATACTTGGCGTCGATGATTTCTGATTATCTAAGCCTCTGTTACCCCCCCCCCCCCCACCCCGTTTCGTTTCGGAAACGTTTGCGAAACGGAAACTCCTTCAAAATGTCCTAGAGATAAGTATACATGTTAACAATGTATCATTTCAATGAATTCAAAATATTTTGAGTGTTTTATCAGTTATACTTATCTCTTATGGTCTATGGAATACAATTTTAAAATGAGTACTATGCATATATATATATATATATATATATATATATATATATATATATATATATCTATATATATATATCTATATATATATATATATATCGTACTAATGTTTCCCGTAACGTTTTGTACCCAAGGGTTTTTGAAACTTGGTGTTTCCGCATTTCGTACCCGTTTCCATTTACTGGCAACATAGATTTAAGCAAGTAAGAATACTTTCAGTTTTTATACAACACACGCTTTTCTACTAGAAAATATGTTATATTATTGCAGAGATAAAAGCAAAGCCAGTTACATAGACCATACAACAAATCAAATTACCCAGTATCATTAAGAGGCATTAAGCTGTGTAATCTTGTTCTTACAATATATTCTATTTATGAAATGGTTACCATCTATTTTACCAAGGTTCATCCCTCAACCTTCCGTACCCCCTGGATACGTACCCGCTACAGATACGTCCCGGGTACAGTACTGATACGTCTTGGGTACGTTTTGACATATCCGGGACGTACCCGAGACCTATCAGTAGGGTTGGGCAGTGGGGGGGCTCTAAAAAAGTTTTTTTTAATTTTATTTTAACTCAAACAAAATTCAGTTTTTTTCAGGACTAGACTAGGAAGGCATGGAAACCACAAGGGAACAAGGAGATTGTTTAAAATCTCTCTAGTTTATTGAAGAGAAAATATTCTAATGATATCAAGTCTTCAAGTCTTCATTGATCAACCATTCAAGGTTCAACACATTCATCAAGCCGGAAGCCCTCAAGTTTAGAGGCATTGGACCATTGGGCAAATTGTATTTGAAATTTGGATGTAATCATCATTTTGAATATAAATGTTAATATTCAACATTTTCATTGTCCAATGCAATGTGTTTAGTATTTCAAAGTTTCATTTGTTATTACTTGTACAATTTGTTTATAGCTAATTTTTCAAGTACTATATATATATAGATTTACGCCACCATCCCTCCGCCCCACTACCTTCCCTCCGCCGTCCCCAAACCTAGGCCCTTCTTTCCCCCATCTCCGAGACCCTGTCCCCCATTCTGAGACTCTGTGGAACTACTGCAAAACATTTCGGTAGGATTATCTATCAAACTCTAAATAGTCTAATGGAACACTCGACCTAAAAGAAAATGTTTTAATCTAGGTATGACCTCCAATCTTTATCTAGGAATTTTGGACTCATTATCGTAAGATGTTTCCCCTTTGGATTTGTTAAAACTTCTTTAAGCAATTAAATGTTTGTCTTGAGCAGCTATTTGACCACCAATTTACCAATATAGGAGTATGTAGATATTGAACCAAGCAAAGAGATCCTAGTTATCTCTATAAACCTTTAGGAGAGTGAGACAAGGCTTAATGTCTATGTTTTCAAAAATAAGTCTAGAGATGCGCTACAGTTTAGCTGTAGATTAATGCTAACCATCATCTAGCCTGGGTATTTTGTAAAAGAAACTCTTCATTGCTTATTCTTGAAACTAAATGATGAATACACTTGGTAATGAGAGGGCGCCCCTGTATGACCAGTATAAGATAATCTTTTACTTATTTCAAAACTTAGATAGACCACGAGATAGTACGAACAATGCACACACAGATCTAACAATTAAGAAACTCCAAGCAGCAGTACGTGAGAAACCATTTCGGGATGAAAACCATTGACGTAAAGGGTCGCTTGGAATCTAGACTGTCCCAATCCAGTCATAAAATGAATCAAAGTCTCTTACTTGAAATTTGTAGGCACTAACCCACTAGAAGACCAATCCCCAGTCTTCTAGATGCATGGCCAACGGTGTAGCAATGAGATCACCAGTATAGTAGTCTCTCATGAAGTCGGCAAGCACCAACCTACTCAAAAAAAAACTCTTTTCAAGTGCTCTGATAAGTTAAATAGACCTAACACTATCACATAAAATCTGCCTTGAATGGATGGCCAATCTTATTTTTCTTGTCCTTGCTAGAAATTGGAGGCTTGCAGGAATCCCCAAAATTATGAATGGGATGTATGATTTGTTGGAAACTAGAACAGGAAAACCCGAGCAAACAACCTCTTTAAAAAGCTATATCTCCTTTTATGAGGCTTCTCATGTACACTTCATATTTTAGGGACCAATGACTTCTCCCATAGGGGCACTCACTTACTTCCCTTTTGCAACAATTAGATACTGGGTTGTAAAACCACGTCAATTGGCAGTAAATAGTGGTAACTAGCTTTAAATAGAGAGGGGTCTACTGCCATCACAATTCTTCAAAACGACACAGTAAACTTGTCATTTGGAGGTGTATCCCTTCTTAATGGTAGTGATCTTCCCTTGACAGTTTAATATGGTAAGATTCAAAAGAAAACTGATTCTTGTTCTGGACTAGCGAGGGTAGATGGCATACAGATGTCCCTTCAACGATCAGAGTAATGATTTGGCTTTGACGAGCAAATTCCTTTGACCAAGATCTGATGTCAATGCAATGCCCAAAAGGAGAACCTATTGTTTCGAGGATGTTGAAGGTTTCCTCATATCCATGGTATGTGTCTCAAACCCCATGGACACATCCATCCCATGATATTCTAGATCCCACGTCTTTGTTTATGTAGCAAAGTTCTTAGTTATCACAATTAGCCACTTAATTGTTCTTAATGGATATTAGTATATATTTCATTCCATTTATGAATATCTTCCACTGAAAAGTTCATTATGGACACTTAAAGTGTAAAATTTTGGAAGCCTAGCAGATGCCCAACCAGGTTGACTAGATAAGTGGCAAAAAGCTACAAACTGTCAGTTTCAAGGATTACCAAGAAAACTTAAGTTTGGAAGACTCGGTCAAAGTCTAAATATTTTACATGACATACACATGCAGCAAACCAAATACCTGCTGAGGATAGGTGTCACATCAATCTCCTTCGTTGGACTCTAACAGATAGCCATGATACTTTGCATGCACGACATAACTCCTACATTGCATTTGAAAATATATTTAGTCAGTTAATATACAGAAAGAAATTTTATTTCTTATGATGCTAAACAATCAGACAGCGACACTCATATCAACAAATTTAATAACACTGTAATCCAGTCTCCCAAACTCCACCTTCACAACACGGCCAGATCCTCTACATGTCATGCATGTTGATGCAAATGGAGGAATAGTAACCTGTGAAAATAATATGAATTAGTAGGGAAGAAATTAGGGCATGACCATAATCAAATAAATAAAATGCATGCAAATTCTTGGAAGTCCAAGGTTCAACCCATCAGGGTCCGTGATATAGGCAGCTGTACATACCAATGGTTCAGTTGCACAAGTGCTAGGGTACCACCGTACCCCTGATAATGTGGTTTAACCTAAAAGGCTAGCCGAGAGCTCATAAACTTCCAATGCCTCTAGCATGGTTGGACAAATTTGTGGACTGGTGATGCCCCTGGGGGGCTAGCCGCTGCCTTCTCCCTATGTAACCTCACCGAAAGAATAACCATCAAAGAACATCCAGAAAATTAAAATGCCAGAAATTCATGCTTTAAACAACACTTTTCATATCAACCACCCAAGACATACATGACCATTACCTAAAACATTTTTTTTCCTTTTGAGGAAGTTCAATTGCTATTGTATTCAGAAATTGCAGAAATTACATCTGAAGGTCAAACCCTCACCAGGAGTAAAAAGGGACTGCTGGTTTTGCTAATTACAAAAGATTTCGATGATAAAGATCTGTGAATTTCACCAACTACCTAGCAGAGTCCAAATATAAAAGCTACATTGAATATAGATCGGTACTACTATTAACAAGACCCACCCTAATTTACATTAAACCTAGAGAAGCTATATAATGACATCTTTGGTCCACTTCTAAATCACACTCTTTTTTCTCTCGCTGAATTCAAGTTTTATTAAACTAACATTTAACATTGTGAAGAACAAAGAGGCATCAAGGAACAACTTGAAGGAAGATTTTAGGAGGTGTTACTAAGAGCTAAAGAGCATCAAAGAGGAGTTTAAAAGCCAGATTTGGAAGGAGGGATCAACTTCAAGGAGGAAAAATCTGGCATTTTCAAGTTTTTTTAACCCTGAAAAAATGTTAATGTGATCAATGATCACAAATGATGTGTGAATAATGCACACATCATTCATGATCATTGATTATGATATCAATATGTAGTTTTAATTTAATAATTTTTAAACTCTACGTAAAGAAAATAATAAAATGTAACATTTCGTTTGCACTTTTTTTAATAAAAACTATATGTTATTTTTTTTAATTAAAAATATCATCCAAACTCTGTGTATGCTCTCACCTCATGCCTATACGGTGAACTTGGTGATCAAAAACAGAATATGATGCGTACAATTTTATTCTTTTTGCACCTATTTTTCAAAAAAAAATTTTTTTTTTGGTTTTTTTTAAATTAAAAAATCCGAACTCTGTGTATGCTCTCACCTCACACCTATACAATGAACTTGGTGATCAAAAGTTTCAGAATTGGATGCATAGGGTTAATAATTCTTTCAAAGCTATTTCTTTTTGCTATTTTTTTTAAAAGTTTTCCTTTACCTAAAATGCTTTTTTAAAATTAATAAAATCTAAACTCTATGTATGCTCTCACCTCGCACCTATACATGAACTTGGTGATTAAAAACAGAATAAATTCATAGGATGCTATTTTAAAAAGGGTTTAATTACGTTGCTCTCACCTCGCACCTATACAGTTTGATTAAATAAGTTTCAATTCTTTTGCTGTTTTTTTTATTTTACTTTTTTTTAATTAAAAAATCCGAACATTGTGTATGCTCTCACCTCGTGCCTATACGGTGAACTTGGTGATCAAAAGCAGAATATGATATGTAGGGTGTAGTTTTATTTATTGTTTTCTAAGTTTTTTGTTTTTATTTTTCATTGTAGGTTTGAACTTTGAGTCTTTGAGATATAAAAACATAAATGGCATCCAGTTCAGCTTCAGGGGGAGGGCATGGGGAAGCAAGCCAAAGGGAGGGGGTGGATCCCACAAAACAAGATCCTAAAGCTCCTCTTTGGAGACATGTGCAAGTGTTGGAGTACCTTGTTGGCAGTGGCTCTCAATCTTGGATATGCAATCATTGCAATATGCATTTCAAGTCCTCATATACCCGACTCAAAGCTCATTTAATGGGGCTAACGGGAACACGGATTAGAAAATGTTCCAAGGTTGAAAAGACACAAATTTTGGCGTACATGAAAGAGCAAGAGGAGGTTGGCTTGCAAGCTGCAAGAGCTAGATCTAAAACCATTCCTTTGCAAAGGAAGGGTTCAGGAAAACCACCCACCCCATCAAACCATCCTTTCATTCAAACTCCAACCCAACCACTTGAAGTTGAAACTCCCTTAGAGGAAGAGAGCTCCTCACGAAAGAGAACAAAAGGTCCATTAGAACAAGCATTTGCAAATGAGAAAAGGGAAATTGTTGATGAGTTGGTTGCTCGATGCATTTATGCATGTGGGCTGCCCTTCAATGTGTTGCGGTCACCATATTGGCAACAAATGGTGAGAGGTATTAATGAGGCACCACAATGGTACAAAAGCGTTGGTTATGAGAATATTTTTAGAACATTCATTGTTGGTGAAAGAAAGTGGACAATTTACATACTTCAAGCTCTTGCAAGATGGAATAGTTATGGCCAATTAAAATCTGATCTATGAAATAGTTTCATAGGTCAAAGACTTGTTACCATATTTTCCAATTAGCGCCAAGAAGTTCAGTTCTATGGCTAGAAGTGCTAAAAATAGTTGGCTAAAAATAGGTTTTGGCAAATAGCATGCAGACCACAAAAAAAAAAATATGCAAAAACTTGCAATTTCGGCCAAGTGCTAAAAATCTTGACCTAAACTTTGATTAAACTATTTTTAGGAGCCAAAAGTGCATCAATTTTGATCATGGATAAAGCTTAATTTTTATTAAATTCATAGCAAGTATTAACTCCAAATAGAAATTGGCTATATAATGATTGTGAGAAGTGCTTTGGATAATACAGGATAACAACTCCAGTCCTTTGAATTGAAGTTATTAACAAAAATGCTATAGGGTGATAAAGCATAACATATTTCTTTATACTAAGCATATTTCTTATGCACCGAGTTTTGGCTGAGTTTTAGCATTGAATAACTTGATTTTGGCACCAAGGATGGGATACATGTGTTTTTATTAATCTTTAATGATAAAGATGCAACAATGGACTCTATGAAGGACTGAATTTGGTGCCAAAAAGGAGGAAAAATAAGAGGAAATTTAAACCAAATAGCAGACAAGCTATAAATTTGGAAGGCACTAACCTATGTAGGTTGAGATTCTATTGTAAAAACATCATATGAGAGCAACACTTGGGCTGACTGGCTCTGGTTTTAGAGCTAATTGTAGATTGCAAATTTAAGGAGTAATAAAATCCATTTTTTTGCCGTTATCATAGAATGGCGTTGGTTTTCTGATTTGAGTCTAAATACAAAGTGTTTAATAGGATTTAGGACTGAGAACTAAACCTTAGTGTGGAAATAGCTCCCTCAAAAAACCGCTGAACTTCTGGACGCAATTTTTAGACCCAATGGGCCAAACTCCAACCTTTTAATTCATGAGCCTCTAAATATTTCGGCTTAGAGTATTGATGCAGGTGGTTTTGGAATCTTTGAAGAATCTAACCTGTTTGTGCAAAGGTATACATGCATGTGTTAATTTACTGATTTGTAGGTTGATTTTACACTTAAAATTCCCAATTCCCAGCTGAATTCCCTTCTTTATTTTGGAAGAAATTTAGCCCTAAAGGAATTACTTGTTAAATATTAAATCGTTTGAAAAATATCTGATTTAGCAATGTCAACTGATTCACAAGGGAACCAACCCTCACCATTTTATACAAATGTTGATATCAGACAATAGGACATACCTAAAGCTTTGAGGTGTTCCAATAATTGTCAATGGTAGCGAAATGGGGACACATACATTCTCTATTAGGATGCAACTTCTAGGTGATTCATATGACTCAGGGGTATCTATTATTTCAGATGGATGGAAAGATGCTTGAAATAGACCCCTAATCAACATTGTTGCAGTGTGCCCTAAATGGGCAATGTTCTTAAAGGCCATTGATTGTGAGGGCGAAGTGAAAGATGCACAATTTATTGCTAATATTTTGATTGAGGCTATTGAGTCGGTGGGCCCTCAAAATATTGTCCAAGTCATCACGGACAATGCAAAAAATTGTAGAGCAACTGGGTTGATTGTAGAGGGGAGATATGAGCACATATTTTGGACACCTTGTGCAGTACACTCCTTGAATTTGATGCTGTAGAAGATTGGCAGAATCCCATAGATAGAGGAGATTTATACGGAGGCAAATGAGATTTAGATGTTTGTCACAAATCATCATGTCCCAGGCTATCTTTAGGAGGTTCTCAAGGTTGGAGTTGTTGAAGGTAAGGGAACAATTTACTAGTTTCTAATTTTTTATTTTCTAACTTTCTATGAAATTATCAATTGAATTTCTTTTAAATTTAATTTTATACTTTATTAACTTGTTTTAATTTATTTTAATAGGTTGTTGAAACAAGATTTGCCTCTCACATACTTGTCTTGAGATGACTTGTGAAGGTAAAACAAGCCTTAAGCAGTATGGTGATTGATGATGTTTGGTTCGTGTGGAGGCAAGGAAACACAGAACAAGCCATCAAGATAAAATCATTGATACTTGATGATGATTGGTGGGCAAAGGTTGAATACTTGCTCAGTTTTACTGAGCCTATTTTATCCATGATTAGATATGCAAACAAAGATCACGCTTGCATAGGGGAAATCTATGATGGCATTGACTCTATGCTTGAAAAAATTAGAGACATCATACAAAAGAAAGAGCAAGATCCTGAAGAAATCTTCTACAATCAAGTTAAAAGCATGATCATGAGGTGGAATAAAATGACCACCCCATTGCATCTCCTTGCCTATGCCTTGATTCCCAAATATCATAGCATTGAAATACTTGGGCTACCTGATAGGCAACCACCATATAATGACCAAGAAGTTGCAAATGGAACTAAGACAACATTTTGGAGGCTTTTTCCTGATCCAACTATAGCTAGTGTGGTTTGTTATGAAATGGGAATCTTTGTCTCTGCGTCTAATGGTAGCATGGGTGAAATGGAGGCATTATGTGACAAGTACAACATGACCCCAGTCATGTGGTGGTATGTACATGGCCATGATGCCAAGCACCTACAACTTGTTGCCATTAAAATCCTCTCATAGGTATAAAATATTAAAATGAAATCAAAAGTTTGTTGTTTATTAATTAAATTTTTTTGTTCTTAGTAAAATTAATATTATTACTAATTGGAAATTTCTAACAACTTTTTTTTGTAATAGGTGGCTAGTAATTCTTCAGCAGAGCGGAATTGGAGTACATATACCTTCATCCACTCAGCCAAAAGGAACAAGTTAGCATCTAAGAAGGATGAGGATTTAGTGTATGTACATTCCAATTTGCGCATCCTATCACACAAGACTGAAGGCTATATTAGAGGTCCCAACAAACTTTGGGATATTGATCCTGAGGCTAGTGACTTTGATGTTTTTGCTGCTACTCTTGGCCAACTTTCATTACTTGGTATTGATGATGAAGATCCGGGAAGTTCTACACAAGGGATGGATAGTGGAGCTAGTGGGAGTGGAGCTATCAGTGGTATTCATGGAGATGATTATGAGGAAAATCTAGATGATATATTCTAGAATCTAGATTATAATCATGTATATATTATATATGAAACATTGACATTGTAACCATGTTGAATGATGAATCTTTAGAACTTCAATGAATACAAAATATTTTGAGTGCTTTATCAGTTATCTCTTATGGTCCATGGACTAAAATTTTGAAAATGAGTACTATGCACATATATATATATATATATATATAAATTTTAATTTTAATTTTTTTATAATATATTGTATATGAATGTTTCCGCAACATTTCGTACCCAAGTTTTTTTTGAAAATCAGCATTTCCGTGTTTCGGACCGTACCCATACCCGTTTCCTGGCAACATAGTTCTTGAGATTATAAATGAAAAGAACCACAATACAGCGCATGTACAAAAGTTTTAAATTTTCATGGAGTCAATTTTTCTCATAATGCGTGAAGAAACTGATTCAAACCTTGGATGTAGATTTGGACTTTGACTTTGACTTCCAATATTTTTCAGACTTTACATAGTTAAAGGATCCTTCAAATTTGTAGAAACATGTTACCTTGTTAATAGTGATGCCAATAGAAACCTGCAATGACTTCTTTCCTCATAAATGCAACAAAAAAAATGCTATCACCAAAAAATGTAAGCATTCCAATTTTTTAAGAAGGATATAAAGAAAATTGGAGAATAACATCTAATAAATTTGGCAATCAGCTCAAATTCATAACAAGATTGCCTTTCTCTATTTCATGGTCTATCTCCTACTTCTTTATATTAAGCTTCAAATCATCATTACAACCGTCCACTTTACCAAAATTTACAATCATATCAACAATTCTTCACCAAAGCAAGCATATTTAAGAAGACAACTTAGATTACAGATTGTAAAGGGCTAGAAATTAACAGTTAGCAACCAGCACACTAAGATGAAACCAAACACCTTATTTCCATAGAAAAGGATTAACCTAATACATTTGTGTTTTTCAACAACCATATTAATGCATGATCCTGCAATGAAATGGATGTTCCAAATATGAGCAACAATCCATAGTAGAAAAAACATTTTGGCAAATAATCGTTTTTCCAAAAGTATTAAGTTTTTTTTCAAAAAATCACAATTAATTAGAAAAACTGAAAAACGTTAAAACCACTCTCTTCTCTACAATTTGTAGATGACTCCTCTATGATGGGCAGCGCTACTGTGGCTGAAACCAAACAAAATCATATGATTATCCATTCCTTTTCTTTGGCCACTGGTAAGCTAATAAACAATAGAAAATCCAATATCTTCTTTTCCATTGTTCGGAGCAGCAACAAGATCAGATTCTACATATTCTCCAATTCCAGAAAGGAACTTTCCCTCTCTGATATCTGGGTGTTCCTTTATCTCCTAGAAAGCTCGGGGATTGGCAATGGCTAGTGGACAGAGTGGAACAGAAATTACAGAAATGGACAAATAAGTGGTTATCTACAGGTGGAAGGATGACTCTCATCAAATCAGTTCTTCAAGCTATGCCGATTTATGTTGCTTCTGTAGTAAACATTCTGGCTGCCATCCTAAAAAAATAGATTCTCTTTGTCAGAGGTTCCTTTGGAGTGGGACTCAGGAAAAGAAAAAGTGGTCTTTGATTAAAAGGACATCTCTTTGTAAATCCAAAGGAGAAGGGGCATTAGGATTTAGATCCTATGTTCACCAGAATACAGCCTTAGCAGCAAAACTATAGTGGAGACTTATTGTTTATCTTGATGACTTGTGGGCTACAAATTTCGGTGGCAAATATGGGGAAAACAGCAGTCCTGAAAAGATTATTAGAACAGCTCTTCCCAGCAACGGTTCTCTGGCATTACAATTCATCAAAAGAGGAGAAAATTTGATCAAAAAACAGTTGCTTTGGATTGTTCATAATGGCCAATTGGCGAATTTCTGGACTGATTCTTGGGACGGAAAACCTCCAATTATCTCCCTCTTTCCTCAGCTTAAATCAATTATGGATCTTATGCCCCCAAGGCTGGTTCAAGATATCAAAGTATATTAAATCCATCATTCGACCTTGGGGAGTGGATAGTGGCTGGATTCCTATCAGTGAATGGCCTATTACGATTGCCCAAGACCAACAGATATTGTTGAATCAGATTTTGAAGGATCGTACTCTTCTCTCCTCCTCTAAGACTGATGAAATTGGTTGTGGATGCAGCCCATCAGGAAAGTATGAAGTTTCCTCAGGATATTCTTTTTTAATGAAAACACAACCACATCCAGATCAAACCTTGTTTAAGCATATATGGCAATCAGGTTATGGCCCAAGGTGAGTTTCTTCCTTTGGCTTCTCACACATAAAAGGCTCCTAACTGGTGAAAGGCTTAAAAAAAGAGGTCTTAACGGCCCATTTAGATATGAGCTTTGCACTCAAGCTGAGGAAACCATGGAGCATCTTTTTTTGCCATTGCCCATGGGTTTCTTCATTATGGCAACATTTGGCTTTGGTGCTTAGGCTTCAATGGATTGAATGTGAATCACTAGGAAATCTTTTCAGCACATGGAAAGGAGCCATACCTAAAGGTCAAAATCTGATTCCAGTTATGTGGAGTGGAATTTCCCTCCTATTATGGAATACATGGAAGGAAAGAAACTATAGAATTTTCCGACAAACCAGCAGAGAAGCCATGTTTGTTTGGGAAAGAATTAAATTCAATTTCATAGAAAGTCTAAAGCATAAGATCTCGCTTCCAGCTCAGTCAACTCCACAGTGGGATCATATTTACAAACAACTGTTCTTTGGACCCCAAGGAAAGTTCAATGCCTCGCTTTCATGCAAAAAGCATTACACATAATACTGTTTTAGACAAGGATATAGTTGATTATCATGGTATTTTCTATACTGATGAAGCTTCTAGGGGAAATCCTGGGAAAACTGCCATGGGTGGAATTGGGCGTAATGGACAAGGAGAGGTATGCTTTATCTTTGCGGAAAGCATGGGTATATCTACGAATAATCTGGCTGAAATAACAGCTATTCGTAGAGGCATGAAAGAAGCTATCAAAGTTGGATGGAAAAAGATCAAAGTTCAATCTGATTCCAAAATTATGATGAATTTACTTATCAGCCCTAACAGAGGATACCCTTCTAATTGGAGACTTGCTAAAGAACTACATCAAATCCACAAATTGAAGCATAATTTCAGTCATATTAGGTTCAGACATATTCCTCGACAGCAAAACAAAGTTGCGGATGGATTAGCAAATTGGGCCTTGGACAACAATGATATCCTTTGTTATGGAACACTTCCTTTATGGTGGCCCACCAAGATTCAAGATGATCTTAGGAATATTCTTAATTTAGATTTTGCTTGATTAATAGGAATCTCGATTGTGTATTGTTTATAAGGATACTGATATGGCTAACAGCTTTCATGCTTGGCATGGACGACTTTGTACATAACTTTTTTTGTCTAATATAAGGTGGCGTTTTTTTTTTTTAACACCAAAAAAAATGCAAAAAAAGACCCTTTTTTTATTTTAAAGGCATTTCCATTGCATTGAGATACATATTAGGCATTTTGATAGCTTAGAGAATAGATGCAAGTTATGAGAGATAGATAAATGAGATTGTTTGCCATCAAAATCAACAAAATGTTTTCTTTCATTAATCTCTATATTGTTCAATAACAGTACATTACAAAAAAAGCAAGGGATCCAATGGCAAGGTAAACTAGTGATCAGTATTCAGCACATGTATATGTTGAAGCTCTAGTGTCAGATCCTCTCCTTATTTGTGAGATGAAATCGTTGTCATACCCACATTCCTCCAATATGTCCAAATATTTTTCATCTAAAGTAAGTTCATCGTCATTTTCGAGCCATTCGTGTTCAAGATCAATTTTGGCAAGGACAATCGGTCAGTCTTCCTCGTTGGTACCTAACATTATCAAATAGAATGCATATGTTAGTAATTTTGGAGAATAATGTTTCCTAACCTTTCTTAACCTTGGCATGTGAATTGAGAACTTTAATATACAACCTTTCCTAACCTTGCACTTTTTTTATTTTTAGGTAAAGATTGTGGTAGACAATCACCAAATCATTCATCTATTTTTCAATGAATCAATTGCACTTTTTGGAAAGTATATGCTGAAACACACTCGCAAGCGGATGAACTACATGACTGGTTCGAATTGCATATTACCATCCATCAAAGGTGTTTGGTTTCTTTGCCAAAAAAATCCCACCATTGTACTACAAAAACACCGTGTATCAACATTGTAACATGCACACTTTAATCAAAATTTAACACCTTTACCGTACGTGTGTAAAAAAAAATGTCTAACTAGTTTGAAGGTCTTCATTCTTGTGATGGTTGACTTACTGGAGAAGAAACCACTTGCCTGCTTGTGTATCAACAACTCTCCCATAGTTGCCTCTAATTCTTGTTTGGGAAACATTGCCTCCGTGCACTTAAATAGGTCCTTTGTGACCTCTGCATCGTCTTCAAATGAGTTGCTAAAAAACATCCAAAAATATCCAACAACAAGGAAGGGGAGAATGCATTTTTCGATCACATAAGTTATCTACTATTTCCCATAATGGCATGTACTTGGCCCTTTTATTCCCCAATCTGCTCATAGTAGCCTCTTTGGCCCTATCCACGGCCTCATACAGATAACCCACAAGGGATTTATCCTTATCGACGAGTCTCAATACTCGAACTAGAGGCTCAAAGAATAGGACAATTTACTTTGCCTCTTCCCGAAAAGACAATGAGAAATCAAACGCACCCACATTTCTACCATCCATATGTTTTGCAAACGAAGAGTCCACCCACTCAGTTGAAACAAACATTCGTTTTAAACTCACTTTTTGTTGGCACAGAATCTGCAATGCAAGGAAGTGGGTTGCAAATCTTGTCACCTATGGCTGAAGAAGTTCCTTTCCATCAGTGAATGTGTGCATCATACTGAGCACCCTTGTGTGATTGTTTATGAAATTGGTAATTGTGCAGACCTTTTACAAAACCTTTTTCACACATGTAATTATTTGTCCTCCAAAGGCCAAATCAAGACAATGTGCCACACATGGAGTCCAAAACATAGTTTCATATAAATCTATAAGAAGCAGTGTTAAGTAGGGATGCACCACCCCCCCCCCCCCGAAAACCAAGTGCCCGAGACATCTTTGACATCCTGGGGACATCAAGACAGGGGGAAATGTCCCCCCCCCACGTTGCCAAAAGGGCGGAAAAGGAAGGGGACGTCCCTAAATATCACAAGACATTTTGGTGACATCCCCCTTTTTGGGTGGGGGACGTGTGGGTTGTCCCGAGGACGTCTGATTTTTCCATTTTTTTATTTAAATAGTTTTTGTAATTAATTTCTTGGTTGTTTTCTCTTTAAAAACTGATTTTTAAATTGTATTCTCGTAGTATAAGATTGTTTTTGGAAGCCACTTATCTTTATTCAGAAAAAAAGAAGTTTGTATGTATAAATCTAATAAAAATTCACTTTGGAAGCTCCAATAACTTAAAAAGTTTGAATGTACATTTCTATATGAAGAGAAAGGTTGCATAGATAATAAAGTCAGTAAGGCATAGATCAAAATGTTTACTGGTTAACCATAACCCAACTATATTGCATTACAAAGACATTAAGAATCAAGAGTGATATATGAATACAGAAATTTTTTAGCACAAATGCACATGGACTATCACAAATTGTTATTCATAAAAATTTAAGAAAAATTATTGTATATTTTTAATATTTATTATTTTAATTGTCGTCTCGAAATTTTGGAAATTTTTTGCCATCCCAAAGTCTTAGGTAACATTGATAAGAAGCCTCCCAACAACCACGCATACAACATTTTGTTTAAAAACAAAAAGGATTTCATATTAAATGGTAGTAAAATTTACATATTTGACTATGTTAAACCTAGAAACTATTAATCCAAGCAGTAGCATTATATACAAAAGTAAAGCAGTTGCAATCATCATAGCAAGGAATCAAGATTGAGAATGTATCTTATGTATTCTTGTATCTGATTGGACCACCATGTAGGAGGCACACAATAACACTGGATATCCTTATTGTCAAGAGCCCAATTAGCCAAACCATCTGCAATTTTATTTCTATCCCAAGGAATGTGTACAAATTGCGCATCTAGAAAATTTTCCTACAATCTTTCAATCTTCCAATTTCTTTGGCTATTCGCAAATTTGGAGGAGGATTGGCTCTTCTATCAGATAATACCTTGATTACAATTTGAGAGTTTGGCCGAATTTGAATTTTCAGCCACCCACTCTTAACAATCTTTTGCATGCCTTTATAGACCGCTTTCAACTCTGTTATATTATTGGTAGTAACACCCAAATTTATAACAAAAAGGAATTACACATCACCCTCGTGATTTCTACCAATGCCTCCCATAGCAGCACTGCCTGGATTACCTCTGGAAGCACCATCCGTGTTTAGTTGTCCATAACCCAAAGGAATCGCCTTGGCTTGAGTGTAATGAATTGGACCACATTTTGTGGCCACACCTTAATGACAACCTCATCAAATAGATAAAAGAGTGTCTCGCCCAATTTTATCATGTCAAATGCATCGACAGTCTTAAGAAAAATTGTGTCAATGTCACACAACACAAAAAAGTTGATGAGTGTGTGGTTTCTTCTATCCATCCATCCATCTAACATGATAGTGCAATCTATTTTTTGCCATTCCTTGCGATGTTCCAAGAACATCGCTTAAATCTTGTACAACATCCTTTAGCAAATTAACCCACAAAGCCTTGTATGATGGGGCTTTGAACCCAAGACCTGCAACTGTAATTACATCCACCATACTTTGTCAGTATGGAAATTTGGCCACATTAAACAGCAAGCTAGAATAGTACCAAAAGTTGGAAATTCAATTCATTCCCTGTCTGTGAAGAATCTTTTTCCAACTTATACTCTTTGGCAAGGTTTGCGCTTCAAGTGTAGTGTGAGGGCTAAAGAACAGATGGGCAAATTAGGAGTTTTCACCAACGCTCTGGGACTAGGTCCCTCTGCTTAGGAATGGGGCAACTCCATTTATTGAAAACAAGAAATATATACACTACTCTAACCATCGTGGGTGGCCTTTCGACCGGGGATCACATAGGAATACTCCACTAAACCCGTGTGCAAAAAGGAGGTGGAGGAAAGGTGTGTGTATGGAGAGAGGGGAGAAAGTGAGAAGGGGGTTTTACTCAATAAATAGCAAGCTGAGTTTATTGACATAAAACCAGAATATTTCCAAGTTAACAATGAGAAGACACCATGTCAAGGAAAGAGGAACAAAACACAAGTAAATCCAAGTTTATTTGCATAATATTGCACAAGTAACCATGCTCATGGAGTAAAGTTGAGATGGAGAGGAAAACATAAGACAAGGAGATAGAAGAATTGTAGTTTCTTGCTTGTAGTAAGACAATGGGAGCTATCAACCAAGAAAAACTAACCCTTTGGAATGGAGAAGCCATTCCAATTTATAGCTTTACAATTTGTCTCTTCATCTACCCCCACATGACCTTTCATAGTCCCACCACTTGTGACCTTTCACATTCCTCTAGGAAAGAAAAATAAGCCCCTTTCTTATTAATGAAAAGGGGACTTTTACAATGAAAAATTACAATGGTCACTTAAGTGAATAGGACGAAAGAGCCATAAAGTACAATTTACAATGGAGAATTAGAAAGTAGAGAGAGAGAACGGAGAGAGAAGAGATGTGGAATGAAGAAGGATGAAGAAGCTCTGAGTTACTTTGTAGAGATGCACTCCAGTGAACTCCTGATCCTTTGACCACTTCCTGAACTTGATGAAGCCTCCTAGTGCACTCAGTCTTTCACAAACCTCCTCTTTGGGGACTCCTCTGAATGATCAACTTCTGTAGCTCGATCAGGTACCTTGAGAGAAGGAGTGAGAAGCCCATGATCAGTAGACCACTGAAACCAAGAGAAAAGCCTTCTTCCACTTGAACCAACCTTCCAATCTCTGAAACACTGCCATGTCTCTCTGATCTTTCTTGCATTTGATGCACCTGGTGTGCACAATGAGACAACTTGCTCGCATGGGGTGATCTTGGTGATCCTGTCACCAAATGACCATGGTGACCTGTGAGACACAATGAAGTACAAGACCAAATCCTCTGATCTGAGATGGGTGAAGGAGAGAGACTGAATGAAGAATGCTTCCAACTTTTGATCAATCCATCTGATGAGATGAGAATCACTTTGAGACCAATTTTAGGGAACCAAGAGGGCTTCCCTTCCGCCTGAGCCACAATTCAATTGTCGATCCTTTGCAAGTATGAACTTGTCCATGTCCATTCCTGTGAGGCAAGCTCCTGAGAGGTGATCACCACATTGTTACAGGTGGGGATTTGCAAGCATTGAGAAAGACCATTCAGAATGAGGATTGCCAGAATTGGATTGTCGTTCACCAGAGATGTTTTTGAAACTGGGTCACAATGTGCACAACTTAACTAGCTTTGTGTTTTGCAGGTGACCATTTCTTCTGCATGAGAGGCTCAACATCCTTCCATTTCTTAACCAATATCCACACACTTAATATTTTTTGTAATCCTTATTTTGAGCAGTCCATTTTAGTTATCAGTTGCTTAATTTGGTAAACTTTTGAATTTCCCTGATGTTCAAAGGGAATGACAACTCTGAAAATGAATTGTTTGCAACACTTACTATTTATAGGTAGTGAGGCTTAGGAAGGCTTACTATTTTTAGAAGTGGGTCTTCCTCGGTGTCAGAATGGAATGAAAGTGGTCTCAAACATTTTTGTTTTGCAATGTGAGGCTTTGCTCCAAATTTCAAAGGATTTCAATTGGTTTTTTGTAGATCTGAGAAAACATATTTTTTGGCTGAATATTTCAAATGGCTGTAGAAAATGATACAAAACATCAATAAAATCATGCAAATACTCTTCTTAAAGGCATTTTTGCAAGGAAGCTACAGTCAAAATCTCATGGCAAATGGACATGGGGTTTGGGAGATATGAGCAAAAAGGGTTTTGGCATGGAGGATGTCTGAAGAAATTTTGGCAGCATAACAACACTACAACAACAATGGGGGAAGAGAAAATCACAATGAGGCATACAAAAAATGGCTAAGTATGAAGTTATACCTCTTTCAAATTCGTTTTCCCTCTCACTAGCTCCATTTAACTCACCTTAAACCCAAACTAGCTAACCCAGGTCTGGTGGAGGTTAGAGGTGTGGTTGCACCCTAAAAAATAGGGGACAAAGGGACAAAGGGACATCAACCTCTCCAAAATGTGCCATGGGTGAGGCTCTCATGAGGAGGGGGCCAGATTTTGTGAAAATGGTGAGTTATTAACACTTTTCTAACACCCAAGTTGTCATCATTTTAAGTGACGAAAAGTTGCCTCCATAGGGGGAGCACATTTTTGTGTCCCCCATGTCCCCTTAGCTGTTGGGAAAAGGGAAAAAGGGACATCAAGCCTCCAAAAGGCCACCATGGGTCTATCTGTCATGAAAAAGTGGTCAAACATCAAGTTAGGTGAGTTTATAACATCTTCTAACCACTTAAGTTGTCACTTTAAGTGACGCAACCAACTCCTCCATAGGGGGAGAAAAATTTGGTGTCCCCCATGTCCCCTTGCACCAAGTGAAAAAAGGGACAAGGGACATCCATGCTCCAAAACTGCTCAAAGCTGATTGGTTGTGCTGATGTCATCAAACTCAACGTGAAAATAGACTAAGGAGTGGATTTTTCAGGCCCGAGAGCAAGACATGGAGTTTGGAGGGCCAACCTTATATGATTTTGACTCCAAAGGACCCACTGAGTCCATTCCCACCATTTTCAAGACTTGATTCAGCTTGCAATTTTCCTTTTCAGTCCACTTTCCACTTTTGCCTACGTGCGTGCGCCAGTAAGCTGAGTTGCCACCGGAGTCCAGAATGAGTATGAACAAATCCAACACATGTACCATGAGGAGGGTCCAATGTACTCCACTTTGACCTTTGGTTAGGCTCCTAACTCTTCCTGAGGTGTCTGAAACCCTTGAGCAAGTTCCACCTTGTAGAAAGACTCTTTGTTGCACTGATGGACAAGTTTTCACATTTTTATAATCCTAAAATTATATCTTGATTATTGCACCATGAAGTAGGCTCTGTCATCTTTCCAATGCCTGTGATATGGCTTCCCAAGACCTCCTGAGGCTTCTGAAACCCTTCGAACAAGGTGACTAGCTCCTTTGAAACATGCTTTTCCCAGTGCCTTGCCCAAAAAGACCCGGTTTTGCTTGAAAGTTTCCTGACCTCTCATGGCTCCACAGAAACTTCCTAAACTGCCTTGGATCATCTTATTACTCTCCTACACAACCTCCAGATGGGTTGTGCCCTTGCAGTTAGCTTTCGGAGGATGTCCTCTTGTGACAAAATGACCAAAAATAGCCCTTTTGAAGCCTCCAAGAGCATTGTTCTTTCTTAGATCTCAGTACCTTCATGAATCAAGCTAGGTACACTTCTTGCACAAGAAACACACTTGAAAATCATGTTAGCATGTTCCTCTTGACTAGAATGAGGGTGACACATTTGAAATTTTAGTTGGAGGAAAGGTTTACATTGACCAGGAAAGGGAATTTCAAATGTGGGTTTGGTTGTCATGACCAAAATTTTAAATTAATTTACATTTGACAATAATGTAATTAATTGTTTACAACACATATTTTATTATCCTATGTCACATATAATCCATGCAAATATCTTTCTCACACTATAACATGATATTCAAATTCACCCCCTTAGTGTGCATAAAAAAATGGGGTTTAGCTCACTGGAAACATTGAAGGTGTCCAATAGCCCCTACTGGATACCAAAAGAAACCCTTATCACTCCATCTTCATCGACTGATCACCTTCAATGAAGTACTTTCCACCGATAGCCAAATTGCCCAATATAGATGACCGTACTACATACTCAAAGGTACGTGGTAGATGTAATGCCCCTATTAAGCTGACCTCTCAATATACCATGCCTCTTGATATCCAAACCTTCTTATATATCTCAGGAACTGTTGTTAGTCTACTGTGAACACGTGGAAAATGATAATACGTGGAAGAGAGATGTACATAAGAGTAGGGTGATACGTGAGAGTAGAGTGGCACAAAACAAATGGCACACTGAAAGGTTTTGATTGTCTAATGGCTACCACTCACTTAAAAGGTGGCTCAAAGCTTGTAGGCATTGAGAGTTCGTCTGACATTGCGATCCTCCTTGCGTCGGGTTTACATCCTTCGACATATCCAAAGAAGAGAGAGAAGTCTAGATAAGAAAATGTTTTAGGAGATGAAATTTCTTTGTTTTTTGTTAGGCTCCCAATATAGTTTTTTACGTTCCTAGAAGGGCTTTCTGATTAGTACATACATCATAAAGCAATCCTGAGAACATTTACCATAAAGTAATATAGAACATTTACCATGTGAGTAATATAGAACAATTTCATACATTTTTGTCTTCTTATTTGAAAACATTTCAATTTTTTCAAAAACATACTAACCTCAACCTGTCATTCATCAGTCATTTAGGCTTAGGGTTAAGGGTAGGGTATGTAAATTTGTGTTTAGATTAAAAGTAGAAGACTTTAAATTATTTACAAAATTTAGTACACCCTCCTAGGTGCTATTAAATATTTAAACTTTTAGTCTTCATAAATCTGTAAACATTTCGATTTTAATTTCAAAGCTAGTTGAACCCTAAGCAAAGAATAAAAAACAATACTTAGGGTTATGATTACCATTTTTGATTTAGAAGATCTTCAACATTTCCATTTTAACACACCAACCCGTAAAGCGTTGCTTTTCACTAATCATTTGTAAACATTTCAGCTTCAGATAACCAAACAATTTGTTAGTGTTAGATTTAGGGTTATGTTTAGCATGTATTCAATTTTGTTATAACCTATGTAGATAGTCTAATTTATAAACATTTTGATTATTTTCAAAAAATCCTTAAGGCACTCTGAAAAATCTTTTTTAGAGTTAGCTAGGGTGTAATATATTTATTTATGGTGACCTAAAATTGGCTTAAAACCTACATAAATTTTTAATATTTCAATTAAAAAAACCCTATAGTTGCCACGCTAGAAACCTCTTGTTTAGGGTTCAATCAGATTTAATTATAATCCAATTTTGTACAATCTACAATAGTACAAATCTTCTAAATTTGTACTTTAAAATTTTATATAGAATACCTTTGAACCTCCAAGCAAGCCAAGACTTTGTATTAACAATTCAATCATTATTGGAAATTGGAGAAACCTAGGTTGGTCAATCTAGTTAGAAGAATTGATATGCTGAATTTGATAGCTACATAGTGAAATGCGTATTTCTTCAAAAATACGAACTGGGTTCTGCTGAACTTTTTTTGTTGTTTGCTTCTTGACAAACACTTGGTTTTGTGTACAAAATTATAAAAAAAACCCAAATCCGGAAATAAAATATAGAACCTATTCTTTGAGACGGATTTGATGGTAAGAAAACACTGAAATTTTCCGCATGGAGACCTGCTCTGGTGCCAAAAGAAAATACTATATCATAATTGCATAAATTAAATTCGAAATCTTACACTTTTATTCTTGTTATTACATCCATTTAAATATGAGATGTTGTTCGGTATATTTAAGGAGATATAATCTCCATAAATATCTCCACATATAACTCCTAAAACAACTCCATGTTATTTTCCGTGAGATTTTGTTCCTTCTCACAAAACTAATATTGTTAATGAATTGTTTACTCAACAACTCATAACAATATTTTCACCATATTAAGTGCCTATAAACTTTAGTTTATAATTAAATAATTTAGAATAGATTATATTCTTAATTATTTAATATAAACTTTATGTTTATGTTTAATTGGTTATTTATTAACTAATTTATATTAAATAGAGGTACGATTTAATCATACCCCGTCACTTAATATGTTCATGACCCGTGGGGTCATTTAAATATGGTCGTGGATCATATTGTTTTCACCTTGGGTGAATGGCTTGGAGAGAAGTGAGGTAAAGGAGATTTTACTGGACTATAAAAGGTTGTTTCTCTTATAATGAAAAATTCTCATTTGTTTCTGGTTTTTCCCCATCGGGGGTTTTCCACGTAAATCTTGTGTTCACATTATTTTTATGTTATTATTTATTTATTTATGCATTTATATTAATGTTTGTTCAATATTAATTTAATATGGTTAAATGTGGTTTATAATCCTCGTCCTAACATGGTACCAGAGTGTGTAATTAATCCTAATTTAATTAGCCAATCGGGTGTGTCGGTTGGGGTGGTTGGGTGGTTAATTGGTTGGAAAATTTTAATAAATACCCCCCTCCCCTCCGGGACATAGTTTTTTACCAAAGTGTGCACAGGTGGAAAGGTCTTTGAACAGCTTTTACCCCTCGCGTGAAATCTCAAGTGTGGAAAAATTACCAGGACCTGCAAAACAGAGATAAAGGTTAAACATTTGTATGAATTATTTCACTATATTTCTATAGTTTCAAATGTGTGCAAGTTGAAATAATTCAGGGATAAAATTCAAGAAAATAAAGGTTAAAAGGAGGAGACAAGCTCCATCAAAATAGGAATTCAAATTTTTTCCATTGGCTGGGTTAAATTAATTTCATGTCCCCCCTATTGGTAAAACTCCATGTTAATTTTTTTCACCTTTGGAATTTGAAAACAAATTTTTTATGTCTCCATGTGCCCCCTTCAAATAAAATTTGAAATTTATTAACTTTCTATTTGAAAATCTATGCCTTAAACTTTCAATACCCCTATTTTTAATTGGACCCTAAGGCATTATTTATAAAAACTATATTTATATTTAATTCATAAACTATATTTAATATTTTCTATATACTTATAACTATATAAAAATTATAATATCTAAAACTATTTTATAGTTTTAAAACTTATATTAAAAACTATAGTTTTTAGACTCCCTTTTTAACTATATACACCTATTTAGGGCTAAATAATATAAACATTTTTTAATGTATTATTAAGGTTCCTATTCCCCTACTTTAAACCTATAACTATAAAGTTTCCCACTATTATACTTCCTACCCCTTTTTATATAGCCTATGCTATCTAAAACTATATCCTACACTATAAAATGGGACCCTCCACTGCCTCCACTAAGTCCCTTTTGGTGGCATTGCCCCCCTTTCCCCCTCCATGGGCCCTTTCCATAGTCCCCTCTCAAACCCAACCCTTGTCCACCTTCCTACCTTTGTTCCACTAGGCCACTTTTCCCACACCTTTTTGTTAAGGCACATACGTTCACCTAATGGGGAATTTAAGTCCCACATTGATGTGCAATGGGTAATGGAAGAGGCTTTAGCCTAAGGCTTTGGCCTTTTTATGTTAAGTTATGACAACTTTAGTCACCCACATCGGCAATGTGAATGGTTTCCATTGAGATTTGCAAATCAATGGCAGTGGCCTGGTGCAAGTACAGCATAGTTTGTCTTTGCTCACACTCCATTAGGTATTTTGCTCAATGCCAAAGCCATCAGTTGTTATGCAAGCTTGAGCCATTGTGGCTATAGGATGGCTTGGTGACAGCGTCATTAGCTTTAACTCGAGTTATTATGAGGAATAATTTTGATTAAAAATTATAATAAATATGATAACTATTTGACATTTAATTCAACTCATTGGCAAGCTCAACTCAACTTGACTCGCCAAGTTGGTAAACCCAACTCGGCCGAGCTAATTGAGTTAACTGAGTATAAAATCTACTATAAGGAGCTATGCTCCAATTTTTTTATATATGTATTTTTTTTTTTTTTATTTTTTTAAATCATTTTATTTAAATTAATTTTTCTTTTTCTTTTAAAATGAGATTTTATTTCAAATAATATTTTTGTATTAGATAAATTTTCATTCAAATGAATGAAGTGATTTTTTACGACACGACGACTAAGTCATTGTTTTCATGCAAAACTAAAAAAAAATCACTCACATTTGAAAAATACTATTATTGTCAAACTAATATATCATATGTTTAGATTATTTGTTTGACAGGTCCTTTTTTTCATCATGAATTCATCACAAATTGATTGTGTGGCTTGAACAATGACAGGGGGATTTTTAAACCTTGATTACTATAAACCTCGTTGTTCTTATTTATTGAAAATTTATTTACATGAAAATGGGATCTAACCACTTTACTATTGATAAATCACAGATGTTGAATGGAAACAATTACAACATCTGGAAGATATGATTGAAGGTGGAATTCATGGCTCGCAAGCTCTGGATGGTCGTGAATGGTACAGAGAAGGCTCCAACCGGAAGACAAGTGAGAGTGGACAATGTTGTTGCATATCAACAAAAGGTGTAGGAAGTTGTCCATTATTTTGCGGCGCATGCAGGATGATCTCCTCCTTCACATCAGGAATCATGAAAGATTGAGTGAGGCTTAGACGTAATTGGAATCAATGCATGAACATATGTAATTATCAAAATTATAAAATTGATTCTAGAACTGATGACGACTCCCATGAAGGGAGATGAAAAGGTAATAAATTTTCTAGAAAAAATTAAGAATATCAAGTCTCAGTTGGATGGATGTAACTGTAATTTAATTAATGATAAATTATTGTACTTTATTATTCAATTGAATATACATGAAAGATTTAGGAATTTCATTTCAATATTGAATTCTAAATATCAAACTGAGCAAGACATCCCTGATTTGCAAACTCTAAGTGCTCTTCTGATTTAGGAAGAGCAAGTTATGACTAATTTTGATTCAAAAGAGAATGCCACTCAGGCACTTCTCTCTTAGAAATCAAACAATAAACCTTCTACGTTTAACAAGAATCAAAAATCAACTTTAAAACCTCCTAGTAAAGATAAGAAACATGGAAACTTAAGAGTAAGTTTTGATGGTAAATGTTATAACTGTGGTAAATTTGGTCATAAGAAAGAATATTGTAAAGTCAAGAATAAAACAAATTTCAAAAATAAAAAATGGAATAAATCATATCAAAATCAAGATGAAAATGAAGAGAATAATCATAGATCTAATGTAGTAACTCTATAAACTACATCTATCACTTCTAAATGAAAAGTAAATGTTTTATTTGAATATATGATATTGAATTGAAAAGTAATTTGTTTTTCATTCATAGTTAACTCAGAATAACTATAATTTTTGATGGTTTATTGAGAATGAACTAGAATAACTATTGAAAACACAAAAAAATGGCTTATATGTGTTTAAAAGTTTTGCTTCATTTTTTTCTAGTAGTTTATTCAAAACTATTGTTCATTTTTGGCATGAAATACTGAGATCATTTCTTTAGGATCATGTATGACATGGCTTAATCTTTCCACCTATGAAATGTGTAAAGGTACTTGCTATCACCAAAAATGGTAAGTCATTTTGAACCTCCACATAAATCCATGGATGTGTCCACAGTTAGAGGATCTTTTTTGATTTAGTGTTCAGTGTATATGTTGTAATTAATTTGATTTGATTATCAATTTTCAAAAGATATGTTATCTATCATCTAAATCAAATTTTTTATTAGAATAGATAATGAAGATATATATGTTGTTTGATCATTTCTTAGTATGTGAACTAAAATATTATTATTTATCAAATGACACTTGCTTAATCATTTTTCATTGAGATTTTTCCATTAAACTCCACATAAATCCATGGGTATTTTCCACAATATCTTTTTTTTTGATTCAATGAGTGTATTTGTGATTATTCTTGCATGATTTGATTATCTTTTCAGATATGTTATCTATCAGTCTTATCACTTTTTTAAAGGGCTTAGAATAGATAATGAAGATATATATGTTGTTGATAAAACATTTCTTAGTATGTGATTACTAAAATATTATTATATGCATATCAAATGACACTTGGGGATGCCTTTGTGTTTGTATTGGAGACGTCCAATACTGATTGCATCTAATATATATTTTACAAGATTAATATGTTGAAATTTTTCAACATATTGTGTAATATAACATGGTTAGTTGTTAAGCATATTGTTATGTAAGTTGTTATACAACTAGTGTTTAACTTTTACAGATGGTTAAAAGTGAAATCAGTAAATATTTATATGCTTATTATGATGTCTATATGGATATTGTGACTCTAACCATGTTGATGTTGTGTTAGATATAAAATATACTGGATATGTGTTCAAGTTTTTTGGTGCAGGTGTCATTACTTGGAACAGTAAAAAATAACCAACAGTCTCATTTCTTCTACTGAGGCAGAGTATAGAAGTGCAATGGAAGCAGCGAAAGAAGCCATGTGGCTAAAGCGGTTGTTGGAAGAGATACACATGGAAGTTAAAGGAAGTACTCCTCTTCTATGTGATAGCCAGAGTTGCATTTCTCTTGCTAAGAATCCAGTTCAACATCAGAGAACAAAGCATATAGAAGTTCATATGCTCTTTATCTGAGAGAATATTCTCTGGGATGATATAGATCTCCAGTACTGTTCGACTAAAGATCAAGTTGCAGATATGTTTACGAAGCCATTGTGTGCTGTAAAATTCTGCAAGTTTTGTGCAATGCTTGGCCTTTCAGAGTTTCCATTGAGGGGGAGTGTGCATGGCAATGTCACCTCCTAATGGTCGGTCAGTTGATATCTCCTTCTCCTCTATACTTCTGCTCCATTTGTAAAGCATTGTAAAAATATCTTTATGATCTTTTGTAAACTTATCACTCTAAGTTTACGGTGTACAGTCCAGTGTGTTGCATCTATTTGTAAAGGAGGTCCTTGTGTTATAAAAGGCTCCTAGAGATGTGGTTTGAATTTTTTCCATGAGAAACTGTGAGATGTAGTCTCACAAATCATGCTTAGCCTAAATCATAACTTCTGATTTATGGATTCCAAATCCTTTTGTACCAAAAGGTAATTTGAGCATGATGAAGGTGTTATAAATCCTTCAAAAGTGATATGCTAGCCTAAACCTTCACTAATGGTTTATGGATTTGTAAATCCTGTTGTACAAACAGGTAATGTTGGCATATGGTTCCCCACTTAATATTAAGGGGGAGTGTTAGAACGTAATATTAAGTGCCTATAAACTTTAGTTTATAATTAAATAATTTAGAATAGTTATATTCTTAATTATTTAATATAAACTTTAGTTTATGTTTAATTGGTTATTTATTAACTAATTTATATTAAATCGGGGTACGATTTAATCATACCCCATCACTTAATATGTTCATGACCCGTGGGGTCATTTAAATATGGTCATGGATCATATTGTTTTCACCTTGTGTGAATGGCTTGGAGAGAAGTGAGGTAAAGGAGATTTTACTGGACTGTAAATGTTGTTTCTCTTATAATGGAAAAATATCATTTGTCTGTGGTTTTTCCCCCTCAGGGGTTTTCCACGTAAATCTTGTGTTCACAATGTTTTTACCTTGTTGTTTATTTATTTATGCTCTCCAAGACAAAGGACACTTCTATCGAGCAAAAGATTACAATGAAATGTCTCTGATGACCATATAAACTTGAGCTCAATATCTTGACCAACAGACATATCTTTCTTTAACAAGCTCTTTTTCTTAGTTTCAACATCACAAATCTCAGAAGAAATTTTTGCATCTGAATAATTCTAGAATCTTTACTTCTTGGAAACACACCCTGAAATCTTTCCATTCTCAATTCTAACCCATTTGCCTCAGCTGCTCATTTGTTAGGCAGAACATATTTTTTCCAAGAACAATCCCATCATTGCAACACTGGCGAATGACTTAAAAAATGTCTGCATAAAATCTAGAAAAAATAGTAATCATATATGTAAGGTATTTAATGATTATTAATGGGAGTCCTTAGTCTACTTTTGTTCTTTGATGTTGCACCTGCACTTGTGAACACATTAGCAAGCTCTTTAATCCGTAGCCCACTTAGCACATAGATGCCTTCTGGATGTCTCTTATCCTACAGATTCGTAATGTTGTACCACAAGACTTAAGCACTCATTTTGTTTGGAACAAAACCATGAACTATCTTGGCAAGACTGTGCCATTTGTAAAAGAATAAATTTTATTTCATGAAGGTTAAGGTAATCTAATGTTTTATACAGGCAAGAAAAAGTTTTAAGGAATGACAAAATTCCATATACTTTATTTCTATACTGCTCATTTCCCCCCAAACAGTAAAAAATCTTGAAGGTAAGATAAGGCTTACTCTTTAAACATTTCTCGCAAGCCACCATGATGTCTAAGGGAAATGCTGCATAGTCCCAGAATATGCATCCACCAAATAGCCGACCACAAAATGAAGTGCATTACAGGTTTCCATGAGAAATCATATTGACAGCATCCAGAATGAATATTTTCAGTTCCACCCTTTCCACAGCTTGGATCTGAGGGGGCTGCACTATCCAGAGTAGATTCACCTAATTGTTTCAATTCTCTGAACAACTTTCTTGGAGGAGTATCTGGACCATAGCCTAAAAGGAATATAACCTGACACATCCAAATATATGTAAGTCTCTTTGTGCATACATATCTAGATATCCAGAAACAAGCAAAAATATTAAGTTTTTGATGTTCAGCCTCTGAATTGAAAAAAGCTACAAATTGTTGAAGTCAGTTCACCAAACAACCAAAATTGAGCTGTTATTGCCTGGCATTTGGCATACACAGAAGTATTATTCTTTTGATTTTGCCAACAAAAACTACAAGTTTCTAGGGAATTATTACTGGAATAACCAGTATTGCGGGATAAAGTGCCAAGTGAGTTGACGTAACCCATCCAAAAGCTGCCAATGGAGTGTTGCCTGAATCAATACAAGAACTTGTCATAAATTTCATAGAAATAAGCATGGAAATACTTTGCCATATAATCACATTACTACTGTAGATCAACAATCCATCAATGTGCACTTGTTTGCATACAAGGAACAAGGTGTTTTAGACAGCAGAGTTCATAAACATGTCAATTTCCTACCATTTCTCCCATAAGAATGCAAGATGAAAAAACTAAAGATCACACATCCTCCAAATTTTGCACGTCACACTGGGGCTATATGACAAGTGAGCTAGGAAGTAAGACATGTATGACAAAAGTGGCACTTAGTATCAAAAACTTATTATGGTCAATAATCATGACTCATTTGATTTAGAAATGAAGATACTGGCCTTCATACGAAATGATAGACATGAAACATCATCCAACAGACAATATAGAGAAGATAGAAAATCAATAAGCACAAATTAAACTTGCTTTTGACAAGGTCAGCCTTGTTCCCAGGCAGCTTAAAATAAGGAAGAGGTGGTTTTGCATTAGAAACTAGTGACCAACACCAGTTTGAGATCTAAATATTACTTCAAAGCAGTTATAGAGGACACATGCATATCTGCAGGAACCGTCCCAAAGATGCCTCGACAGATCTAAAATAGACAGCACATATCCCACAAATATCAGACAGCCCATCAAGCACTACAGCAGGTCCAACTTCATAAAAGAATACCAATTGGATCAAAAGGAATGCACTATAGAGGCCACCATGTATATTGCAGCTCTGGTTTCTATTACAATTCATCAGACCCTAATTTACGCTTTGCTCCCAACTAGAAAATTGGTTATATGAAAAAATTCCCTCCAAACCTTTCGTGGAGTGAAATTATTTCAACCGATAGGCCTTACAAAAGAAATATGCAGGAAATTGCAAAAACAACAGAACAAAAAGGAGAACAGTGTGTCTTCTATGTTATGAATTTGTTGCCATCAACATAGTATCAATCTAGAAGCCATCATTTCTGATATTCATCTGCCTTCCTCCATAGACCATAGGTACATCTTGACTGTTACGACTAATTAACAAAATGGCCTTAAGCTTTGGCTTTGAAAAGTTGTCTCTGCCAAAGTTTCAAATTTTTCGAAAATTGGATCTTCTCTTGTTTCAGAGTTCCCTTTTAGATCATTTTTAATAATGGTCTGCAATTTATTTCAAACAAATATTTGGAATTTCTACGACATTATTCGATAATTTCCGGTCATTCTTGCAAATATTAACTGCAGGGAAATGGTCAGACTCAATCTACCAATAAAAATCAGGTTTCCGTTATGAAAAAGGTCATTTGTAGTAACAAAAGAGATTGGCATCTCAAAATCTTTAAAACATTACAATTTGATGGGACAACTGTCAAGGTGAGTACTAGCTTTTCACCTTTCCTGCTTGCGTATGATTTTGAAGTTACCATGCCTATTGAGTTGCAAATTTCTTCTGCTAGAACAAATCTTGAGCATAGCTCGGAAAATACGATTGTGTTGCATCAAAGGCTAGATGATCTTTTCGTTTTAGATGAAATGAAGGTTACCACTCTTCAAAAACTCGAAAAGTCTAAAGAAAAATTTAAAAGATACTTTGACAAGAAAATTTCTAAGAAAACCTTTAAAACCAGAGATTTGGTGTTATTTTGGGACAAGGCCAGGGAAGATCCTAGAAAGGCTTGATCCCTATAAGATTGTTGCAGTTATTAGAAAAAATGCTTTTCATTTGCAAGATTTGGATGGAAATTGGTTGCGACACACATTCAATGGACACCATCTTATCCATTTCCATAACTGATGTAAATGGTTGTCTTTCAATTTTGGTTTGCGTTGTTTTCTTTCTTTGCATTGTTCGTTTTCCTTGTTCTTTGTTTTGTTGTCCAAATCAAGACCTGTAACAACTTACTCAATAATCGTTCACGTGATTACTTAGGTGTTTATCAGCTGAAAGAATGTAAAAATCAGATGAGATACCAATTCTATAAGTATTTCGTGGCTTTCAATCTATTTTCAATTAGGAGTACATAGCCAGCAATGAATAATTAATGGAAAACAGAGTAAACAAATTTCTTTTAAAATACTTTATTTCAGTTATTTGAAGTCTGATTATGTGAATAGGACTCATCCAGCCCTCATTTTCCCATTTGTCTTCTTTCCCTTCCTTTGTTTCACATTGAGCCCGACTTTCATCTCTCAGCAACCTTTGTTTGTAAGAGAGGTCCACGCTCATCAACAACTTGCATGTGATTGCACTCTCGAGTAAATTTCAACAACTATTTTAACGCAGCTCATCTCCACTGATGAAGAAGGTCAGCATGATCTCCAGTGTTAATGCCAAAATTTGGGCCTGCCCTTTTCTAGCCCACAATTTATTGTTTCATCTGAAATATCCCTATTACTTGAGCCTAACCATCTTCCGGCAGGGGCCACTTCTCATTTAACATTGATTGCACATGTTTGTTAATATAATAAGTTTCTTTTTACGTGGGGCATTGGTACAATTGACTGGGATTTTGGTTTGTGGAGTTTCAAAAATAAATTCTTGGTTCGTGTGTGCAGATTTCGCAAAGTTAAGATGATATAGATTTGTTCAAAGTGCATAAGGTGGTATAAGTTGAATGTTGTGACTTGGTTGGGCATGAGACGGTTGTGGAAATAAAATTATAATCATGAATGGGTTTGATTTCATGGCAAAGGCTTTTGGCTCTCATTTACAAAATATGACCAATTTTTAGGTTATTTAACCCATGCTAGCATTGACAAAATCCAAACATTGTGCCAAGATGTCTACTAATTTTGAGATGATAATAATCATCTTAAAATTTCAGTTCAAATGTCTCTTTTACCTATTCTGCCCGTTTTGGTGATTGTCTACTTTGGAGGACCTCTAGTTTTGGAGGAAGCTCTACTCAAGGTAAGGTAGCGGAGGTGAGTATTGCCGCATTTATTTTGGCATTCATTTCTGGAGCCCAGAGCTCATGGGCAGTGATTGGGGGGTATGTTGAATTCATTTTGCACTGTTAATTTGGTGTGTGGGTTGTTGTTTGAGTCTGACATTTTTGTTGGTGCTCTGCTTTGTTTCGAAGACGAGTCGTTTGTGGTATGGTCGACACTTGACTGTGGCACTTTTGTGGTGTTTGGGGAAGGTTGGTTAGTCTCCGAAATATCCCTTGTGGGATATCACTTGAAATTCACAAAATATATAAAAATAACAGCGAACTGAAATTCTGATTTTTCTGATTTTTAGGACAGCAATATGCAGAAACAAAGAAAAATTTGTATTTTCCAGAATAATAATTTCTAACACTACCCAGAAGCTTCAAATAACTTAGAAAAATATGTAGAACAGTAAACAAGAGAGAAATAATTTTTATCTCTCAGATCTGATTTTATTTATTTATTTTAACTGCTGAAACTGCCTAAAAATTCCAAAAATTCACAAGGAGCTGAAATGATCTTTATAAATTCTGAAATTCGGACAACAATATATTTAAATTATAACGAATCAGATCCAACCTGGAAAACTGAAAAACTCCAACCAGAAACCCTAGAAAACACTGCTGCAAAACCCTAAGTAAGTAGATCTGAAAATAAATAAAGCCCAAACTGAATGAAACTCCTCCTGGGAATTCGCCAAGCTTGCCTCAAACGCTGGAAATAATCTGATCTGTAGATGGCTGAAGTATGGACCAAATAATCTCTCTCCGGCACTGAGCAAACCCTTGAAATTCTCTGATAACTCTGATCTGAAAATCTGATTTGAATGAAGCTCCAAATTAGCAAACTAGGGAGGATCTTTCACCACCGAAGAGTGCTCTGCTAGCTAGGAGTGGATCTCTCACCACCGAAGCTAGGGTTCCTGTGGGATCTTACTCCACAAGCAAAAAGCATGCAACCAACAATGGCTTCAATATCATAAAAGAGTGAGTGTATGAATGAATGCCCCTTTCTCCCCCAAGTGCTTCCTTTTATAACTTTTCATTGCAACAAAGGGCCCAAAAGAATCCTAATCGACCTCCTTGGGGAAAAATCCACATAATAATAAAATAACTTAAGTTACTTTATCACCACTATGCCCAAAAGTACACTTAAGTTACCCCCAACAAGAATAGAAAAGAAATAGAATAATAAAGTACCATAGGGGAGCATCACACAACCTTATTTCACTTAAGTCACCTCAAAGTACGTGTCCAACGTCGAAACATAACCTATAAGTGAAATGAAGGTGCAAACCATACCCAATAACCATCAACGTCACTAGCCCCTTGGGCATGACCAAGGCTAAGACGGATGAAAAGCCTCCTAGGCCATCTGCTCGGAATTGGGGACATTACAGTCCTCCCCTCCCGAGAAATGCTTGACCCCAAGCATTATCCTGTCATGCTGCAGAAGCTGAATACCACAAAGTAAGTTTCTCCACCTCACCCTGCAGTCAACCAAAGATCGGTGTGATCCGAAGTAACCAAGACACCTCATGTAGTCATCATGCTCTCCATGCCGTGTAGAGAACAATGTTGCCCCTGAAGTAGTATGATGCCCACACCAACTCTCCACTGGTACCCACACTGAAACTGCCAATCTGTCCAGTCCCTGCCAATGTGAAGCTGTCATCATGTGATCACTCACTGCCTCTCCAGTCAACCCATGGGTACGAAAGTCCCCTCTGAACCCTATGGCATCCTCTGGATCAACCTGTGAAACAACCTGTATAAGCACAAAGCGTGCCAACTCTCCCACATGACCCACACTCGTGTGAGAGCAAGGCTCCTCATAATGTGTCTCAATGTGTCCCGTGGGGGAAAAATCCCAAGACTCCAGTAAACGGTCAACCGACAATATCAACTCTACATAGTTCACCTCCTGTGATGAATGTGAACCTACTGAATAACCAGGTAACTGAGTCAACTCCGTCCCTCCACTGACTAGCACATGGGTGAAGTGCTCACCGTGCATAGAAGCAGTAAAATACATAGGAGTGCTATCCCATGTCGACTCAGGCAATGATGAACCTGTATACTCCTGATTTGTCATGACGACAAACCGCACATCCCTGTATAAAGTTGAGGATATCCTCCCTCAACCCATGCCATCTGAACCTCTCCCATATGAACCTGTAGGTCTCATCGAAGCTCAAGTGTCCAGTCATGGAAGAACAATGCACATGTCGCAGTATCTCCATCCTCAACCATGAATCTGGCACAAGGTACAATCTGCCCTGATAGAAGATCATCTCGTCCTCCAATCTGTAGTTGTCATCCTGTGTGTGACCATCCAGAATCTCACAAGTGTGTCGGTTCTTGGAGTACTCAACAAGCAAATGAGATCTCCAATCTACCGAAACCTCAGATAACCAACATAATGATAAACTCGGATGATCTGAACCTGTAACCCCAATCTCTGTAACTGTCTCATGTGCAACACTACTGGTCACACCCATATCCATCGAACTCCACATCGGCCCGCAATAGTAAAACACCTCGTCGTGCCGGAAAGTCCTCTTCATCCCCTTGGCTGTAACCACTCTAGGTGCTCCTGTAGATAAGCCTCTCAAGATTACATTCCTGCCCTCAGACTTAAACTTCAGCTCCATCGTCTGAAAGTTAGTCTGAAACTCACCAAGAGAGTGAAGCCACTGCACTCCCAACACTATGTTGGTCACTCCCATACCAACAATGTGGAAATCATCGGTAACTGTGTAGTTACCCATAGTGATGCTCAACTGTGGAACTCTCCGTGTGCATCTCATATACTCTCCATTGGCTACAACAATGTTGAAGCCCTCAAAGTCTTCTGTCTGTAGACCTTGCCTCTCAACCAAGGATGCATCAATGAAGTTGTGGGTAGCCCCACTATCAATGAGTACCACAACACGCTGACCCTGTATAACTCCTCTAACCCTGAATGCCTTGTACATCGGAGTACTAGACAATGTAGCTATAATCTCCCGAGGAAAAGTCTCATCCTCCTGCTCCACATCAGCACTGTCCAATGCAACTCCATCTCCAACATCCATCTCGTGGGTCTCTAACTCCTCATCTCTGTCACCCTCACTCTCTTCAAAGACCTCAATGAATTGGGCCTTTCCTTTCCCTGTGCAATCATGCCCTGGAGCCCAAGGTGTACGACAATCGAAACATAGTTTCTTTCGCCTCAACTCATCTCTAAGCTCTCGGGAAGTGAATGGCTTCTTAGCCACATCCTGCCTAGGTGTAGGCTCCTTCTGCTGAAGCTCATCCGGTCTAGATGGAGGTTCCTTTTGCTGAACTCGAGGTGGAAACCTCGACTTTGGAGTGGCTAACTCCAAATCCCGGGCTCTCCTAATAGCATCATGCAATGAAGAAGGCTCAAATGCCTTCACAAACCCTGCTAGTGCATCTGCCAAACCCGCTATGAAGAGAGAAGTCAATCTCATCTCTGAAACATCAGGAACCATAACCGAAAGCCTCTGAAAATCTGCAATGTAACCGTCCAAAGAACCTGTCTGCCTCAAGTGAGTCAACTCTCTGAAGAACCTGTCAGGATCCCTCCTGTCAAACCTACTCATCAATCTCTGTGTAAACTCTGCATATGTATCAATATGCATGTGCCCCTGTGTAATAAGACCATGATGCCACCAGTCATGTGCATCTCCCTCAAGATGTAGGATTGCAAACTTAATTGCATCCTCTTCGTGCATGGGATTCAAGTCAAAGTATGTCTTCAACTTCTGAATCCATGATTGCGTTGTACACTTCTTAGAACCATCGAAGTGTGGAATGGAAATTTGTCCCAATCTCCTCTGTAACTCAGGCACCTGCGTCTGATGGTCTCTCTTGGGCCTGCTACCAATCTTCATCCTGCAATACTCTGGGAATGGCATGTTCTCCCGAAAACCCTCACTCAAAGACTGGTACTTCTCCCAACAAGATTCCTCATCAAATACTTCTGCTGGCTGCCCCACCTGTGAAGCTTCCGGATCCTTCAAGAAAGAGGGCTCTTGAAGTCCCAAAGGCTTGGTAAAAGAGCGGGGAGATCGCTGCCCTGAATTTCCACTTTCACCTCTTTGAGCCTGCTGCCCCATATTACTATTTTCTCCTCTATCCGCCTGAGGCCCAAATCTGCCCTGTGATAGTCTCTCTGTGAGTTGGCTCAAATAGAGGTTTGTGGTCTCCTGCTGCTTAACCATATTGGTGAATAATTTCTTCATTAAATCCACATTGAGATCTTCACTGTCACTCATTTTTAACCCAAACAGGCTGGAGGAACAACTCTGATACCACTGAAATATCCCTTGTGGGATATCACTTGAAATTCACAAAATATATAAAAATAACAACAAACTGAAATTCTGATTTTTCTGATTTTTAGGACAACAATATGCAGAAACAAAGAAAATTTTGTATTTTCCAGAATAATAATTTCTAACACTACCCAGAAGCTTCAAATAACTTAGAAAAATATGTAGAACAGTAAACAAGAGAAATATTTTTTTATCTCTCAAATCTTATTTTATTTATTTATTTTAACTGCTGAAACTGCCTAAAAATTCCAAAAATTCACAAGGAGCTGAAATGATCTTTATAAATTCTGAAATTCGGACAACAATATATTTAAATTATAACGAATCAGATCCAACCTGGAAAACTGAAAAACTCCAACCAAAAACCCTAGAAAACACTGCTGCAAAACCCTAAGTAGATCTGAAAATAAATAAAGCCCAAACTGAATGAAAACTCCTCCTGGGAAAGCCCAAGCTTGCCTCAAACTCGCTGGAAATAATCTGATTTGTAGATGGACTGAAGTATGGACCAAATAATCTCTCTCCGAGCACTAAATGAGCAAACCCTTGAAATTCTCTGATAACTCTGAATCTGCCAAGCTTGAATGAAGCAAACCAAATTCTGATTCTATAGATGAAAACCCTTGAAATTCTAAAACCCTGATGAAAATCTGATTTGAATGAAGCTCCAAATTAGCAAACTAGGGAGGATCTTTCACCACCGAAGAGTGCTCTGCTAGCTAGGAGTGGATCTCTCACCACCGAAGCTAGGGTTCCTGTGGGATCTTACTCCACAAGCAAAAAGTATGCAACCAACAATGGCTTCAATATCATAAAAGAGTGAGTGTATGAATGAATGCCCCTTTCTCCCCAAGCGCTTCCTTTTATAACTTTTCATTGCAACAAAGGGCCCAAAAGAATCCTAATCGACCTCCTTGGGGAAAAATCCACATAATAATAAAATAACTTAAGTTACTTTATCACCACTATGCCCAAAAGTACACTTAAGTTACCCCCAACGAAGAAATAGAATAATAAAGTACCATAGTACCTTGGAGCATCACACAACCTTATTTCACTTAAGTCACCTCAAAGTACGTGTCCAACGTCGAAACATAACCTATAAGTGAAATGAAGGTGCAAACCATACCCAATAACCATCAACGTCACTAGCCCCTTGGGCATGACCAAGGCTAAGTAGTTCGAACCCAAAATACTAAATGTTTCACTTGACAGTTGTGTGTTGTGAAGGCTAAACACAGAATGCCATTCGAGCCAAGCTAAGGTTGTTTGAGAGCTATAGACTGTGGAAATTGAACCCAATTTTGATAACAGATGAAAAGGTTGAAATAATGGTTGTTTATTACATGCATGCTTTCAGTCTTTTGGGGCATCATAGACTGTGAAACAGAGATTGTTTTTTTCATTAGTCCAATATGACAATCATGCGATGTTTTAATGACAGAATTTTTTGGTTTTATTATTATTCTAGGTCTAAAATTCTAAAGAAGGCTTCTACATTTTTTTAAAACTACTTTGAAAGTCTTGATCTACTGTAATTGTCTTGACATAACGAAGTTTTGTCCATCACGATGGATATTGTATGTGATAAGTAGGTTCAAGCAATCTTGATGACATTTTATTGAAGAGAGTTTGTATTTCTTGAAAGCCCTGCATTTCCTAATTTTGATGGAGTATTCTGGATGGAAGTAGAAACAGTTTGACCTTTGTTCATTGCTAATATTGCTTTCCTCTATCCAATATGTCAGGTTAGAGTTGGGGAAGTGGAACTCGGGAGCCTGACACACATTGGGGTTTAGACTGTAATAGGAGACTTTCACGTCCTATGAGAGGTCGACCTTTCGGAGGTAAAGGGGATCTGGAACACTTCATAAGGGTAAACCATTTTTGAGGCTATAAGGGTAGAGGCATGGGACAAGCTACTCATGTGTTCATTCAATTTGACACAGGTGGGCCTCAATTCTGATGTTTTCTTGACCTGGCATCCAAAGGTGATTTGGATCAGCCCGTATATGAACAACGTACCCGTTGTACCCCAGTAGTAAATTAACCTGGTGTTAATCCCCCTGTTACACAACTCCCCCCACAGGCATTCCATTTCAGGCCAGTCAGCTCATCCGCATCCCCATGACTTGATGGTTGCACAAGATATTGCTCAAGGTTCCATTTCAGGACAGTCAGCTCATCCGCATCCACATGACTTGATAGTTGCACAAGATGTTGCTCAAGGTCCCATGCCACAAGTTGAACATTGCTCAAAATTACCCCTCATTGATCTCATACTATGGATTATGTTGCTTCCCATGTGCATTTCCCGTCATTATCTCACCCAATCACACCTCATGATTCCACACCTATTTCCTCTAAGTGTGTTAATTTCTCTCCAGCCACACACTTGGTCACACAGGTGCTGAAGAGAGTTAAATTGGAGATTGAGGATGTGATTGGAAATATCACTTAATCCCCATTGGAGCATGCACCATATGAGTAGTTGGAGTGTAATACTAACACTAATGTGTCATTGTTTGATTTGACTCAAGACGACGATGATTGATTTGTCATAGTTATTTTGTTTTCTATTGACAGTTACCTTGGACCCTTGCATTTGATACTTCAGAGCAGTTTGATGATTTCAGTTTACTTGCATACGCAGACATCCACTTTGACATACCTATGCATTTCTGATTTTCATAAATTTTGATATCTTGGTGATAGTTGTGGATGGTATAAGTTGATGGTATTTATTTCTATATAGTAGCTTGCATATGGATGATATAGATAAGAGTTTATTTTGTCTTTGATATGGAGTTACCATTTTAAATGTTGATCAAGTGGATTTTGGTTAGGTATCAGCATTTGATGATATGTTTGAGATTTTGATATGGATATACTTTTGTTTATTTGATGTTAGATATATTATGGATGTTATATTATTTTATTTCAATCTCACATAAGATATGTTACTAAGTCGTGGGTCCTGCCCCTCCATCCAAGTTATGTCATCTTTATTTTTTTAAAGTGTCCCTAAGTCTTCATAAGGCTCATTTAAATATTTTTATATTGGACTCCAACCATGACTTACAACATAAAGTCGTGAACTTCATTCTTTTTATAGATTTGTAATATCTTAAAATAAGTTGGTTGCAACCAACATAATGGAGGAAGAGATTATTTAAGGACTTGGAAGGCACAAAATTCAAGAGAAATTTATAGGTATTTTGCAGAGCTCTTGTAAAACTTTCATTACCGTTGTTATCAGGTGCAATATTTTTCTGAGTTGATTTATGTTCGCAGTAATCTTGATGACATTTCTACTAATGGTAAAGTATTGTCTATGAGATATTTCAGATATATCTAGTTTTATCATTATTTATCTGATTATCTGACTTATATGTTTCAAAGTTGATTATTTGTTGTCTACAGCATGTACTTGCAGCCCTGGTCCTTATTCTGATATTGTATTTCCCATCAAATAATAAACATCTCTTGCAGTGACATGCATAATAGATTGTTGGGATTGTGTCTATAACAATTAACTTGAACACTCTCTTGATAGGACTTCCAATATTGTAATCTTTCATCTATTTGAAAGCATATTTCTCATTAATAAATAAAATACTTTTGTTGGTCTTATGACGGTTGTAAAGTGTACACATTATGTTCTATTTTCTTTAGTTAACTTGTAAATATGATGTATGTACCATTATTTCTTGTTCAATATTGGAGGTTTTAAATCAATAAACACTATGTTTATGGACAAGATTACAGAGTAGAATTAAATGGCCTCTTATTTTCATTCCGGTGCAACCAAGATATTCTTCAATAACATCTTTAGTACACAGAATTTGATAACATTTTAGTGTTTAGATCTCTTCTTTAACCTTCCAAGAGGTAGTCTTATCAATAGACCTCACTCTACCAGATAAGGTTAATAATATTTTAGTTTAGATTTGTGTTTTATGTGTTTCTTTTCTGTTTCCTTTTTTGGTTGTTTCTCCCTTTTCTTTTCTACTATGATTCAGATATCCCTCCACAATTTGTTAGGTTTCCTTTTAGTTCGATGTAATTGCTTACTAGCCAAACCTTAAAACTACCCTCCATGCTTAAGTACTATGTTAGGTCCTTCACAATTAAACTAATCCAATTCTACATTGACCTTTGCAATAGGAAAAAGGGTTGATTAGTTATCGGTACAATTTTTGCTGACAACAGGGTGGTGTCAAGTGCCTGCGCTTGAGAACTGCCTAGAAGGTAAGATAGAGGAGACAATGGCTTTTGACCATAGATTGCTTCATGTGGGTCATTATGGTGGTCGCGTTATACATGGTGTTTTACCACCATTCATCAAGCGGTAACCACTTGACCCAATGATGTTGATTAGAGGCAAAACATTGGAAGTATGTTTCTATGCATTTATTGACTATTTTGTTTGACCATCTGTTTGTATGTGATATCTAGAGCTCATTTTCAGTTGTGTCCCCATTTGTCTAAATAGTTCTTTCCACAAGTGGCTGATAAAATCCAAGTCATGATTAAAGACGATAGAAGAAGGAATGCCATGGAGGAGGAAAATTTGGTCAGGAAAGGTTTGGGGATGGGGGAAGAGATGAAGGGACAAATTTGACCCCAATTTTTGGAAGGCCCGCGATGACATCATTTGAAATACTAGTCCAGATCCTTGTAGTAATGGGTAGTGATTGTAGCAAACCTAGAGTTTCCGCCATTTCACCCTTGTGACGTTGGGAAGTATCACATTCTTCAACAATTTTTTGACGTCTTGCTTACTTCCTTGCCAAAAGAAATTTTCACAAACCTGCTCATATGTTTTCAAAAACTTCAAATAACTAGCTGAGGGTGATGTATGCAGTTCGAGCGGAATCTTGTTTTGTTGTATAGACTTGGGGATTGAAACCACATGTCCTTTGTACCGTAAATATTGGGTGTCCCAAGAGAAGTTGGGTGATCAAAAAGGATCAGCCAAAAATGTTAGATAAGTTGTGTGTGAGAGTCTTGTTTTCACTCATGTTGGATTTCTTTCATCCATTCGAGAAGGGGTATTGATAAAGCACATAGTGGTGTGTGTCCTCATATTTGTAGTTGAGAGAATATGCTACCACATTCCCCTTTCCCTCCTTATAGGTGATTTTATAATCATACCCCATCAATTTGGTGACCCATTCCTGATGATCTTATGTGAATACTCTATTCTAAGAAATAATTGAGAATGTGATGATTTGTTTTGATGCAAAACTGTCGTCTTGTCGGGCATGGCTGCCACTTGTTGGCTGCAGGTAGTATGGCCATCATTTCTTTTTCATAAGTAGAATGTACCAAAATTCCCCCACCGAGGGCCTTACTAGTAAAAGCAACGGGCCATCCTTCCTGCATGAAGATGGCATTGTATACCTTGCCACATGTATTGCTTTCAATGATTAAAGTCTTGGATAAAACGAGCATTGTTAGAATAGGTGTAGTACCCATCGTCTGTTTTAGCACATCAAAGGCATGTTCCACTACTCTTGATCAAGAAAAAAGGCGTCTTTTTATAACCTTGTAGCTAATAAAGTGGTGATTTTGTCGGTCCTCAGCAAATTTCGTATAGTATTTAGTGAGACCCAAAAATCAATGAAGGCTTATGAGTGTCTTGGGATTTGGCCAATATTACATGACGTCAATTTTCTCAGGTTCAACTCTGACTCGTGTTACTGAGATGATATGCCCGGGGTACTCAACTCCGTGTTGACCAACAATCCACTTGGATTGTTTGGCACATAATTGATTCTCAGAAAGAAGTTCTAATGCTATGTCAAGGTTATGTAAATGCTCTTCCCAAGTTTTGTTACAGATCAAGATATCAACAAAGAAGGCCAAGATGAATTACCGAAAGAATGGCCACAAGAGTTTACTCATCAATCATTAGAATGTTGACAAGGCATTGGTAAGCCAGAAGAGCATAACCAGAAATTCGTAGTGACTACCATGAGTACGGAAAGTTGTTTTGGAGATATCCTCTTCCTTGATGTGTAGTTGGTGATAGCCAAAGCGTAAATCTAGTTTGGAAAATAATATGGCACCGTGAAGCTTGTCAAGGAGTTCATCAATCACCAATATGGGGAATTTTTCCTTGATAGTGATTCTGTTCAATTCCTTAACAACAATGCATGGTCGAAATCAAGGCCCATCTTTTTTCCAGACAAGCTTGGGTGAAGCGCTCCAACCTTTAGGAGCGCTCGTACCAACTTTTCAATTTTAGTTTTCTGAAGGAAATGGTAGCTATACAGCAAAAGGTTTAGGGGTTCACTCCCCAAAAGGATCTCAATGTGATGGTCCTTAAGCCGTTGAGATAGTAATCATGTTGCCTCCTCAAATATTGCTGCATGTTTGACTAAAATTTTATGCAAATCATCGGCTAGCTATACTCATAAGGTGCATTGAACTGAATGGAACAAGGTTGAACAATGACCCCATGAGAGCCTTTTTTAAGTAGCTTCTCCATATGGTGGAAGCTTATGACATTGGTTGACCAGGTATGAGGCCCTTCAATGTGTACTTCTACCCATTATTAGAAAAGCACATCCAGAGTTTTGAGAAGCCCCAAACAATTGGTCCAAGAGTGCATCGCCATTGAGCCCCAAGAAATAGATCACATCCTTCCAAAGGCAAACCAAACATGTCCAATCTAAGGTTATAGTCCCCTACTGAAATACGAACATCGTGGCATTTTCCTTTACGAGGCAATGTTCCCCATTAGCAATCATAACCTCAAAGCTTGAGCAGGGAAACACAACAGTTGACTTGTTTGGCTAGCTAAAGGTCAATGAAATTATGAGTGATGTATGAGTCAAAGAATAGTTTGAGATGGTGCTTCTTGAAATACACTTTAACTTTCAAAGTCTAGACTAGTGGTTAACCCTACCAACTATGTGCATTGAAATTTCTGCTTGGGGATTCGTATGGTTGGAGTCTTCTACATTATTTTCCTCTTCCTAAGATTTTTGAGCACTTCCCAATCATTTGTATCAAGGGGTGACATCAACATCAAGTAAATACAACTTTTGTTCCACACATTTATGGACCCGTGTGAATTTTTCATCGCAATTATAACATAACCCCTTTTTTCCCGATGAGCTTGCATTTCAGCCTCTTGTAAGGCATTTAACATGGGTTGTTTTTAAAGGTGGAGTTAGTTAGGTTGCATTGTGATGTGGATAGCTTGAATGTAACAAAATTTGAATAACGGCTGTTGGGTTGTAAGCTTGTCTTACAGCTAACTTGGCCAACCCAAGAGCTTCCATCATGTCCTTAGGCATGAACATATTGACCTCAATGTGAATCGTATCCTTGAGGCCACTTATGAAACAATATGTTGAAAAGGTCATCAAAAAATCATGTCAAATTGATTTGCTAGTTTTTCAAATTTGGTTTGCTAGTCTCCAACCATTCCTGTTTGTCGGAGTTTGGTAAGGGCTCTCAGTGAAATCATCATAGGCACTGGGACCAAATCAAACCAACAATAATTTAACAAAATTGCCCCAAGTTGGTTCATCATGAGATTTCAATAATACCATTGGACAACTTTTTCCAAGTGAAAGGAGGCAATGAGTACCTTGTTCACCTAAAGGTATTGTGGAGACTAAAATATTGTTCTCCCTAGTAAATCCAACTTGTAAGGTTTGTACCATCAAATTTGGGGAATTCCAATTTTGGGCCACACAGTCATGCTTCCGAATGAAAAAAAATCTCTCATAATGTTTGTCATTTTTGATTTTGCTTGAGAGATCTGCATTTTGTGCATTGAGGTCATGTATTATTTGTTGAAGATCAATGACTTGGGATCGTAGATCAGCAATTTCTTGCTCTGTGTCCTTGGTTTCGGATCGAGTCATCACAAAAAAGGGAGGTCTCTGATGTCGAAAAAAGTTTACAGCTCAACAAGATGATTGCAAACATATAATTATCTCAAGGGAAAAAACAATTTCCAAACTTTTTTTGGAAAGCACTCCAAATTTTTGTATTTGTCACTATATGGAAATTTAAGGACCTGGAAGATTTTTCCTATGCTCCATAATTTCCTTGCTCTAACACCTCTACAAACTATTCTAAATTGTCACTCTTGTTTGTGTACTCTATGGATTCTGCAATTCGATGTTAGGTTGCTATGGATGGTGGTGGTTTCTATGAACTCTAATTTACCAAGATTTTAATACAATCAGGTAAAGATGGGTAAGGCTTACAAAGGGTGTTCTTGGTTTGTGGGCTCACATTTAGACTTATCCAATTTGCAGATAGTGTAAGCCCAATGTTTTAGAGCACTAACGACGGAGGGTAGACCATCTCATAGCCCATTATCTTGTCTCTGAGATCGATTGTAAGTAACTTCTTAGAGCTGCTAACCGCTTACTGCTTACCAGTGCACCACAAGTAATAGACAACCGACAGCTTCCTATGGCTAAGCTTCGAAAAACCTATGGGGTCTTCTGATATACCCAAAGGTCTGTGGAAGCTCAATTCTACATACAATTATTGTATATGTGTTTGTAGTGATGGGTTGAATCCCACCCCAATACACACACAAGTCTCATGTGCTTAGCAAAAATGACAGCTCTCTATGATATTTTAGAATCTCCAGCACAAGGTTTCTAGCCTAAAAAGGAAAATAACCACTTCAAGAAGAAAAACATTGGCTAGTTTCAAGAGCAGAAGCTTAATGCCACTACTTAACCACTTTCTGATCACCAAGGCCCTGTTTAGTGCGAGGTAAGAGCATATGGTGGACAGTTGCATAGGGCCCTAAACTTATACTGTTGCTACAAAATGCGATCTTGGAAAGAGCTTGATACCACATGAGATGAACCTTCCTACAAACAAATTAAGCCAATAGAGAAATATAGGGAAAATATGATGCAAAAAAGAAATAGAAGATAACTTGTATTACATTAAAAGATCAAAATTGCATTACAATATTGTTGGTCTCTTCGAAAGGGCAACCTCCTTTGAGCAAGCTCAATACATGTGGGATTAGCCCGAATACCTCAAGGAATGACATACAAAACATATGTGCCCTAGATTTTATTAATAACAAAGATTATAAAGAAAGGAGTAAGGAAGAAGGGGTCCTAAAATAAATTTGTGGCAACCAAAGTTTCCGTAAAAGCATAAAATAAGACAGGAGGATGTTTGAACTTTAACCCTTGTCAAACAAATGGTGATCATTCAATCGGTTTCACAGCCAATGCCAATATCTTAGGCATCATAAACAAACCCTCCTACAACTATTGCAACTCAAAACACACCTCTAGATGATGCTTCAACTTCTTAACCAAAACATTTAGCAGATGGTCATAGAAACCGCCAAAGCCCAAGCACCTCAAAAGATAGAATTCCAAACACTGTAACTTTTGTCCTAATGAGTGTGCAAATGGTTATGCCTTTTATGGATAGGTTTGAGCATGATTGCACCCATTCATGGTGTTATTGTAATGGATTCGGTCCACCGCAAATTTATCTGCATGATATGTTACTAGGACGGGTTCGGTCGGCCCTGACCGAATCCATCTTGTATATATAAGTGACACGTTTGGACCACTCTAGTTCCGTCATTGTGTCTAATGTTTTTTTAAAAGGGAAACGTAGAAGAGTTTTTTTGGAATGTAAATGTCCACCCAAGCATCTTCAACCTTTTCCGACGTATTCCATCCAACTACACATTTTGTCTTGGTCATTGACTTGTCCTAAAGTAAACATGTACATGTAATTTAGGTGTCTTAAGGGTCATACAAACCACTTAGTGCAAATGTATAAGCACAAATACATGAATGGTGGAGTGTATAAACTGTAATTTGATCCATTCTAAATCACACCTCCACAATTGAGAGAGCTTTTGGTCCCTGAAAGCTTAGTTACTCGGGAGATGAGGAAATAACTCCATTTTTTCTTTGGAGTACCATTTTCCCTTGCTTTGCATCTAACCCTTTTGTCCAACCTACCAATTATCATGCTCGCTTCTTTTAGGTGTCCTTACCTTCCGCTGCAATGTCGCATCTTCCTCAAGCTCTTCTTGTGCAAATGGATCCAAACCTTCAAATGATGGCAATATGAAACCTCAATCTTCAGCATCTAACATGGCTCAAAGAGACCCACATACAATTATATATTGTCATATAAGGAGGCAGGTCTAATCTGAATGCTTTACCACCCACTCAACCATCTCAAAAGGCCCATACCTTGAGGGTTTGACATTTCTTGTTTTCCCTTGGAGTTCTTCCTTGCTTAAATACAACCACAACCTTGTTCCCAACTCGGACCTTATGTTAATCATCCCATGCCTTGAACCTTGATACACATTGATTTTTTCTTGTACTAGCTAGCCAATTCACTTCACTTTATCAACAAGCCTTCTCTCTCCGAATTTCAAAATCTGCCCCTTCTTCTTTCCCTCTTGGTTGTCCGATCACAAAACCAAAGAGATTGGGAGGCAAATGCCAAAAACACATTTCAAACTGAGTCTTTCCCATAGATGTGTGCTACGACCAGTTATAGGAATGCTAAATATCATAGTTACGAGGTTCGGAAATCCAATTAAATTCGGAAGGGCAAAAAAATCCGAAAATTCGGAGTTCTCAAAAAAATACGGAAAAATCTGGTTCGGAATATATATACTTATATTATTATAAATTTATATTATTGTATACTTATATCATTATATATAGACAAATCATACAAAAAAGCATCCATCTACCATAATCATCATCATCATAATGATTCTTTCAAAAGATTACAAGAAGTTGCTTGGTCCAAAAAAGTGCAAAAATGGATTTTATGAAAATAAGAAAAATATTGCCATCAATGCGTAGAGCTCGAGAAAATATACACTTTTAGAGAAAACGGCACCTGAAACGAAGCCACAGAATGAAAGTTATGGCACATGCAAGTTTTTGCTACTTCATCTTCTTGGACCCTTTCCAAAAATGGTAAAAAAATTTCTGTCCTTGTGATTTCTTCACCGAAAATCCAAAAAAGGAAAGAAATGCCAAAAAAAGAATTTTTTTTTGGTGCAAAAAAATTGGCCGGATTTATTCGGTTACTTCAAAAAATACGGTTCGAATCGGATTTCATACAAATCTGGCCAAACCTGGTAACTATGCTAAATATACATCAAATTCTCATCCCATGACATAAGATGCTTCTTATTGTATCCTTTAAGAAGTTACACCAATGTTCTATTCAGTACTTTGGTACGACCATCAATTTATGGATGGAATGTTGTGGACCCCTCAATTTAGTGATCATCCTCTCCCACAAAGTAGTCCAAAACCTATCTAAAATGATTGCATCTCAATTGGGAACAATAAAGTTAGGAAAACCAAATTGCACCTAAATATTAGTGAAAAACAATTCAGCTGCTTCATGTCCATTGATGGTTTTCTCACATGGAATAAGAATATATACATCTTGCTATACCAGTCAACGACAACAACAGATAGCCATGCCATTTCTTTGAAATAGGCAGTCACCTTCAAAATCCATAGACACTCTCCCACGGCATTGAAGGAACCAATAATAGCTAGTTTTATACAATGCACAACCCTTTATGAACTTAAAATCATCTTCTTGCATTCTAATCCAATACACATAGCTCTGCAGATTTGCCAATGTCCTGGTCACTTGGGATGCATAAGCAACACTCTCGCTTCTTTTGGCATGCAAATATTGTATAGCTTATAGAGTTTTCCTTCCTTGAGGTTGTAATCCTCTATGGCTTCAAATTATGTCACAGGTGCATTTTTTAATTGTTGAAACGCATCCCCAAAATCTTCCCCGTGGAAATGTTTTGACTGGTAACATACTAGTTTTCCTCCTTGCATTAGGACTGCTCCCACGGCATAGTCACGTGCATTTGTCTCCACCTCAAAAGGGAGTGACAAATTGGGCAAGGCCAACATAGATGCATTTTTTATTTTATGTTTCAACTCACTAAATGCAGATCATTGATTCTTTCCCCATATGAATGACTTACCTCCCACAATTATGGCATGCAATGGAGGTGCAACTGAGGAGAACAATGCAATGAACTTCCTCAAATAATGGACAACACCTATAAAGCTCCTCCTTTAAGAAACACTTCAAGGCTTGGGCTAGCTGCAAACAGCCTCAATCTTTGTTGGATTAATCCTCAACTCCCCTCATCCAATAGCATGTCCACTCAAAAACACAAATTATAAATAAATTGCAGCAAATAAAAAATCTGATTTTTGTCGTAAATACTCAGCTAGGGCAGCAAACTGATTTTTATTTATTTTTCTCAAAATATTTGCCCAAACCACATGAAAATTTGCAGGAAGCTTGCTATGATAATAAAGAACCCCAGAACAATATTTTTGGAATTTTTCAAATCATATATGACTGCCAGAAAAATTACATAAAACCCTTGACAGCTAGAAAACCTTAAAAATCCATATCTTCTCAAATACATTATGATAAAATTCTGAAATTTTGGAAATAATATCTATTAATAATATGAATGAAAACCTAATCGCCAGTCCTTGAAAAAGTACTCAGAAGCCCCTCAAAAAAGCACTGTAAAATCCCAAAATGGGTCGCTCCACCTGGAAAGAGACCACAAACCCTCCAAAATTCCTCCATAAATGGTGCCAAACCTGCTCTAATCGCTGCAATACAACAGATCCGGAAACCCTTGATTTTTCTCACAAAAAACCAAAATTCCACCAAAACCCTTCTCTGAAAACTCTGAAATTGATCTCTGAAAATCAGCCCTGAATTAGTTCCAAATTGACAAGCTAGGGTGGATCTTCCACCACCGAAGAATGCCCTGCTAGCTAGGAATGGATCTCTCACCACCGAAGCTATGGTTCTTGTGGGATCTTACTCCACAAGCTAGAAAAAGCAAACAGCAGTTGCTCAAAGGAAATCATAAGTGCGTAGGCAAGAATGACCTCTCTTTCTCCTCTCAATCTTCTTTTATAATTTCCCCCAAACAACTTGTGGCTCAAGAAATCTAAGTCGACCTTTTCTAGGAAGGACCACCAAATAATAAAGTAACTTAAGTTACTTTTCTTCCCCCTAGTCGCCATAGGGACATAAGTGACCCCAACGAAAGAATATAACATTAAAGTGTTATTACTCACCCTCTTAACGATAAAACATAACATTTGCCCCCACCATGCCACTTAACACCCATGCCAACACAAAAATATAACAAATAAGCAAGGTGGAATACCCAATAGCCTCTAAAGTCTTTAGCCCCTTGGGTATGACCAAGGCTAAGACTAAATATTGGCCCTTAGGCCCTCTGTGAAGGAAAGGGGACATTACAACACTTCAAGGCTTGGGCTAACTACAAACAGCATCAATGTTTGTTGGATTAATCCTCAACTCCCCTCATCCAATAGCATGTCCCAAGTATGTCGAGAACTCATTCCTAAACTTATCTTTTTTCCGATTTAACAGCACCTTGTTCGGCTTCAACACTTGGGTCAAATGTGTTGGGTGCTAAAAAATCTAATGTTTCCACAATCCATAATATAAGAAAAATTGCTTCTAGAAAATACTGTGTAAGAAGATGTTTAAATCAACATTTCCAATCACACTCCAAGTACACAATAACACAAGAATCTATGAAGGGCCTTGGCACATTAATCATCAATGTAGCAAGTACATGGCATAGCCTATAAGAAAGTAGTAATCATTTGTAATCCTTTCCTTGCCTTGAATGCAATTTTCCATATATCCTCCGTGCAAACACGATAGTAACCCTGACTTTGAATCCAGCTTGTTGAAGTACCTTGCATGTTGCATCTGATCCAACAAAACATGGTGGCTTTTGATGGTGCTGTTTAAGACCCGATAGTCAATGCACATTTTGCATATCCCATCCCTCTTAAGCACAATGATGATGGGAAACCCACATGGACATGAACTAGTCCTCATAACTACTTGCTCCAACAAGATTTGGAGTCATTACTTGAGCTGATTTGCCTTCAATAAAGAATTTTTTAGCAACTCAATGTGCAAGAGTGGATTATCCGGCAAGGTGAATAGTTCTTGACCTCATTTGCCTCCAATAAATATAGATTAAACAGCTCAATGTTTTGGAGTGGAGCATCCAATAGCAACTGAATCTCATGCTCTATCTCTTTCTTACTTCACATTCCCTTTGGTTCTTCAAACACCCCTGCAGCAAAGAATTTTTTAACAACTCAATGTGCGAGAGTGGAGCATCTGGAAAGGTGAATAGTTCTTGACCTCATTTGCCTCCAATAAATACTGCTTAAACAGCTCAATGTTTTGGAGTGGGGCATCCAATAGCAACTGAATCTCATGCTCTACCTCTCTCTTACTTCACATCTGGAAAGGTGAATAGTTCTTGACCTCATTTGCCTCCAATAAATACTGCTTAAAGAGCTCAATGTTTTGGAGTGGGGCATCCAATAGCAACTGAATCTCGTGCTCTACCTCTCTCTTACTTCACATTCCCTTTGGTTCTTCAAACACCCCTGCAACAACCCTTTCATTTGTTGCTGCTCTTTGTTGGTGCATGTCACTTTTTTAGTAGCCTTGGTATGAAATATATCATCATGCTTATCTCTCGACATAAACAATGCAAATACCGGCTGCAAAAAAAATACAAGCACCAAGAGCAAGAGTGTCTACCACAACCTCATCAATGAAACATTCATTTATCCTAAAATAAATTTTGCATTGTTTGGTGACATGAATCTCTGCTCCTTGCTTCACCCATCCAAATGAATATAGATCAGAGTAATTGTATGCCTCCAATCCGAGTTTCTCTATAAATTGTTAGGAATCAGATTTGCTTGAGAACATGAACCAAATAGTACATCTACCATTGTCCTTTTGATTTGGATTTTGATATGGATGAACTCCGTTGATTCATCCCTACCTTGATTGTTGCTACTTGAACATATCTCCTTTATTGAAGTGCAAACTATCTTGTCATCCACATCAAAATTGCTCCCAATTCCGTCCTATACCATAGCTGTCATGGTCTTCTTGGATAGCCACTTTAGTTCAGTTCTTGGGATGGAAATTTCAGCATTGTAAATGGTAGTGGGTATCTAATGCAATGTTTCTTAGTGTTATCTTTGTATATATTAGTGGCTTTTCTTATCTTTTCCATTTCCTTTCACTTTACTTGAGGTTGCACCTTGTTGATTTGAAGAAGATGATTTGACAGATGGTCTCATCTTTCTATCCATCTCTATGGAATGAGCTTGCACATATGCTTCCTCTATTGCATCGAGGACTAGTTTCCTTAATTTTTTGTAAAGACCTCTGAGATAATTTACAACAAAGTCATGCTCTTGGATTGCTCGTCTCCTGAAGTCAGATGTATACCCCTGCACACTTTGACCCTGCCACTGCTTGTACAACTGCAACTCGATACCTTTCTCTTCAACATAACAAATGGACTAAATATGAGACTTGATTGGCTTCTTAAATTCTGTCAACTTATCTGCAGATGGTTACTTCTTCCAAACCAGAGAATGTGCATAATTTTCCCGCCAAGTAAGCGCATGAAAATTTTACTTTGTGCAAATAAAATGTGTTGTTTTTTGCTAACAATATGCAAGTTGAAATATACCTTGAGATGTGACAACCAATAGTCAAGTTTTTCTGCATCAACTTTTCCTTCATAGGGTGTGTCCACCGTCACTTGAAATTTGAAATGCAGATGGATTGGTGGTTAACTTGGATATGCTTGCGAAATCAGTTTCTAACTTCAGTAACCTCTTTTCTTGGTCTCTATACTCTTGAGTCTTAGGTATATGTCACCCTCTTCATGATCCATGCTTGCTTTGATTTGACAGTTCAAATACCACTTCCTTAAAGACATGTTCTGCTGCAATGGCAGTAAGACGTTTTCTCTTTCCGCATTCCAATCTGGTTAATTGCATCAACAGCAACCTGTGGCACCGCAATCCACACTACCCAAGGGATACTTGAAAAGCCCTAATACCAATAAGTTTCATGATTAAGCCAGTTATACCGGTGTCTAACTCATAAACACGCATTCTACTTAGTCTATGACTAATCTCAATACATTACGTAAAGATTTAAGCACTTTGCTTGTCACATGCATTTATGGAGCTGATCAGATTGCAGAATTTAATAAGGAAATGAGGCGTTGCACACGAAAAATGGAAAATGATCATAATAGCACACAAACACAATGCAACACAACAATTCGACCAGGAAAAACCCAGTGTAGGTTAAAAACTCCAGCGAATGGGGTTGTGCCTCATTCCACTATCACCGAAAAATCCCAGGTTACAAGCTCACAAGGCCATTGGCTCATACAACAACCCATCTTGCCCATTCTCAATCCAATTCACTACAGCTGCTGCAACTCAGAACAAAATTCCAAACAATGCTTAATTCTCCCCCAGGACCCTTTATTAACCAAAACATCTTGCACACTGTCATAGAAGCCTCCAAAACCAAAGCACCTAGAAAGATGGAATACCAAACCCTTCAACTTCCATCCAGATGGGAATGCAGGTGATATTGTATTACTCAAGATGGATCCGGACATGATCACATCCGTACATTGTGGCATGGTGTTATAGAGACAGGATCAGTAATGACCAAATCTGTCAATCTGTTTTTTGAAAACAGAGAAGGCAGGATGGTTTATTGGGAATCTAAACTTCCACCCATGACTTTTCCAACTTCTTGCAATCACCTATACATCATGTCTTGGTCATTTGCTTGTCTTGGAGTGAACGTGTATTTGTACTTTAGGTGTCTTAAGGGTCAAACAAAACACTAAATGCAATTCCATGAAGATAGATACATGAATGGCGAAGAGTATACATTACAAATTGAACCATGTCGGATCATATCTATATAAAAATAAAGTGCCAAGTTCAATTCCTATTCTATGTTTCTTGTTTTATATATCCTTTTGGTTCAGTTGTGCATAGTTTGTTCCCATTTGCTATACAACATTTTTGCTTTGTTGCCTACTCGCATTCAGGTCAGACACAATGACCATCATCACCTTGAGGACCAAAAATCTAAGAAACATGATGGTCAGGCATCAGAACTTTATCATTCTCCCTACGATTGAAATCACTGAGAACGTATTCAGACCACCCGAAATACACATATTCCATGCGCACACTACAGCAGCAACCACCGTGGGCTCAAGCTGCCATCAACGATTGTCCCATCCTCCTCAAGAAGCCCCATTCCCAGCATCCATATACAGTCCACCCTGTAATACCCGTACTCCACGTGCACCCTACACCAGCAACTATCCCTAGTCTCAAGCTTATCATCACCAATTGTCTCATCCACCTCAGGAAGATCCATACCCAGCACACATATACAGTCCACCTGCACACCTGAACCCCAGTTCTCCTAGTAAAATCATCCTCAACTATCCAATAACAACACCCATCAAAAACTCCAAATCCTCACATGACACAGACCAGATAATCAAAATCAAACAAAGGTCCACCCTCCTCCAGCACGGCAGGCGATTAGCCCATGTTATGGAGAAAGATAACCATGAAGATGAGCACACTCTCTCCCTCAAAAACCCACTGGACATGGTAGACTGCTGCTCCACCAGCTCGTGGCGTCAAATAACAATGATTTTTTGGTTGTGCATCTAGAGTCTCTTCCAGCACAATCAACCTGAATATGTGTGTAGCCATTCAGGAATGTAACTAGGAAACAGGCAATCAAGATTCTTTAGGACAGAGAACTCCATATGAAACTGATTCTCCCATGATAAAAGACTATCTCTCCTCTTTTTCAAAAGATATAAACTGACAGACAGTTCCCTACTTCTTCTCTGTTCTTCTAAGCATCCACTTTCCCAGCATTTTATCTCTACATAGTCTAGCATTGTCAATTTTAATCAAGAGTAAGACATGCAAACTATGCTATCTAATCCTCCTTCCACTCTCATTATTTGTTTTTCTTAGTTTTTTCCACCTAGTCAGTAGCTGACCTTGTGTTCATTATCTTCAAGACATTTGTGCAGTCTCCAGTAGACTGTATTTTCTGTCCTTTACCACAACCTTAATATATTTACAACATTTTTGCTGAAAGCAGAAAATAAGACAACTATTGGAAACTGAAATATATGCATTTGCAGAAACAGTGTTATTTGCACTGATGAGATTCAATTTCCAGACGGAAAGCCTAAGTTGATCACATCTATTACTTTAAATAATAGAAATTACATTTTATAAAGAGGGAGCTACAAGCATGAAAGTGCAGAACCATGTCTGTTTGTCAATCAAAACTTCATAAGCTTTTGCAGAAGAATCTATGTAGTTCCTGCTTTATTTTTTTGTGTGTTACAGGTAGATGGAGAGTGATATAATTTGGTAGAAATTTTAAATAAGACTTCTGACTTTCAAGGGTGTTGTATACAAAACAAAAGCCTAATGTACTGTATCTTAATCATCTGTGTCCATACACTCTCATATCATCTTTTCAAAGCTCAAGTCATAACGTGAGCTAGCTTTCAACAATAATTTTTATCTGTGGCAATGGCCCAAAGTAACTTTTCAACACAGTTTCCACCTTTCCTACAATGTGACAATGAGCTATAAAAAATTAAAATGTGCATAGATGAGAATTTTCTTTGAAGATAAACTACATATAGATTAATTGATAAATCTACCACCATTGGAGAATACCAAGAAAGTGAAAATGGATGGATGCTTGGAAAATATGAAAGAGCCATTAACATGATTAATTTAAAGAAGAAAAGTGTTGCTCATGCATTGCCAGGCACATAAAATGCATCATTTTTATTGCACTGAATGATTTAACCAGTGAAAATGTTTAAATCATAATGCATCTATTCAGAAATGCATGAGATGACAGGAAAAACACTTAAAATGGAAATATTCATGAAATCAATCTCCGTCAATAACTTCAGTGTCTATGGCAGTATTCGAATTACAGAGATAATTCAAATAACACTTGCAACAGAGCAAAAAAGAAATTAACAAGCGCATTTTAGATGACTAATAAGATAACAATATCTTTGTGATTTCATGTGGTGAAAATGGAAAAAGTATTCCAAGTGTGGAAACTTGTTACATGGAAAACAAATATAGATGGATAGATACCATCACACACACAAATCTATGAATTATTGAGTAATAATGTAATTACATTTCATGATGGTCTCAACATTTTACTACTACAGAAAATTCTTCCTAATATAGTTTCATACTTTAGGAAAACCAATGTGCATGCTATTACCAATTGCTAAATTAAATTGTTATTTGTGCAAAAAGTCAATAAACAGCAACTGCTTTCAAAGCAATGGGTACTTTCTTTGGGTACACTTGGGCATCAATCATAAAAAGAATCACAGACATAAAGAAAGAAATAAGATATGCAGGTTTTTAAGAAATGAGATGTCTTACGTGTAGATGCCCCATAAAGAGCCAAAAGAATCATTATGTTTTCTATGGATGACATCGATGCACCAACACAGCTGGCAATGCCCAAAGGATTCCACAAGTATACGAGTGCCGCAACATCTCCAGCTACTAAATTTCCTGTGATTCAAAATATCTTGTTCAACTAATCCCAGGCTTTAGAAATATAAATTTAGCAATCACATAAACTACTGAAGAAAAACTGAAAGGGCTACTGATACATTGTCCCTCACAATTGATGTCAATCTCCAACAGAAACAATTTTGTTGAATCTTAAAAAAGAAACTGTCCCAAAGCATTTGTGTCCTAAACTCTCAGGAAAAGAGATAATTTAATTATAACTTGAGAGAGTTTTCTGGAATCAACTGCATGAATAGTATAAAGTCCGTGCAGCTGATTCCAGAAAAAAAATCTCTAGCACTTTGTCAATTATCTCTTGAACAGAGCATTTAATCTACACCTATAGGGTAAATGTGCTAAAACTTATGTTACTAGCATACAGATACAACAGTTTTAAAAAAACTTGATAGCTATGCTACAGCATGAATATGTCTGTTAAATAGCAAAAGTTTAATAAATAATATACACAGATATATGCCAAAACAAACATATTTTTACAGAAATTATAAAAATAATATTCAAAACTTCAAAATAAACAAATAAGAGGTTTTGCACGAGTTCCGATGCAAAATCACTGTAGTCTATATAAATTTCTTCTAAGATGAAATAACATATAATCCTTCAATGAGTAACGAAATAACAGAAGTGCTCAGTAACAAATCTACTCTTAGCTAAATCATTTAAACTTTTAACCAACGACACAGGCAAAATAGAAAAACCTCATTTACTAGCAGCATATCAATTATTTCAGGGCACGCAAGGTTGGAAAGTTCCTTCAATCCAATCACAAAATGAAATGTTTACAAGGGAATATCCTTGGGAGGTAAGAATATTCATTGGGCATCTCTTTGTACCAATAAACATCACATCTCTTTGTACCAATAAACATCTTCCAGAGACAATTACAATGAAGATTAAAAGTCAAAGCAAGCTAGTTTTTCAGGCAGGCATAACTGTGCAAATACTTTCAAAGATAATACTTTCAGGATACAAAACAGAAGTTCTATTAATATAAAAGTAATAATTTACAGAATTTCAGGACCCCAGAAGTTTTGCTAATACTGGGATGACTTGGAACTCAACCTAAGACCAATAGAACCGTAGAAATCATGATAAAGACATATCACGCAGCTGCTAACCTTCAGATTTTCAGAACACATCATAAAATGCAGAAATATCTTCTGAACCAGTGAAAAAACACTCGACAAGCCAGACAAAGACTGTAGGTATCACTAAGCTTACGAACTTCGATGACAGAAGTTTAACTTAGACTATACATAAGGTAAGACTTGAGAACCATATGAGTGAAAAGAAAAATATGGATTTAAAAAATAATTGATAGCAATAGCGATTATCTTTGGTAGTATTAGTAAGTTTTATCATCCTCTTCAGATTAATCTACAATCTGGAAAGCAATGGCTGGAAATTAAAGTCAACAGGCTGTATTTTCAGCATAATTTTTGAGAGGCAAAAAAAAGTGGTTTGATACTTACCGTTCTCTTTCACCATATCCTAGGCCATCCGAGAAAGCATGGCTTAGATCAAGCATGATGGCCCCGATTCAATCCTCACCAAGATTTGTTTGACACACATCATTGAAATTGACTTCATAGAATTGTTACGAGGGGTGCAAGTGGGGGTGTAGCAGCGATGGGGAACTTTGGGCAATTATGCCCAAATTGGAATGGCTGAGGCTTGTGAGAGCGATGATTAAACATATTTGAAACTACATGTGAGCAAGTTATATAGTAACACAATCACTCGTATTTGACCTTGTAAATGGTTAGAAGGTTTTTTGGTGTCTGACACTTGTCTTTAAATATCCTCTTGTTTTGATCAAACCAAGTCTTCCAACAATCTAGAAAAGGGGTAAATTGTGATACCAGTTAAACATGGTAGATTCTGACTTAATCTTTGGCAAGGGTTGCATTAGATCCTACATCTCATTCCATCATGCTGTTTTAATGTCAAACCAACTTGCACTTTCGCTCCAAAATTTGCTTATATATTTGCAATTTAAGATCAAGTGTAATGGGGCTTTTCCTCTTCTTTGCATATATTGTATGTTAAGGGTCCCACCCCACAATATTTCTTGAGAACATCTGTCATTAAGATTTCTTTTATGCCAATCTAACCACGTGAAAGTTTGAAACCTTAACCTTAGACAACGCATTGTTACTCCTAGCTTTTTCCACATTCCTTGCTGTTCGAGTCTTGTATTAAAAGTACTTAATATGGTGCCATACATGCCGCAGTTTAGTTTGTCTTGACCCTTACAGAATATGCCCAATTTCATTAATCAAATCATCACCTGTTTCCCTACACGTGTTTTCGAAGTCTCTTATTACATCACAGCTCACCTGATGTTATTAGTACCGTGCTGATTCTATCTGATGTAGTCCTTAGCCTTTAAAAACCCTCATCCTCCATATCTTTATGCATTCTATTACCTCGGTGATGCATTCACTGAGGCTTCACACTTCATGCAAAATGTTCACACTTCATTTGGCTCTGTCAAATATTCTTGATTAATCATGGCGATGTAATCTTGTGTATTGTATCAATGTAGCTGCATCCAATTTTATGTCCAAGGCTTTGTTGACAAGTTATCTATCCTTACCATTAAGTCTTCTTCATAAAATGTTCCTCTGTATACTGCAACTTTTCCTGTAATGAGAGTTGGAGCCAAGGAAGGATGGCACGGGCGGAGGAAGGGAGAAACCCTAGCAGCTGCGCAGAGGAGCGATGCGGCAGACCCAGGTGAGGGAAGGAGTCAGTGACAAGGTAGAAACCAAACATCAACTTCGAGGACGGGAGAAACAACCTTGAATCCCTGAGGGATTTTATCAGACTAGAAGATAGTGCTAAGTTGGATTATATCAAGTATGTGGTCGAGAAAAATCGAAGTCCTACAAATAATTCTCAAGCGAATGCAAGGAAAAGCTCTAAGCAGAAACATGTGGTCTCTAAGGCTCCTTTTCCCAGTTTTGTGGTTGGCGAAGGCTCGGGTAAGGAGGACCTTGGCAGATTCAAAGTAGCAAATAGCGGAAGGGTAGGCGGGGGGTCTAGTCCCATCAATGCCAAACAAAACGTCAGAACCTTCAAAGATGCAATCCAAAGCTCAAAACCTAGATCAGAAAGCCCACATGCTTATATAGTGGATCTTGTTGAGGAGATGCCTACGGTCTGTCTAGAAAACTCTGTGGAAGGCACTCATCTGCAAACCCTATTGTAGACGGCTATCATTGGCTGATTTAATGGTATGTGGCCGGCAACCACCAATCTCACTCAGTGGGTGCACGAAAACTGGTCCAAACAATGCAAAATCTCTTTTTCCTCAAAGGGCTTTTTCGTGGTTCAGTTTGAGAAGGAGGAGGATTACAATAAATGTATTTTAGATGGTCTGTGAATTTGGGGAAGCACAAGTTTGTTTCTCACACCTTTGTTCCCTGATTTCAATCCAAATACCCTCTCGGTATCCAAAATGCATGTATGGGTTCAGATTCCAAATCTTCCTCTACATTTTTGGCATGGCCTAGAGGATATTGGTAATTTACTTGGTAGATTTTTAAAAACTGATCACAATAGAGCAACGTCAGGGACCCGTACCTTCGTCAGATTATGCACAGAAATTGATCTTAGCAAGGGTTTACAAGACAAGATTCATTTGAAAATGGGTGACATGTTGCATGTGCAATATTTGGATTACGAAAACACAGCCTTTCGATGTCATATCTGTAGGAACACAGGTCACTTGCAGGCTAAATGCTCGATGAGCAAGAAGTAGGGTTCTCAAAGGAAAAAAATCAGTCATCTGGCAGTGGCTAGAGCAGTTCATCTCCCGTGCTTAACCAAGAGGAAGCGGCAAAGTCAACACATGAAGGCAAACGTCAAACAAAATCGAAAGAAAGATCGAAGCAACAAGAAAAAAGGAAGGAAATTGTCGGAGCAAAGCATGGTCATGTTTCTGACTCTTCAAATAAATCGTACTCTAAACAAGAGCCTAATCACGATAGTGCTATGGATCCCAATAGTATGCAAATTGTGGTAATTTCAGATCTCGGCCAATGACAAGAGGTGAAAAAGAAAAATAGCAAAAAGGGGTGTTTTGTGAATCTCCATAGTTACTACTCTTCGCATGAAGAGCGGTAGTTATTGGATTCCCCCTCTCTTTTGTTAGTTTGGGTCGTTGTTTTGGATCATTTGGTTTGTGTTTTATTTGTTGAAGTTTGGTTTCTCTTGTTATAAGGGTGGGGTCCCTTAACCCTCTAGTTCATAGCTCCGGTCAAAAGCGTTTATCAATCAAAAAAAAAAACTTTTCCTGTAATGATAATGATAAAGCCTAGGTAGCCAATATGGTACAGGTGTGGATACAGGTACGGGGGCCAGTACAGCAACTCTTTTGGGGCCCAGGTACAGCTTTGGGTACGGCTGTACAAAAAATATATAAAATAATATTTACAGATATATCCAAATAATTATAACTAACCATATAAAATGTATAAAGTAAACAAAATAAGTTAAATAACCACAATATATACTGATAATTCAATGGCAAATGTTGTGATATTCATTGATCGAACTTAGAACAATTACATTGTGCAAATGTTACAATGTATGCACAAAAATCAGGTTAAATCAGCATATTCATAATCATATTGCTTTCCAATGTCTTCATCGATAACATCAGCACCACAAGCAGTAGAAGTGCCACTCCTGCTAGCTCTGCCTGCAGGTTGTACAAAGTACCCTCTAGCTTCTGGTCTAGCAATAGAAGGTGGCCAGCGTGTTGTTGTTTGAAAAGAATTTGGGAGTGTTTTTTTATTTTTAGGATTTAAAACGTTTTTTTAATGTTTTTAAAATTGTTTCAAAAAATTTAAGAAAACATTTTTCGGGCTGGGTTCACTGGGGTTTGTGCAGGGTATGGCAGAATGTACCCAGGTATGTTCTGCCATACCCTGCACAAACACACAGCGAACCCAGCCCACGCAAGTGTGTACCCGGTAACGTGGGATAAAACAGAGAGATTATATGCACAGGTATTTCTTGAACAACAGCTTTGACCAGGCATATGGCAATGTTAACCATTTCATTATTCAATCATTCAATTTATCTTTTATTCTGTTTAATCCTCCTTCCAGTCCCCTGTTTGGTGATGACCTGCAGCCAATGATAAAACCAAGCATTTGACGGGGAGTGTTGCTTCTCAAGCCCTCTTCAAGATCTTTCGGAATATATTTTCTTCTTCTTATTGGAGTATGTTCAACTTCAAAGGATACATGTGATATTTCTGAATTGATTAGTTCTTCTGGTGCCTAATTGTATATGTCATGTATCTTCTTTATGCTGTTTATTTTTTTGTGAGGACTGTGGAAAGTAGTATGTCATCTGTGCATCGCAGATATGTAGGCATGATGAAAAGCTCAAGCTGTGGAGGATGGGCTCCAAACTCAGCCTGAAGTACACTGGAAGATGGTCCATCTGCAACCAATACGATGATGAATCATAATAATCTGCACTTGTCAGACAAGTCCATTCTGACCAATCAAGACGATGCCCCCAATTCTGAGCTTTGGAGATCATTAGGTTAAATAGTTTTGTGACAGTCAAAAAGAGTTATCCTGGAAGTCTCAAACAAAGTGAAGTACGAGTAAACTACAATCCCAAGTAGGTGTAGAAAGTGGTGATCTAAACCACTTGTCCTCTGAAGACCAACTGAAATTTGGAGAAAACCATTCTAGTGGCATGCAACTCAACAAGATTCTCCCCAAGGTTCACTAGAAACTGCTGAGGATCACAAAAACAGGCCAAAGAATCTATCTGCCTCTGAAGTACCTATTATAGCCTCGATAAGACTACTATAGTACTAATTTAATGGCCTTTTACAAAAATGCAAATGAACTCTGTAATGATAAGGTGAGTGCATTGATATTCAATTTTCAGAGCAACTTGCCTGGCATTTGTATAGACTTTGACAGATCCAATGACGTTATGCTTCTCATATGTGCTAACTGAAGAATATATCCAATACGACGCAATAGCAGAGCAGCCAAAAAATCTACAAAAAAAAAGCCAAACTGCACCCCACCAACGTTGATGTTAACAATGTAATAGTTAAAATATTAATAAATACAAATTGAAATGCATCACAACGTATACCTGGTAATAATTTAAAGCAAAAGACAATTACGCTTTTGAACTCACAGTTTTCCATCTATCTAATACTCACTCACTTACTTCACAGTTTAATCGTGTCCTTCTCTAACTTTCCTTTCATTGATAGATGCAAGTGGAGATATTTACCAAGCATGATGTAATTATATATTATTTGGGATGCTTGAATGTTTTTATGACTTAAGCTAAAGATCTGTAAGAAGAAGAAATGTGAAAGAGTAAGTGCCTGCAAAGAAGCTCCTTTGGTTGTCCTCCTGTTCTGTACCCACCAAAGGATACATGCCCGTTAATATTTATCCAATGACCTTTCACATCAGGCCAATACAAAATTCAAAGTAACCAAAACGAATAGTGCAGTAGTTATTTATCAGAGAATGAGCTAACAATAACCCATAGATTCAGTCTATATGAGAAAATTATTATATAATAATACTCACATACTGACTGTTAATGGCCCAAGAATCTGAAGCAGTAAAGGCGAGCCATGATACATAGAGCCTGCACAAAAGTTAATAACAGCATGCTTGAACTTGATGATCCATGTCTTGATCGATTTAAATAAACAATCAAATAGAAGAGAGGAAAAACAATTTTCATCACCACTGGATAAAAAATAAATACATAAGGTACAGTGAAATAGCAGCAGTAGCATAGAATAAAATGGAACAAGACACAACTTTAATTGTTTATGCTTAAATTATAACAAGTTTGCTGTCAAAAGGTTTAGTTGAAATGTCATTAGGAAAGTTGCAGCAACACGCAGTGGTTTATTTAGATAAAATGATAAAAATGTTGCTATGTCATCATTGGCTCAATCAAATTGTAATGTTAGAGATCTCTAGCAATAAGGTGATAATGAGATCATCCACTGCATCAACCAGTTTCTTTGCTTTAGGCTTCCAGAAGGATATTGAGGTACCAGTGTCACTACTTAAAGCAGCAGTCATCGAAGTACTTGAAAGAAGTTTGAATGCAGATCCAATGAAGACTCGGAAGTAGCAATTCCTGATGAGACTTTGTTGCAAGAACAGTTACTTTTTGCATCTACATTATTTCTGCATGAACAATTAATATATTTTAATTTCAGTGGTGATCCATGCACATTTTTCAACACCACCTCTGCAGACAGTAGTAGGGGAAGATTGAAAGCAGGTATCCAGCAGCAGAACACTTAGAATGTCGGCTCTACAATTTGATCGCCATGCTTCTGACTTCTCTCAATCCTTCATAGGCGGCAGTACAAATATGGTGTCAACTTTTGTTGGGGGACTATTTTGCACTTGGCAAAATATGGATTCCACAGCAGATCAGGGGACAAAGTCCCTCCTCTATTATGAGGGGAGGTTCCCTTTATTGAAAGCAATAAAAAAACAAAAAGAATATATACACTATCTATACTGATTTTTTTGGGGGTTTAGGGTTTTACATCCATATTGCAGAATCTGAAAATGAGAAGAGAGTGAGAGAGAATGCAAAGATAGATTGAAATAGAAGTTTGAAAGAGGAAGTGGGGACTCCACTTTCAAATAAGCAAATAGATCTTTTTTTATTTATGCATGTCAAGATTTAATTGAAAAGAGATAATATACTGCTGCACCATATGACAAGAAAATAAAGCACCATGAAAATAGCAAATATGGTCAAGACACAAAGTTCAATAATACTTCTTTGCATTTTTTTGGCACATAATCAACACAAAGTTTCATATCACTCTTTGAAATCAGATGTACAGGGTTGAGAGAAAAACAACTTCATAAATACCTCCTAAGTAAGTTATCTATTTCTTACAACTTTTACTTTTCCACTTCATTAGTCACTTAAGTGACTTTTACAATTTGTTAATTTGTGGAAAAGATTGTTACAAAAAGTGCAACAAGGAAATTGAAATGTTGCACAAAGAGATGGACAGAATGGGAAGGATGTAGAGTCGAGATGCTAGGAGGAAGGATGCTTCTAACTTGAGTAAGTGTATTTCTTATGCTGCAACACTTGAACTCTGAATTTTGTGACTGCAGTCACAATCTCTCTTTCGTTCAGAATTGTAGTGTTTGAAAGATTGATCAACCAAGTGCCCATAGCATCAACCATTTTTGAACTTCCACTATTAAAGTCTTGTTAGGCCTTTGAATGCTTCAATTATTACATTGTGAATCTCGGAAAGCTCATCCAACATCGCTTTACTGAATCCTTCTGTGCAGAACAGGTCCTCCTTTACAAGTTTCCTGAATTGCTCCTTTATATCTACTACTATGTTTAGCTCAGAAGAATTTTCCTTGAAAAGCTCACAGCGAAGAACTTTCATATCCGAAAAGATTTCTGCTTTAAGGGCCTCTCCCTTCTGAATATGTGTTTGGAGATCAACCTTACTTTCTTCAAGCACTTTTATTCTCCATTCAACACTCCTAGACCATGTTTGAGAGAGATTATCTTGCAAACTATTGAAAATGTTTTCAGAGATGAGAATCTTCTCGTCAGTAACTCCCAATTGCCCTCAAATCTTGAGTCAAAATTCCCCATAGGGCAGCTTCCTTCTCTGCAGTTTTAATTTGAGACGATAAATTATCTTGGGTGTTAGCCAATTGTCCATATGTCTTTCAGCTTTCATCAATGAAATTGAGACCACTAACCAAGAGCTGCTCTACCCAAGTCTCAATGACTTTTCCACGATTGCTATGTTTATGTATTTCAGAAATAACTTTGGGATCAATTTCTTCAACTGAAGTTGAAGAAGGAATAGATACCAACAAGGCAGAGTCATGTGACAAGAAGGACTTGACATATGAGGTGAGAATACGAACCTGCTCTTCAAGTTGCTCTTGCGTTTGCTTACCTTTTTCAACTCTCTCCACAAACCTTGATGCAGGATTTTTGAAGTTATGGACATCCCCTTCGAGGCCAGCCTCTCCTAACGAAACTCTTGTTAGCTCGTAATCAGCCAAGGTCATCTCTCCTTCATGCTTATCAGATGTAGGTTTAGCAATCTCCACAAATTGAAAGCCAGCAGAATCCGTGACCAAGCGAGAAGTGGTTTTGGATTTTTAGAACAGTGGGAGTGCTCTGAAGAAAAGTTAGCTACACCATCATAATCAAGGGCAATGACTTTGGGAAAAGTCTTCCCTTTCTTTTCAGTGAGGGGTTGCACCCAAGTAAAGGAAGAGTCACCAACAACTATGTCTTGACTGGGTGAGGGGAAGAATTGATGTGGGAACATTGAGTGTAAGTGGAGATTGGGAACCAAGGTTTTTATTTTCTATAAGAAAAGTATCGGCAGGAGGAGGTATCTCACCTGGTTCTTGAGGAGAAGGATAAAGCCTCTTGATTCACAACTTTTGTCCTGTATCACCTCCTCCAATAATTCTTCCCGGAAGGACATCCTTTGGGGTATCATCATCCCCTCCTGATGCAATATCTGTCTTTAGAGCTCTAGAATATAATTTGGTGTTTGAAGGTTAACAACCTGAAGAAGAAGGTGCTTAATGTTGTACTTTAAGGTAGGCCTTCTTTGCAGCAGTAAACTCAGCCAATTTCTTGAGAAAACATCTCTTTGATCCTTCGGATTACAAGTGTTGTCAAATCATCAAGATTATCCTTCTCTTTTTGAGACCAATCAATTTTTGGTAGAGGAGCATGTTGAATGGTTGTCTCAAATTCAGAATCATACTTATCATTGTCATCATCATCCATTCCATCAGGTACTTGATCAAGTTCAAAAACTTGAATTTGATCGAGAGACATCCATATATAACTGCATCTTCTGACTTCAAATTCATTATTACAATCCTCCCAATAATCTTCAACGGTGGGACATGATATCTGAGGGCAATCTGAGATTGTTCTTGATAAAATCGTTACTATCAAAGGCATGACTTTTATGGTAGGGGTGATTGTTGAATGAAGTAATAGTCCTTTCTACATTTGGGGCATCTATTCCCAACCTACACAAATAATGACCGAAAGTGATGGAAAAGTTTATACCATGTACCCTCCTATCTCTGCAAATTTGATGCACCACATTTAATTGTCTACATAACTCAATAACAACAAGCTTGTCATTGCAAAGCTTCAGGAGCTTGTAAGGTATGCTATCAAAACCACCTACCCTAAGGTAGGTAAACTATTGTTTCACCAAATTGAACAAATAAGAAGTGAGGCCAGTAGAAATACTTGTGATCAGTTTTGAAGCTTCTTGCACAGTTGATGAAGTTTTGCCTTCGTGAAGAGATTATTTCTTCTATATCTCCTTCTAACAACCTCACAATGAGCACGTTGAAAGCATCATTTACCCTTTTAAAATGACTTTTTCTATTACCATATGTGAGTTGGGTGAGGTAGTCATAGATAGGTATTCATATGAATCATATCTACCTAGACTCCAGAGAAGGCCAACCCACATTCTAGAAAAGTGTTGTCAATAGGATAGTTGTCAAATATGAGGGTCATGGGTAGATTGGGTGAAGTTTTGGAAGGAACTCAACTAAGTAGGAGTTCGTTGGTCTGAGATAAATTCACATTTATTAGTATCTCCCCAATCAATAGCTGGTATTAGCCTACGCCGGTTGAAAGGTGGCCGATGCCGGTAGGGGCAAATGGGTTGCAACGATTAAAATGAGGTGGTTTTGAGCTTTCTGTGATTGCACAGAGAGTATGGGGAGGCTTACTTTTTGAGGTAGGTAGGATTTTATTAAAGACTTAGAGGATGAAGAAATAGCTGATTTGAGATGGGTACAGAGGTCAAATGCGGCAAGTGGTTGGGTGGATGTGAGATGGAACCAGATCTGGGAAGGGTAGAGGGTGAAAGAAAGTAGATTCTTTTGACAAGGTAGAAATGCCATATTACTTGCAGATTGCCCAAGTATGGTTGTAGAATCAGAATAGCTGTGGTTGAAGGAGAGCCACAAGTCCCGATCCCGTGCAGCAGTAGCAGAAGGTTCTGGACTTCCCTGTGAGTGATCCAACTGCTTTGGAACACCACTGTTGATAACCTTGGTGGAAGTTGTGAATGCTTGGAATTGATCTTTGGTTCACTGTCACAAAGGTCGCTGTAGATAATTCGAGAATACCAATGCCAGAATGCCCAAATAGCCCGAGAGAAAATGCCAGAATCGGGTCCCAAACTGAGTTGGAATTGTCTTCAATAGACGAAGAACCGACGGCGGTTCTATTGGCCAGCGCTTGTGACCAGCTGCTGGAATTGAGGGAAAACCGACGTCGGTTAGGGAAAGATGGTTGATTTTTTTCTATGGGAATAGCTGATTCAAAAAACCCTTTTCTAACGTGATTGAGAATGGTTTTCGGGTCAAGAAGAGGTAGAATTCACTTGCTTATAGTGGCAGGAATTTTGATATGGAGTAAGCTGGTAGAGCTCATTAATGAAAGGTCTAGAATATAGTCTTAGTTAGGTTTAGAATTTGCAGTTATGGCTAGTTAAGGCAAGTTGACTTAAGTTAGGGTTAGGTGGTTAGGGTTTGGGAATGGGTCCAAGGTCCAAGGTGGCTAGGTGAGGTAGAAATTAATTTTATTTAGGTAATTAAATTAATAATGATGTGAAGTAATATTTAATATTAATATAAGTGATTCCCAACATTACATTATCTCTGTAGTGGAAGGGGCCATTGATCTAGGGAATGTGTCATAAATTAATTAATTAAAAGGGCTTTCCTAGGGGTTGCATTACTCCAATTTTGGGTGTCTACATAGTCGGAATTAATAAACTGTCATAAGTTGTGATCAGTTTTGTTGCTTAACGAGAGATCCCTTTACAACTGTCTCCTTCTAACAACCTCACAACGAGCAAAGCATCATTTACTCTTCATAGAAATGTACAATTGCTATTTTCATATGTGAGTTGGGTGAGGTAGTCATAGATAAGTGCTTTGATGATTTCATACCTACTTGCCCCGAAGAGACAAGCCCATATTTTGAAAGTGGCAATGGGGCATTATCAAATATGAAGTCACCCTTATATTTTTCCTTTGGCCGTCGGGTTGACAAAATAGGCCAAAGGTCTTCGATTGGAAAGGGGACATTACACACATATGATATTGATAAATGTGCACATCTAGTTATGAAATTCCCTGGTTGTTGATAACCCCATGACTATAACAAGCAGGGTAATCATGTCGGAAAGTTCTTCTAAGAAATCTGACCTATATAGATTTTTAGGCAGTTTAGAGGGTCCTTTCTTTTTCTTGTTCAACCAAGACTTGGCAACCATACCTAAATATTGTCTGAGTTCTTATCATATTCTTCTTGTGCCATTTCCAGAGTTATCAGTTTGGCAGCTTGTGAAGGCTTGATTCCAAGAGCAACATTGATATGCTGAGCATCTAGTTTAGCGAGTACCTGACCATCCGGAGATTTGAATTCCTTTCTCTAGATTGAAGCAACATGCACAAGCTAGGACCGTGTCTGCACATTAGACCGAGTTGGAGAATCCAACTACATGAGCTAATCACTGTTGTAGATGATTTCAGCCAAAGGCATTCTTTGTTATCATGCATCCTAACCCAAAATTCTGCTAAACTCATGTTCTTGACATCACTATCCCCAATCTTTGGAATGTCAGTCTCTAGGGAGGACATGTGCTTGTACCCTGCATAGTAAAACTTCATGGCGGAGACTTGAATGTAGGCAATTCGAGTTTGCAATTAGAACCAATTACCCAAGGAGGGCAAGATCAAGTCACAGAATTGCTTTTGAGGAAATAAAATGGCGGATTGATATGATTATGAAACACGTAGGGAAAGTCCATCGGGGCACTGTGGGAAATGCAATACAAAACAATTGTAGGGCTTGTGAAGACAATCCACGATGTAGGATGAAATATGTAACTTGATTCTGCACGCCATTCTATTCTGTCAGTTTTGAGTGAAGGAAAACATGTGAATCATGGAAAAAATCACCTTTAAATCACTACATAAATGGAAAGATTGCAGGCAAGTTTTCAATGGGAGAACACAAGTGCAATGATGGCGGGAAGGGTAACAACTAGGGCGACGTTGCCAATGGCAGGTCGAAATGTTTGGGCATTCAAATGTGTTGTTGAGTGGACCAAATGCCAACATATATAGCTTTGAACCTAATATCATGCCTTTAAACTGCCTTGGGAACCTTTTAAAACATTCAGCAATGTTTTATATCACCCCATCGCACCTGTCGTGGAACCAGGGAACTATGGGAACGATTCCAAAAGTCCCCTCTTCACCAAAGTTCAACAAAGCGATGTGCTCTGAGTCTTTGGGCTTATACCTATTTGAGTTAGGCACCCCACAAGACATGCCACATGTGGAACAAAGGAACTATTCCACAAGTGTTCCAGCCAGACACACCATGGGCGCTTAGACGAGTTTATAAACACTTACATTATATTGGCTTATCACTCCATCATCTCTATTGCGGAATTGAGGAACTGTGAGAACAGTTCCTCAAGTTCCCTCGAGGCATGCCATGGGTGCTTTTACAACAGGACTAAGCCCCAAACTAAGAAATTTTCACAAGGAAGACTTGTGCACTCTTTTTTTTAATTTGAGGCAAATTTTCAGAGTTATTTTTATGTGACAACTGCTTCCAAGTAAACAAATTTCATGATGATGACAAATGCAAACCTTGGGATATTTAAAACTGGCATCCTCAAATTCTATTAGTATAGTGTGTCATATACAGAATCACATTTTCCATACTGCATATCGGATACTGAAATTGGAAATGAAGTCAACCAAAATGCAGAGACTTGAATATAGCTTGTAAAATGTCTTTCAGTTGGCATTACATGTTTGACAAAGAGACAACTTGAGCATTCGATTCTCTTCATGATAGTGGTTTGCAGTTTGCACTCATGACCTCTAAGAATCTGCTGTGAATCAAAAAATGATTTCCAAATTCTGCTACCAAAGTTCTATGATCTGAAAAGCATTGTTATACTGTTTGTCTTTCCCAGTACTTTGGAATTTTATAAACTACAATAAAGTTATAATATCTGAAAAGTGGCATAGATATAGATAACTGATACTTTTTTGCACATTTAGAAGCCACCATCCCTTTCAATCATGTTTTGTTTCCTTAGAAGCAACAACAGATCAGACCCTTTCCCCTTTCACCTATGCCTATCTTTTCATATAAGCTACCTTCCCACACTTACTCTCAATAATCACTTATATAAAATTATTTCAGACTTTTCCTTCAGTTAAGACTTAGTATCTCGAGTCTTTAAAGGAGCCTCTGTTTATCCCATTACCTTTTTCATATAAAATAACCATACCGCATATTGAGTATCTAACAAAAACACTTGAGGAAAATTGCTGAGATTTTATTTATCATAATCATAAACATCAAGGGCATTAGCTAGATCAAACGAAATCTAGAATAATATGGGCATCAAAAAGTTTCCAGCTGTTGACAATGGGAATAATATGCATCAACTTGAAAAATTGAAGCTGTTGACCATGTGAAAACAATGGGCTTACATAAGATCAATAAAAAACCTCTAGTGCAAAACAATAAAATCATTAAAACCTAACAGTAACTCTTGTTGGATGCCATTTTGCAACCCAATATAGTAAGACCATCAGGTAAACAAATGTACGTAATCTCTGGAAGGTTTTCAAACATTGGACAACTAAGACATTCCACATTGAAGCCTTTCAAACATTGTACAATTAAGACATTCGTATACTAAAATACCTTTGATCTATTCAACTGATGAAGACATCCATTATAGTTAGTATGTTCAGTCAAAAGGGTCGGCAGTTGAAAGTAATAGAATGTATGTGCAGGTGGCTGCTGAGATTATTCAAAGGGCAGATATAAATAATTTAGAAAAGCGGTGAACAGTTGAAGTTGTGTTAGAATATATCTAAAGGTCAAAACAGTTATGTGTCAGTGATTGGTATTTGTAGGTTCGTAGATCGTTTGGAGGTAGTTGACAGTTTCAAAAATAGTTGTTGAAGAACACTTTAAATATAATGCACACTTGAACTGCAGTTAAACATTAATGCAAGAAAGTATTGCTTTGTATTCTCTCTCCATATTCTCTAGTTTTCTATTTCATTCATTCTTTATCGCTCCCTCTTCTCACTCTATATACTCTAGTGTTCTAATTCATTCTTCCTTAACGAACTTGGTAGAGGTGGAAATTGCAAACATTGAACATCTTTGTCAGAATTTTTAGCCTATAAATATAGGTTTCTCGTGCGTAAATAAGTATTCATAAATAAAGACACATTAGCTGGTCTCAAAGCCTAACAATCAGTCCCCTTCCTTGACATACTTATGGCAAATCCTGCACATCTCTGCCACTGCTGCTTGACCTTTGTGTATAGTAGAGATGTCTTCACTGCAGAAGGTTGCTTTTCTCTTTCCTACCTGCCAAGTCAATGTCTGAAATTTTTCTTCCTGATTCCTGAAATTTCAGATTTCTGCTCGGCACATATTCACTATGCCTAGTGAAGCACATCGGAATGGGTCTTTATCAGATGTAAGATTACTGATAGATGCCTTCCTGAATTCAGGTTTTCAGATCAGGTCTGCTATATTTTCATGTCAAGCCCTGCCATTTATAAAATTTAGATTACTGCAGCCAATTATTTTTCCCTTCCATGGTAAAGCTGCACAAACTTATATGACAGACCATCTCACATTCTGAAGTCGAGGAATATGTCTGATTTGTCACCCTGGGTTGCTGTAATACTTCAACAGTCGGACAAAACTAATTATCCAAGGAGTAGGAACCTTGCTACTTATCATAGGTAAAAAATGTCACTTTGTTGGTGACACTCTTCTTATAGTTACATGTTCATGTCAAGCCCTGCCATTTATAAAATTTAGATTACTGTAGCCAATTATTTTTCCCTCCTGTGGTAAAGTTGCACAAACTTATACGACAAACCATCTCACATGCTGAAGTCAAGGAATATGTCTGATTTGGCACCCTGGGTTGCTGTAATACTTCAACAGTTAGACAAAATTAAAACCCAAGGAGTAGGAACCTTGCTACTTATCATAGGTGAAAAAATGTCACTTTGTTGGTGACACTCTTCTTATAGTTACACTTCATCACCATATGAACCCACTGAATGTAAGATGCGCATTTCAAATGCCAATGTTCCTGAATCTTATACTGAGAGTTCAAGAACTAAAATGGAAGACCTTAAACTAAAGTTCAAAAACATTGTCACAAAGGACTTTCCTAAAAAGCTCCTTCACAACAAGTATCAATAATATATACCTTTATCACTACAAACTAGAGCTGAAGAACACCATAATTATGTTTTAGACTGTAATAGCCAACTTCTCTTACAAGCACTTGACAAGGTAAGGCGTTCAAAGACGAATAACAAGTGCATAAATATGAATAGAACATGCGTCATAGTTTAACTTCAAAATAAATTTTGAGTTCATATCAACAAAGAATATTACCCAAAAGGATCATAAAATAAAAATATAAAAGTTATACTTTACAAAGAAAACAATTAAGAAATAAAGAATATGAAAGACAATAAGTAAACTCTACCTGCATAAGGAGACATATCTAATTGCTTTAACCATTGTCCCTCAGCCACTGCACAATTCACAATTTCCTTTGAATCAAATCTAGAACAATTTCCAAAATCATAGATCAACTCTGAATTGCAATGATATTAAACACAAACAAAATCATGGCTACATGTTAGAAGATGAAAAAAAAAAATATTAGTCCATGAATTACCAGTACCACAGATACAAGAGATCGACTAGAAAAGATGTATTTACACAAATTTTGAATTGATACACATAATATTCAAAGTGTCTATTACTTAGATATAACTAAGCACGATACTCTAAGATGACAAAAACCCCTCCATATTACTAGCGTATATACACCTAGCCAGTCATAATTAACTGCTTGTGTTGTTTCAATTCAAACCCAATATTAATTACTGAAAAACTCCATGACCCAAAGATGTTGAGGGCAAAATTGAATCTGCCTCCACAACATATTTCGCAACATATTTAAACAGATTTGCTCTGAATGTCTGATTTTAATGTTTTCTGTGATACCCATTCCTTGTGAACAATGAAGATTTACTGTAGATATAGGGTTTTGTGTTTGTTTGTGCCATTTTTTCCATGAAATGAAGTGAAGAGTAGAGTTGCATTCGGACGCTATAATATCTGGACAAGAGATCCTGTAAATATATTAGCGCAGCTGTAATAGATTGAAAATTCCAAACTTAGTATTTTCCTTAATAAGTCTGTACGTATTTTTTTAAAATAGTTATTCATTTTCTACTCAATATATTGCTATAATATTTTGAAGCAGGATCTACATTGGGAGGAAACAAGGGTAGATATGGCACAGAAAAGATTTAAAGCACCTGAATGGAAATACATTGAATGGGATGATGTAGAAAAGGTGCATAAAAGAAAATTTTATATATCCAGCACCCAAGACAATTTGACAAGTGTTCAAAGTCATCATTTTGGAAATTCAAACCAACTTTCTAGTTGCCTACATATTGACAAGCATACAAAACAGAAAGTATTACAACACTTTGAATCCAAACATGGGAATACTGCAAGGAAACAGAAAATACACATTGAAGTTGGGTCTGTTCATTCTAATCCACAAATTTCATTGTGAGGAAAGTAAAAATAGACATTAAAATCATTTTGGGAACAAGAGTCTAAGGTAGATGTTGATAGGGAACTGGGCAGATACTTTTATGGTGATGTGGTAAATACACATGGAAGTTGGGTATGTTCATTTGCATCCACAAAATTTCATTGTGAGGAAAGTAAAAACAGACATTAAAGTCATTTTGGGAACAAGAGTCAAAGGTAGATGTTGATAGGGAAGTGGGTAGATACTTTTATGGTGATGTGGTACCTTTCAGTCATGCTGGATCCCAATATTATTCTGGAGTGGTTCATGTAATTCAGAGTTTGGAAAAGGATAAATTAGCCCCTTCTGAGAGCATGAGGATTTTTGGTCTCAAGAAAAATAAGGCTGAAATAATGAATCGGCTGAAACCTATTGTAGACTCTTAAAGCAAAACTGAATGCACCATTGTTAGCGATGGTTGGTCAGATAGGAGTCGTACAACTCTTGTCGACACTCTTTCTTGTTGTCCTCATGAAGCTGTATTTCTAAAGGCCATGGATGCTTCAAATGAAGCAAAGACTTCAGAATGTGTTGTTAAAGCCCTTGAACAAGCTAGTCTACTTGTTCGAGTGGAAAATTTAATTCAAATTGTGACTGACAATGCTACAAATTGCATTGCAGCAAGAACAATTTTAATGGAAAAAAATACAACTATATTATGGAGTCCATGTGCTCCTCATGTCTTCAACCTTCTTTTGGAGAGTTTTGATAATTTGCATTGGGATCAACAGTTGTGGAATAAGGCGTCATGCAAATGTGCAACAGGGAAATTGACAATTTTCCAAACATGACAATGATACCCATGTGCTAAAATTTTCATGTTTTACCCTTCCAAGGCACCCCAGGTCTACCTAGTGAGTCTAGTATCCTCCTATTTGATGTTAACTCAGTCCCCTAGGTGATTTAGGAAATTCAATTCAACCCCCCTAGGTGATTTTAGGAGTTCTTGAAAATGCAAATTTCAGGCAGTTGTGGGAAGGGCTATCACTGGCCTTCCTAGGACTGGAGCAACCCCTGGAGAAAAACAGAGGAGAGAAATATGACATGGAGATGAATTGAAGGCCTAGAGACATCATGGAAGTGATTTAGGAAAATTCAGAAAGGATTTGGAAAGAGTTGGGGCAGTTTCACCAAAATTAGGGTTCACAGGTCTACAGCAGTGCACAGGCCAAAAGAGTTGCTGAGCTTCAGGAAGGTGATTCTGGGAGCTCCGGATGGAGTTAGGAGAAAAACAAGACATCATAGGAAATGGAATTTCAAGCCCTACAATATGGTGAAATTATATTTTTCACAACACCTTGGTGCAATAGGTCTGCAGGCAGTTTTCTCATGCACAGGTAAGGGACAAGATAAAAAACCAATTTTTTAGGGATTCAAATGGAGTGAATCAAGATCTGAGACCCCCACCATTGGATAAAGGCCATTTTAAGTCAAATTCATATAAAATTTTCATCAAAAAAGTCCATGGGAACTCAAGATATCGGCGTTTCAAGTTGCCCTCTCAAGAGCGAGTTCGGGAGTTAGTCAATTTTGAAGAGGACACGTGTCAGCTCCAGGAGCCTGGTGCAATTTTGATGTCCCTTTGTCCCTCAAGAAAGGGACATGAGGGACAAAAAAATGCGCCCAGCCCCTATAAGCCCTCTGGACACACATACAACCTCCGGACTGCCAGTTCAGCCCCCAGGTGCTTAGTGGGAGCTCATCCCTCTGCCGTCGGATCGTGACAAGTGTCATCTGAAGCGCGTCATGCAATTTGATGTCCCTCATGTCCCTTTGTGCAAAGGGACATGGGGGACATAAAATTGCACCCACCCCTAATTGGTGTCTTCTGGTCACCCATGTGACCTCTTCATATGACCAGTTTCCAGCCCCCCCAGTGCTTCCAGCCTGCTTTTTGGGCTTAACCCTCCACCGTTGGATCTCTGCCACTGTGTCATCACTAGGCACCGTGTGAAAATTGATGTCCCTCTCATCCCTTTGTGCAAAGGGACATGAGGGACATGAAAATGCAAGCCTAATCCTTTTGTGCTTTTTTTTAGATCTACCAGTTTTAAAATCCTCCTGTGCTTTCTTTCCCCTTCTAACTTCTTAATGACAAGTGTGGATACTATTGCACAGCTTCACTCTGCAACTCCCTTGGAAGCTTCTCACCGCCACCATTGAAAACCTCAAACCATTTGCCCAGCCCCAGAACTCAGCTCCACACAGCACAAATCCTCAACTCCATGACAGCATACAAGGTCTTTCAGAAGTAAGAGTTGATCAAACAAGGAAAAGAAAAATGCAAAGAACGAAGAGAAGAATGTAAAAATCTCCATGTACACTGAAACAAAAGATTCGAAGAAATCTTGCAAACCAGTGCACGGAACAACAAACCATTTTTCTTTCTCTTTCTTCTCTCAAAATCCATCAAAACCTCACCTTCAAACCCTCCTTCTGCTGCTACAGAACATTCACAGTGAAGAAATCCTCTTTCGGCCCAACGAAGAAAAAAGCTCATTTCCTGTCAAACCGCAGTCAGATCGAAGAGAAATTTCACCGATAGATAAGAAGAAAAACCCACAACAAAAACATAATTTTTATTGCAAATGGAGAAGAAAACTAGGTAATTTTCGTCCATATCTGGTCTCCAGAAAAAGGAAAGTTTTCCAGAGAAAATCTTCGTTCCATGGTCCGAACTCCCAAAAGAAAACTTTCTAAAAATAGCAATTCTTCTACAAAATTGTTATTTCGGGAAAGTTTACCAAATGAAGAAGTTGCGAAAACCTTGAAACTTGAAAACTCAGGTGAAAATTGCAAGGGAAATTGATTTCAAAGGTTCACATTAGGTCCAAAATTGCACATATAAAAAAGTAAGTTTCCCAGCAGCACCTGCCAAAAATAGAAAACTTTCTAAAAAGGTGAGGAGATCTTCTACAGAAGGAAGGAAGATTAAGTCCAATCCTATCAAAAAAATTTTTCATCACTTGCTAAAAATAGTAAGTTCAAGGAGATTCCTTACTAAAAACACAAGTCATCCCAAAAGTGTAAACCTTCAGTGGAAAAAAGATAAAAATAAAATATCCCAAATATCCAAATTCGGTAAACAAAATTTTGGGACTGCAATTTTCAAACCCATACTAAAAATAGTCTCAAAAAGTTGTCCAAAGGTCAAAAGAAAGAAAACTGGCAAAAAAAGAAGCCAATATCATAGGGGGGGCAATGGGGAAAGGACCCAATTAAAAAACTTTTCACATCTTGAGAAAGGAGTAACCCCTTCGAAACATTAGAGGCCAAAAAGAAGCTTTGACACTGGCAACCTAAAGATAGGGTGGTCACCAAAGGTACTTCCCTAAAAATAGACTGAATGTTGGTCCATTTTGAGCACTTACTAAAAATCAAGTCATACCACAACCTCAGCAGGGTAAATTTCAGCAAGTTGCATTTTAAGGTAAAAATAGTAAGTTTTTGAGAAACCATGAAGTTCAAGTGGAGGACAGAAGCCAGTGCAACCTTTCTCTGAATATGAGATAGAAGATAGCGATGTCTCCTGGATGGATCTAAATGACCTGAAATCCCATAGTTGACTGCCAAGGAAAGGGGGACCAATGAAGTCTCTATCTTCATGGATCTCAACAGTGTCTTTCAACACTCAATAAGTATGTATGAGGGAATCAGGACAAGGTTTGTTCCAAAGCTTCAGTCTTTCCTGAAGGGATCTCCATGAGTGATGCTCACAGTCACCAATGGAATCATTCGACAGTGTTTTTAAACACTTAGCTCATGGTGTTCGTATGTTGTCAAAAGGAAGCCTCTCATGGTATAAGACATTCGAGGATCCAGGATTCACTACATTAGAGCATTGCATGGTTTGGTTCACACGTATATCATACAAATGGTGGAAGTTACAGTCATCGGTGAAACAAGTCCATTCAACCTGACATGATCGGTTATGAGTTCATATCTCTTCATGAGTTGGTGTTCATGGTCATCATTCAAGTCATTTGATAAGGGTTTTTAAACACTCATCCCAAAGCATCCGTGAGACAATTTGAAGGATTTTATCAGGAGGCAACATATTCAAAGATTCAGAGTCTCACTACACTGGAGCCTTCCATCAACGAGGATCATCAGACTTCATCTAGAGCAACATCTCTTCTTCTCTCTCTCCTCTTCCTTCCCCAAACTTTCTCTCTCTTCAAATGTTCTAATTCTTCATTGGGGTTTGCACTTTTTGATACGCCTTTAAGTCATCTAAAAGTGACTTTAGAAACATAATGTAAATTAAGTCACCTTGATTTTATAAAAGGGACTTAATATTTTCCTAGGAATATGAATAGTCTAAAGTCAGAAATAAGGCATATGGAGGGTCATTGGGGGAAGATGAAGAGTTTCTCCTCTTCTATAAATTGTAATGAGCTCCTCATTCCAAGGGGTTCTAATTCTGAAATTCTTCTAGCTGGTTGTATTCTTGTAAGTTCATGAGAGATATTTTTCTTACTTGTGAGTGAAAAGAGTTAGCCATTTTCCCCTATTCTCAATGTCTTCCATTCTCATACTATGTACAATTTTTACTTGAGCATCAATACAAGAAGAAGGAGTTTCTAGCCTTTTTTACTAAGGGTTTCTTGATACTTTGTGTTCATTAAATTCTATTTGGTCTTGTTGCTGTTTGCAGATTGTTTCTTCTTAATTTTAATGCATGTGATGAAGTTTCTAACTAGTGTGTGCAGGAATCTGATTTTCTACCTGCAACATTAGTTCCTCCTATCTCTTTTCTCACTCACCCTTTCCCGCTCTCCTAGAAAATTCCTCCCTAGCAAGAATTGCTAGCTTTTTCCACAGGGTCAGTGGAGTGCCCCTGTTGGATCCCCGACCATAAGGCCATAAGAAAATCCACCTTTACTCGTGCATGCATATACGACAACTGCACCAGTTAAGTAGAGGGACTTAGATTCCCAGAGTGTTGGCAAGAAATCCACAAATTTTTCCCCTAAAAAATTTTCTCACCAATAGTTTTTGGCACCCACCATGGGGCAGATTTAGCAGCATCTACACCCAAAATATGAACGCAAGGTCAAAAAAAAAAAAAAAATATTAAAAATTGAAAAACAAAAAAATAAAGTTCATGAAAATCCATTGCTGAAAGATACACTGTCAATTCCTACACGTGACCTTTCATATTCCACAGTGTCCTTTGTATTCCCACTGCAAGAATTTCCAAAAGCTGGCTGAAAGGAGATACACCAGGTTGAATAGATCAAGAGGAATTGTTGACCCCACTTTTGAGGCTTTGCAAAATCAGCAAGAACGAGTTAGAGACAATCCCTACTACTTTTCTCAAGCCTCATCCCCATCTGGGTCTTCAAGTAGTTCACCTGGTAATCCCATCCAAACTCCTGTTGATACTCCCCCTTCAAATTCTCCCATTTTTCAACCACCGTTGAGCATTGAGTTCAGAAGAGAAGAAGAATTTGAAGAAGAATTTGTAGAAGCAAGAGCAGAAGCAGAAAAAGAAACAACAATGGATGAAGCAAAAAGACCTCAACCCATTGTTCCATGGGGAAGAAATACAGGCCCACTCGCTCTTGAACCACCTCTTCATGATCTACCAACAGGTTCCCGCAAGAACTTTCCAAAGTTCAAAGGTGATGGCACACAGATACCTAAAGAACACATCACCACTTTCACCACATCATGCGGGATTCTTGGAGTTGAACATGAAGATGTTGCTGTAAGATTGTTTGTGGAATCTCTCCAAGAAAAAGTAGCAGAATGGTTCTACCTCCTTCCTACCCGATCCATCACTGGTTGGAATGACATCAAGACTTCCTTCGAGGAAAGATTTAAATCAACTGAAGACTGTCAAGACCTCTTGGTGCAATTGGCTCAAATGAAGAAAGGAAAAGTGAAACTATGAGAGACTTTGTGGCTCATTTTGAATGGTTGCTTCATAGGATACCAGAAGAAGATTCACCATCTGAAAACAATGTCAAGAGATTCTTCATCAATGCTCAATCACAGAGGTAGGATTTTTCCTATGAAGAGTTCAACCAAGGAACATTGTAGAAGCACAAAGGATGGCCATTGAGCTTGATGATGATATCATCCTCTCTGGAAAGATGAAGAATCCATCGAAGGGTAAGGCCCAACATCCCGGAGATGAGAGAACAAATCCATTCTTGCAAAAATTGGCAAATGAGATGGCATCATTGAAGAGGGAATTTTTTGAACGAGTATCTTCTCAAAGAAACAACACAAATCAAATTGCAGGAGCACCCCAAAGGCTTGCCTTGGAGGCCCCACCCATCAACGCAAGTTGTAGGATTCAAGAAAGTGAAGAAGAGCTTGAACAAGAAAGTGAAGGTGATGATTTCCTAGAAGTTGATGAACTTGAGAATGATACACAAATCAGATTTTGTGAGTATTCTGGAGGTGATGAAGATGATGAAGAAGATGCACCCAGTTTCTCATGTGTGGTATTCACTCATTCTCAGTCTGAGAAAGGAGCCTCTTCCTCCACTACTGCAAAAAAAATAAGGCTGATGATCCTCTTGTGGTGACTCCACAAAACAAAAAAATCAGTCGAGGATCTCCACTCCCACCTTCCATGGAGTCTACATTGGAGAAACCTGATCCTGTAGCAAGCACGAGGTCACCCACTATTCCAAGTAAGTCTTCTAATGTTTCTTCTAATTCTAAATCTAAATCTACTCCTGTAGAATCTAGTATTTCAAAAGTTCCTAGTGTGCCTTTCAAAATACCCTCCATTCCCCAAACATCAAACCCTTCTTCCAAACCTATCCCAAATCCAAAATTAGTCCCTTCATCCCCCTTGTCCACATCTGCTCCCTTTGACTTCATAGAATATGCTAACAAAGCCAAGGTGCAGATTACTGAAATCAAATATTTGCGGACTCACCCTGAACAATTTGAGAGATTTGTTCAATATATCAGGAGTGGTAGTTTAACACCCAATGTTGTAACTCCTAGTTCTAAAGGAATACTACCAAACCCACCTACACCTCCCTCACAAAACATGCTTTCTTTGAGTGCATCCAAGACTGATAAGGTTGAACCTTTCTATGTCTCCCTTCTTGTTGGAGAATATGTATTGAACAACTGCATAATAGATTTTGGTGCCTCTGACAATGTAATGCCTATAAAGGTCCAAGGCTCTCAAACTCACCATGACTCCACCCAGTGGCTCTTGTTACTCCTTGGAGTCAAAAGAGGTCCCACTTGTAGGGAAGGTCAAAGATGCACATAGGTGGCTCTCGCCAAATTTCCATACAAGAAGGTTTCAATGATGATTTTGGTAGCTGACATTCTAGCTTTATTTGGAATGTTGCTAAGTAGGAAGTTTCTGTTAGAGTTGGGGGGTAAAATTCAGATGAATTGGTCTTCCACAACCATACCAGTGAAGGGGGACATGGAGAAATTACTTCCAGAGAAGAAGATGAGGTACACAATGAGAAAGTCTGGAAGTCAGGAACCAACATCTTGTATCAAGATAGCAGGAGGATGAATCACTTTTCATAACGACTGAAGAGAGAAGAGGATATTCCCATCTTGATAGGGCCAAACATTCCTTCCAGAGAGGTATGGACCTTGAAGAAGCATTGAGGAGATTTGAGTTACAAGAGGGCAGCCCTGAATTCTAGATGATGCAAACCATGAAGAAGAGGAAATGGTTCTTGATGAATCTCAAATGGAGAAACCAGCTTATATGCTTACCCATGAAGAGGAGATGTTCTCATTCCCATTTGGAGATGAAGATGATCTCAATCATGTCATCCATGGAGGGACAAGACCAGCTTGTGATGAGCCCATGAAAGGTTTGAAAGAACTATCTGTACAAGAACTGCTAAGAGCCACGGAAGAAACAGAAGACCCTGAGCTCAGTCTTGAACTCCTGATGCAAGCCATGAATCTACAAGACAAGTGTGAATCTGATTTGGAAGCCTCAACCAGTGTGAAGATTGGCCATGTTGAAATAAAGAAAGATGAGAAATATGATGTCTCCTCCTGAGCCAATGGTTGATGGATACAATGATGAAATGGGGGTATTTTCTTTCCCATTTGAAGATGAAGACTCTTTCCATGATGAAAAATTGAAATAAGGATTTTTGAGGCCTTTGAAGCTGAAGATCCCCTTGAGAAAGAAGTGATAGAATGTAATAATTCCCAAGATGATGAATTAATCCCTCCAGATAGTTTCCTTGAGCTTCAAAATGAAGATTCTTCAAGGTGTACAAAGATGAACCACAGGAAGTAACAAAGGATAACTCCGTGCAAGAAATTGGATGCAGTAGAAAGTACAGAAGACCCTGAGCTAATTCTTGATCTCTTAGCTCATGTCATGGCCATACAAGACAAGTATGAGGTTACTTCTGATCCTCCATTCAATCTTCAAGCACCTCATAATGGAGTAGAGATAAAGGATGAATCTAAGGTTTCTCATGGAAAAGAGGTCAATGAGCATAGACCTAGGAAAGAAAGTAACTCAAAATATTCAAGAAATTTGAATGAAAATCAGCTTCGGGGCAGAGATGAGATGCTCAATGAAGAATCAGCTATGTGGATAAACATGGAATGCAACTGGCACTATGAAACTGATTTCAAAGGGAATGAAGGCAATGGAATTTCTAAGTGAAGGCCTGAGCATCAAGAAGCTCATGTAGACTCACTCCTACCAAGTACACAGACAATCATGAAAGCACCTGGCTTTCATAAACAGTTAAGGAAAGGAGGCTACTTTCTGGAACCAGTCAATGGCTTCACAGAACAACATCACTCAGTGTTTCCCACTCAGGGGTAACTTTTGAGAAATGAAAAGTGCTTCAGTGAAAGTGGGTTGTCCCCCACCTTGTACCATAGGTGATTTTTAGGTGTGTTTCCCTTTTTTTTGTGTTTTTCCATTCCTGTTGTGTGTTGTGTGTTTCCTTTCATTGTTTTTGGTGTGTGTGTGTTTCCTTCTTTTCTCTCCCCCTATCTTGTTGTAAGTTGTACATGACTCCACAGGGCCCAATGGATAAGGCACTGGTCTTTATATTGTAAAGTTGAGATTTATGGGATTCTTCATGTCATGTCTTCATTGTGCTCAGTCCATGTCATGTCCCCAAGCTAGAGCCAGTTGTTGTCATGCAAATGTGCAACAAGGAAATTGACAATTTCCAAGCATGACAACTATACCCCTGTGTCAAAATTTTCAAGTTTTACCCTTCCAAGGCACCCCAGGTCTACCCAGTCAGTCCAATGACCTCCCAATTTATGTTAACTCAGTCCCTAGGTGATTTAGGAAATTCAATTCAACCCCCTAGGTGATTTTAGGAGTTCTTGAAAAATGCAAATTTTGGGCAGTTGTGGGAAGGGCTATCACTGGCCTTCCTAGGACTGGAGCAACCCCCTGGAGCGGAAAGAGGAGCCAAATCAGACATGGAGGTGAATTGAAGGCCTAGAAACATCATGGAATTTGATTTAGGAAGATTCAGGAAGGATTTGGAAGAAGTTGGGGCAGTTTCACCAAAATTAGGGTTCACAGGCCTAGGCAGTGCACAGGCCAAAAGAGCTGTTGAGCTTTGGAAGGTGATTCCAGGAGCTCTGGATGGAGTTAGGAGAAAAAAAAGACATTTCAAAAAGGGTAATTCCAATCCCTACAATATGGTGAAATCATATTTTTCACAACACTTTGCGCAATAGGTTTGCAAACTAGTTTTTCTCATGCACAGGTAAGGGACCAGATAAAAAAATCCCCCTTTTTCAGGGCTTAAATGGAGGAATCAAGATCTGATACCCCCACCATTGGATTCAAAAGGCCATTTTCAGTCAATATCATATAAAATTTTTCAAAAAATTCCATCGGGAGCTCAAGATATCACCGTTTCAAGTTCCCTCAAGGAGCGAGTTCGGGAGTTAGTCAAATTTGATGAGGACACGTGTCAGCTCCAGGAGCCTGGCACAATTTCATGTCCCTTTCATCCCTCAAGAAAAGGGACATGAGGGACAAGAAATTTTTCCCAGCCCCTATAATCCCTCTGGACACACATATGACCTCCAGATTGCCAGTTCAGCCCCCAGGTGCTTGTGGAGCTCATCCCCTCACCAGTGTTGGATCTGTGACACATGTCATTCTGAGGCGCCATGTGAAATTTGATGTCCCTCATGTCCCTTTGTGTTGGGGGACATCATGGGGACATAAAATTCACCCAGCCCCAATTGGTCCATTTGGTCCCCATGTGTTCTTCATAGTGACCAGTTTCCAGCCCCCCAGTGCTTCCAAGCTAGTTGCTTTTTGGGCTCAAATCCCTTCACCGTTGGATCTTCCGCCAGTGTCATCACTGAGGTGCCACGTGAAAATTGATGTCCCTCTCATCCCTTAATTGCTTAAGGGACATGAGGGACATGAAAATTCACCTCACTCCCTAATTTGTCAAATTTTTTGAATTTTTAAAAATCCCGCTTTCTTTCCGCTTCTAACTTCTAACTCTCTCATACTCTGCACAACTTGCTCTGCAACTTCCTCTGTAGCTTCTCACCACCACTCCACCATTGTTAAACCTCAAACCAGCTTCAAGAAAAAATCCTCCACTCCATGATAATACATAGGTCTCAGAAGAAATATTGATCAAACCAAGGAAGAAGAATGAAGAACGAAGAAGAAGAAAGCTTGAAAATCTCCATTGCCATAAAACGAAGATTCGAAGAGATCTTGCAAACAAGTGCACAAACAAGAGAACCATTTTTTTTGTTTTTTCTCTCTCAAAAACCATTAAAACCTCACCTTCAAATCCTCCTTCCATTGCACAAAACACTCACAATGAAGAAATCTTCCTTTCCGGCTCAACGAAGAAAAACTTGATTTCCCGTCAAACCGACAAGTCAAATCGAAGAGAAATTTCACCGGTGAAGAATAAGAAACAAAAACCCACAATCAAAAATATAATTTTTTTTCAAATGGAGAAGAAAACCAAGACCTGCAATTTTCAAGGTCCATTAATGGCTTGTCATGTTCAGAAAGTGCTACCTAGGTCAAAATTTAAAACTTTAAAATCTCCCAAACTATTGATCGGGTAAGTCCAAATTTCAGAGGGGTGATATTGGGAAAAAACCCATAAAAAACCATATCAGAAAACTTTCTAAAAATTTCTTCTACATAGAGGACTTCTATTTTGGGAAATCACCAACCACCTGCAAATGAGCATCACTTTCTAAAAATATTGAAATGTTCAGGTCCTTCTACAGTAAGTGGTCCCATGAGCACTGCTAAAATGGAAAAGTCATCAAAGTGAAGAACCTGTGAAGGAGGAAGTGAAGAGAGGAGTTGTGTATCTGTCAAGGAAAATTCATCAAAATGTCATCTTGGTCCACAATTGACACTTACTAAAAATAGTAAGTGGTTTCACAAGAAGCACCTACTAAAAATAGCAAGTCATCCAAAAGGTGAGATTTCACAAGGGAGAAAAGGGAATTCAAGTTGCAACATCAGTTGAGGTTCGAAGGAGGAAAATTTTTCACTTACTAAAAATAGTAAGTTGTTTTTTCTAAAAAGGAACTTACTAAAAAAGTTCAAAGTAGAGAAAGTGAAGTTCAAATCTCTGAATATGAGATAGAAATAGTGATGTCTATCATGGATCTAAATGACCTAAAATCCATCACATGACATGCCAAGGAAAGGGGGATCAATGAAGTCTCTATCTTCATGGATCTCAATAGTGTCTTTTGACACTCAAATCAGTATGTACGAGGGAATCAAGAAACAATGAGGGTGATCAAGGTTTGTTCCAAGCTTTCAATATTTCTGAAGGGATCTCCATGAGTGATTTCACAGTCACCAATGAATCATTCAAGTGTTTTTAAACACTTAGCTCATGGTGTTCATGTTGTCATCAAAGGAAGCCTCTTGTGGTATAAGACATTCGAGGATCCAGGTTTCACTACATTGGAGCATGGCATGGTTCGGGTCAAGGTATATCATAGGGGATCTTCAAGGTGGAAGTTGTGGTCATCGGGAAACAAGTCATTCAACCTGACATGATGGTTCTAAGTTCCTATCTCTTCAGAGTCGGTGTTCATGGTCATCAGTCAAGTCATTTGACAAGTGTTTTTAAACACTCATTCCAAAGCATCTAGGAGCCAATTTGAAGGAATTTCTTAGAAGGCAATAAATTCATAGATTCAAAGTCTCACTGCACTGGATTTTTCCATCAACAAGGATCATCAGACTTCATCCAGAGCAACATCTCTCTCTTTTTCTCTCTCTCTCTTTCCCCCCAACTTTCTCTCTCTTCAATGTTCTAATTCTTCATTGGGGTTGCACTTTTTTTTGATGCCTTTAAGTCATCTAAAAGTGACTTTAGAAACATTAATGTAATTAAGTCACCTTTATTTTATAAAAGGGACTTAATATTTGGAAGGAATATGAATAGTCTAAAGTCAGAAATAAGGCATATGGAGGGTCATTGGGGAGAAGATGAAGAGTTTTCTCCTCTTCTATAAATTGTAATGAGCTCCTCATTCCAAGGGGTTCTAATTCTGAAATTCTTCTAGCTGGTTGTATTCTTGTAAGTTCATGAGAGAGATTTTTCTTACTTGTGAGTGAAAAGAGTTAGCCACTTTTCCCCTATTCTCAATGTCTTCCATTCTCATACTATGTACAATTTTTTTTGAGCAATCAATACAAGAAGGAGTTTCTAGCCTTTTTTGACTAAGGGATTTCTTGATACTTTGTGATCATTAAATTCTATTTGGTCTTGTTGCTGTTTGCAGAGTTGTTTCTTCTTAATTTTAATGCATGTGATGAAATCTCTAACTAGTGTATGCAGGAATCTGATTTTCTACTTGCAGCATTAGTTCCCCTACCTCATATTCTCACTCCCTTTACCACTCTCTCCTAGAAAATTCCTCCCTACAAATAAATTGCTAGCTTTTCCGCAGGGTCATTGGAGTGCCCCTGTTGGATCCCCAACCGTAAGGCCATCAGGAAAATCCACCTTTTTACTCATGCATGCATATACGACAGTTACACCGGTTAAGTAGAGGTTGGGGAATGAACGATTTTGGAAGGGAGCAATAAAGGCCAACGCAATATTTTAGCTTATTGTAAAAGTGCTTCAAATGGTCAATATTGACATTCTTTGCATGGGAGATATTATCGAGGCAATGGACACAGCAAAAGAGGGAATCAAAGAATCCTTTAGTGGAGAACCTTTTAAGTTAGAATGAAGCTATTTTTTGAATATATTGGATGAGAGGTGGTATATGATACACACTCCTCTACATTCGACACCATGTTATTTGAAACCTCACTTGTTTGGGATGAAGCATGAAAGTGATGAGAAGACTATAAATGGCTTGTATCGGTGCATGGATAGAATGTGTGTAGATCCTAATATACATACAAGTTGGAAGTTCAAAAAATGCATATAAAGATGAGAATGGCCTCCTTTTCTCTCAACAATAAGAAAAAGATAATAGAACTAACCCAGGGATCAAACACGTACAATGGTGGAAATCCTTTGGCGTCTCAACTCCAAAATTACAAAGACTTGTTGTTCATGTTTTGAGTCAGGTATGTAGTGCATCTAGTTGTGAAAGGAATTGGTGCACATTTGAACTTATTCATTCAAAGTGGAGGAACAAATTAAGGACTAACAATTATCACATCTTGTTTTTGTCTAAAGCAACATATGAGTCCTAAGTTCCAATATTGCAAAGCAATATTCTTCTACCTCTACTCCTAGTTCTTTGAAATATAATGTAAAGTTGAACTATGATGCAGAATACTATGCAGCTGTAAGAAGTGATGAAGAAGAGCTATCACATTGTGAATATTTAGCTAGTGATACCATTGAGGGCTGATTATTTACATGGCATTTCCAAAATTTTACTCTAGTTTTGAAACATTGTAAACAGTTGTTACAAAGTTACGGCATGAAATTTTTTCCTTCCGTCCTTTCAGCTAATAGATATGGGTGTGCATTTTTTAAGTTTATGCCATAAAGCTATTGTGATTGTAATAATTTGATGTATAATTGTTTTCCTACTTTCTATTTTTTTAAATTATCAATTCACCTACAATTTTTCCATTTTTATCAAAAAAAAAAAAAAAAAACCAATCAATGAGCCGTTTTCTTTCATATTTGGGGTCCATCATTTAAGACGCTCAGAAAGTTGCTACCTTGATATACACATATAAATGTGTGATATGTGGGTGTGTGTGTATGTGTATGAAATGTGATATCATTGTGTACGGATTTGATGCTCTAATTCTTCATGAAACGTGAGACAATAACATTATCTAGGATTTGCATTCTGTATACCTTTATGAAATGTCGGTCTAGCGTTATCTAGGGTTTGGCTGGACGTAAAATTACATGAAATGTGGGTTAGCATTGTCTAGAATTGGAAGGGCAGAAATTTACATGGACTGGGGGGAATTAAAATTGTCTAGGGTTTATGCAGGTGTCAAATTAAAGAGTGAAGATGCACTTACATCTGCGGATACTGGTAAGAGGGGTTGCGACTTCGGGGCGAGTAACGAGCACTTGAGGAAGACCGACCATTATTAAAACCAGACGAACGCCCACGCCGCTCGCCATCGCTGCCCAAAACCATTTCCATCCCCTCTCCTTCATCACAGCGAACTTTGCATTTCAAAGTGTTCAAATTGAGCTTTTCAAGTTAATTTGAAATTGCAGTCCCCACGGTCACATTCCATAGTCGTCACTCATGGGCATTAATTTTTCGAAGTAAGAAATGTGCACATGACATGAACTTTCAAGCACACGTTGTCGCACAAAATGGTATCAAAGACGGATTAAAAAGTTCGGTTGAGGTAAGGCCAAGGATTTAGATGAGTTCCAGGGGAGTATTTAAAACGGGGATAAATATAAATATTCTTGTTCCTCACATTTTGAATATATTCAACAACATCGTTCATATGGTTTCCCAAATGATTGGACTATTAATATGGCAGTATCTCTTTTTAAGAGCGGAGATGTTGACAACCCAACCAATTACAGGACCAACATGATCAATCCCTTATTTACAAAGTTACTTGGTAGCATCGCTGAACACAAAATCAGCAATTGGGCAGAAGAAAATGAGAAGAGAGCAAAAGGACAAGTTGGTTTGAGACCTAAGCACTCCACTTTAGATTATGGTATTACTTTGAGACGTATCATTGAAAAAGCATGGAAGGAAAAAAAAAAGTTTTTTATTGTTTTGCTGACTTCATGAAAACTTTCTACACGATCCCTAGGGATAAGTTATAGTGCAAAATGCAAGATCTTGGTATACAGATAAGTTATGGTGCAGAATGCAAGAGCTTGGTATACCAATGCAACTTAGAGCAGCGGTTCATAGGCTTTATGAAAAGGTACATATTAAAATCAGAACTCAAACAAGCATTTCAGAGAGCTTTAGGAGCGACATTGGTGTTAAGCAGGGTTGTCATTTATCACCCACACTCTTTGGTTTATATATAGACCAACTTGAAGAATTGTTAAATATGGAGGGTGGCGATGGTATCCGGTTGGGTGAGTATGTTATAAGGCTTCTTCTATATGTTGATGACCTTATATTGATTGCTACGTCCGCTCAAGGATTGCAAAAACATTTGCTCACACTTGAATTTTTTTGCAAAAAAGTGGGTATGCAAGTTAATATCAACAAGACCAAGATTATGATCTTTAGCAATAGAAGGAAAAGAAATCAGCAACAATTTTTCTTTGAGGGTAGTATTCTAGAAGAAGTAACCGACTACAAATACTTGGGGATTGACTTCAACAACAAACTTACTTGGGAGACTTGCAGAAAAAAGAGAACGACATGAGGGTGGAAAGCCCTTTATGCTTTACAAAACAAATGCAAAGAAGCAGAGTTATGGGATTGGAAAACTACTCAAACCCTTTTTGAATTATTAGTTACTCTTGTTGTACTTTATGGGTGTGAAATATGGGCCAGCAACATACCATTATCAAAATGGAAACAAATTGAGAGAATTCAAAAACATATGATCACAAGCAAGTTCAAGTTGAAAGTTTTTGTCCCTTATGAGATTCTTTTGTTGAAACAGGTGCAGTTCCAATCAAAGTCCATTGCTATGATTTGACTTCTAAGATACCTCAACAAAATTGAACAGATGACAACAAACAAGTGGCCCAACATAGTCTTCAAAGAGCCATTATGCAGAAGAAAAAGGTCATGGGTGAATCAAAACATCAAGTGGATGAAAAGATGGAATATTGAATGGAATGCATGACCCAAAGACAATAAAGAAATAAAAGTATTTGTAATAGATAAGGTCCACAAAGCTATGTGGGATAAAAGAGGAAGAAAAAAGAGATACTACCTCAAAGAATTTAACTACACTTGTGATCATCAACAAAAGGCCTACATAGGGGCCCTCATCCCTTGGAGAGCTAAGATTCTCATAGCTCAACTAAGGACTAACTCCCATCGGCTTAGATGTGAAACAGGTAGATGGAAAAGGCCTAAAGAAAAATGGGAAGAGAGACTCTGTGTCTTTTGTTCGGATGGGGCAGTGGAATCAGAAAAACACTTTATTATAGAATGCAATGCTTATAATGACATTCGTTCGAGATATGCAATCAATTTCACAACATTGTCATTACAAGATTTTTTCGATGAGGAGGTGATAGCTAAAATGGGGGACTTCATCATCAAGATTAACAAAAAAAGTATCAGAATTGATGAAATTAAAAGAAATTGGTTTTACTGTCTCGTAGGCTATTTTTAGCCTCGCGAATGTTAAAAAGTTTTCATCATCATCATAATATGGTGATTAAAAGGATGATGCCAAGAGTATGTTTTATGTTAACCTAAAATTTGGTAATTGTGTAATGTTAAGTTTGATCATGTTTCTTTGTCATAAAACAAATGTTTATATTCTAAATCCAATCTCCCCATTTCTCTAGTTTTTGTACAACTTATTTATTTTTCCATTCCACTCTATTATCATTCTAAGAATATTATTTAATCAAAGTAGTATTGAAGTTATGTTCTTCACAAAAAAATTTGATTTATATTTCCATCTTGAAAATGTATAGAAGGGTTAGGATGTAAGGTCTGGTCTTGGCTGACCTATACAGTCCCACACCTTCACATCCACCAAATCTTATATTAATTTCAAATCCTTATTTGGTTCATTTCATATTCCTAGGTTCGTCCTTATTGGAATGTTTAACCTACAAAAGGTTAGATAAAAGTAAGTTAATGTCACTTTATCACTCACCTGGACACTCTTATAAGATACAATTAAAAATGTATTTCCAAAACCACTCAAAGGGTTCTTAAATCTATCTAAATCAGTTGCACATCATCTAGAGTAGTCCTACTACCAGTCTCAAGACACTCAACTAGGTCAAAGAGTATAGATTCCTCCATTTCCAATCATGAAAAGGTCATAGATCCATGTTTTAGAAAGATAAAAGTCACTCCAAGCATTGCATAAGGGTTTTAATCAACAAAGGGTTAGGTCACATAGTTGAGGCACACCACATATCACTACTACCATGCTGGGTACATTCTATACTATGCAGTTATCCCACTATCTTGGTGTTAAGAGACACAAGGGAACCCTTAAGGGGTTGGTTAGCTATTCACACTTGCACAAGAACCTAGGAGAACTACACGAGGTTTGATCCCATATGCAATGGGAATGTAGTCCCATGCACTTGGATTGGTTCAGTAGCTAGGAGTTTGACTTCCAAGGGTATTCCAACCTCACCACACACACACATGTTTTCTCTTTTAAGTTTGTTAATACTTTGATGAAGGATTTTATAGGTTCTAGGGTTTCTAATTTGTTATAGGTTATTACATGTCATCTTGAAGTTGTGCGAACAAGAGTGACATACAATGAATCATTTATAGACAAATGAAGCACATAAAAATTTACAGATCTATAACAATCAAAGGGTTTGAAACCATACATAGTATAGGACTAGGTTTAGACCATACATAAGTTGTACGATCCTACCCTTCTTGGGTTTCAATTCTAGATTTCTTTAGAATTAAAGCATCTATAGTATCAGATTAGTATGTTCCACCATCCTACACATCTAGATCCTCTTTGTCACACCCTAAATAGCTAATTTTTATCTCCTCTTTTGTATTTGAGAAAGTACATTTTATTTATCAATCATTTCAATCATTTCAAGTTTGAATGCATTATTTTGATTATGTATAATTAATGTTGGAAGTTAATTAGAATCAAAATAGTCTACCTATTACAAACCCTTACATCTTTTTTAGTTTTTGTATAATTCCACATCATATAAATATAATTAGGGTGTAAACATTTTGGTGAACTCAACTCTTGAATCAAATCTATTACTCAAAATTTTTATTTTGTCTCCCCACTATGATTTTATTATATCATGGTTCCAGCATCTCATGAATCCTTATCATCATTTATATTCTTATTCTCAAGGAATTCCTACCCTTTCCCTAATCACTACTAAATCATCCCACACCCTCATGATACTCTTCCTATCTTTCGTGATCATTATGATTTTGTTGATACTTATCTATTCTATGTTCATGGTCTTCACTAATACTATACAAGTAATGGGTCTCATAACATGATGTGACAATCATGTTTTATCAGATGATGAATCACAACATTTTGCACATTTTTTTTTGCAAGATAATCCTGAAAATATTGAAATTCTTCTTTATAGCTCACATGATTAACTTTAAAACAATATTATGTATCTTCCACTTTTTGATCCTAATCCTCCTTATCATCTACAATGCATACATAGACCACCTACATCAATTTGCTTACCTAGTTTTATTACTAAATCTAATCCTCCAATTCACAATATTTCCATGACTATTCCATATAACCACTAATATTCCTACATCTACCTATATACATTCCTCATAGTGCTTATTCTTAATTAATACATAGGATCTTAAAACCCTTGTTCATTTTTCATGATCAAAATCTTACAACTGTAATAATCTACATCTACTTCTTTCATAACATGGATTCTACTTAATTCTTCATAACCCACTTTTACTTAAAGTGTGCTTCATACCCTTTACCTATCATGCTTTGTTTCTCCTAAATCTTCCTCTATGAATATCTTAAGGGTGATCTTGAATCTCTACCTATTATATTTCACATTTTCTTTATTAAACCCCTCTTCAAATGATACATTGCTTACCAATCCTTTACTTAAGTCTCTAAACATTTTCCTTTGTAATGGTTTTATGTCCTACATCCATGTATTTGTAAGGACATTCCCACTCAAGTATGGTTATATAAATTCCTCACACAATTTTCTATCAATATTTGTGACAAATTACTCTGAATAAGCTCAAATACTAAAATAGGCAAGGTTCCAATGAGTCTTCTCATTAGTGATATGTTTACGATATAAAACTACTTTCCAAGCATGAACAATTGTTGAGTAGATAGTGAACTTTCAAGATATCTTTACTAAAATTATCCTTGTTCCTTTACAAAATCAACACATGTTTGATAAGTTTCATTCATTTGATCTAATTAGGTTCCTATTTTGAACACAAAGTAGAAATCATCACAAGAGTAGGAATCACTTAGCATTAGATGTTTACTTCCATGTTTATGCATTAACCATAGGTTATTTCCTTTAAGCTCTTATCATGATGTTAATGGTAGGTTAATTTTGCTTTGAAGCTACTTGGTGTTCGTTTCATTTAGATTAACTTAATTAGTTTAACATGCATACACATTCATCAACCATTCCCATACTAACAATGCCTATTTCATTGGGGGAATTACCCTCCACTTAAAAGTATTTCCATGAATATTCCTAGGACCACTACTATACCTATATATCTTATCTGCACTCATAGTGCCTCACATGTTTCTTCATCTAACATAAAGGCTCTTAAATCACTGTTTATACTTTGTAAGATCAAATCTAACAACTACAACAAAGTGCATCTACTTATTATCATACTATGGATTCTACTCAACTAATTCATAAACAAAATACACCCAAATTGGGTTCATACCCTTATACATCATCTTTGTTTCTACTAAGCTACCTTTATGTGATGGTATGGGTGATTTTGAAGAGAACATATGTTTACATTTAATTTTCTTGCTTGGAATACTCTTAAATTTATACATTTCTTATCAATATTTTTCCTTACAATGGTTTTACAAACTACCAATAAATTCTATGAGGACATTCACTCCTCTAAACTATCAATTCTTTACAAAAATTTCTATTGATATTCACAGAAAAACATCTTATGTTCAAATGGATAAAATGTGACAAGGTTCTAACTAGCCATCGGTGATTATGTTATGTGATATAAGACTAAAATTTACAAGATGAGAAATATGTTTGTTGATAGTGAATTACAAGATCTATTTACACAAAGTTTCCTTGTTCCTTTGCAATAATAGTTTATTTTTGAGAAATTTTCATTCATTTGATCATATTTTTCATACTTCAAAAGAACACGAAGCTGAGATCATAAAAATGGATAAGATCAAAATGTTGTTAATCATAATCAAAAGTTTCAAACCAATGTTAATCTTAAGAACAAGGCCAATTATGATAAACCTAAAGTTAAAACCATTTTCAATGTATTGTCTCAAACTTAAACTATAAAATTGCATCCTTCTCAATGTTAGATCACTAGTTTACCTTGTGCACAACAAAAAATGATTCAATAGTTACTTGAATGTTACATTGTATATCTCCCTACACTACTTATGGTTGATACAAGTTCACCTTATGGTAAGATATTTTATGTTAATGCTCATTATGACTACCACTAACGTATTGGTCGCCCCATTAAAAATTTTTAAGATTCATCACATTATACAAGATCTAATTGATATTGTTACTATTGAATATAATGCTACACCTCAACATAAGACAACTAATGATAATGCAAAACTCAAAATCTTTAGTGACCCACTTTCAGAACACGATCCTATTAAATCTACCTCAGACATCCAAAAGATTACCATGTTTGATGTTATGATTATGTTAGTTTTTTTACCACCCCCTTGTGAGTTATTTCCTATGGATAGTACTAAGATGGTATTTTTATCTCTACTTAGTCTCCGCTCTCAACTTGATCAATGCCATATATGAAAACCATATGTGCGCTAATAACACTACTCCTCATAATATGTTGCACTGTATAGTGTTCCTAAATCTCTCTTGTGTAAACGAAGAAGTTATGTCATCATTGCATTTTTTTAGTTGTTAGGGTAATGCCATGGTAGTGTTTATTTTGTTGACCATGTTGTACACTAATTCAAGATAGGTTGCAGGGGCATGATAGAATTAGCTATGAATGTTAACGAAGGTATAAGTTTTAAGTTGTATATTATTATCCAAAATGCAATCTTGATGGATGTAGAAAAGTACTTTATTTTAATGATTGTACTTATACTGGATGAAGTGTTAGAAAAGCTAATGATTTGCATGCATGTGTGTAATATATTATGAGACGTTTTGAAATAGCCACATGGTTTTGGTACTTATAGTATTGTAAAATTGATTTGAAAGTTGTGTATATGATCATTATGTGCTAAAAAATTATAATTTTGCATACGTTAGTATAGTAGCGAACTAAAACCTGAAAAGTACAATATTGTGTTGTAAATGGTTACAGTTAATGAAATAAGAAAGAATTTTGTTGACTATGTATAACTTCCTGCAAACCGTTAAAACCATCATACCCCATTCTTGTGTTATCTTGTGTATGCCATAAATCATTTTTGTTTCCCTAGGATATTGTAGTTAAGTTAATTTATCATCTCTGCGTAGCATTTGTAATCAGTAATTTATAAATGGGAAGGTGAATAGTTACATTTATTAGGTAAGTTGTAATCCCTACTCAAACTATTGGTCTTTATGCCTTTATTTTCAGTACACTTAAGTGGCAAATCATCTCTTGATCATGAGATAGCCATGATGACTATGTCACTGTTCACATAGGCTTGACGAGCAATTATGTTGAATCATGCCTATAAATGTACTAGATCGTTGGGTAAGTCATCATTCATAATTAATCTAAAGTGGCCTTGAAATCTTTTATGAATATTCCTTAGGAGTTTGACTTCTCATGAAATCTCTAATAGCTTGGCTCCAAATTGACATAATTTTCTAACCCAATGTCAACTGAGTATATCATGTATCATAGAAACTATACAAAATAAGTATGAGCTATTGTGCAAGAGAATAACATCGATAATTTTGAAGGACTTAGTAGATTTGACGATCCTAAGTGGACTTTGTCACAGGCAACATAACTACTTATATGATTTACACAAACATGTTTGAAGATGATCATCAAAATGAAGAAAATCTATAAGTTGGAAACCAAGGCTTTGCCATGAATATTTTTAAGTGCATCCCTATCTAGCAATGTGATATATGGGGACTTCTATGTAAGGATATAGGGTGTATGATGAGCACCCCTTTATCTCTTTTGAAATGCCTTGGTGAGGCTTGCCTAGGAGCTCCGACATCCATATAATCCAGATGTGAATCTGTTCATAACACCCTTAGGGATGTGGAATGCTGCTTGTATGTTTATCATAGTCAATTTCTTGAGTTATAGTGTATGTTGTTAGAAAATAAGTTGACTGAAAAGAAACCCAAGTAATCAATAGCCACAAAAAGCATTTCAAATCCCTGTTAAAAGAAAATAAGTCAAATACAGGGGTCACATGTTTCCCCCTCACAATTGGTGTAGACTTACATAACTAAGTGCATTATGCTAACCTTTTGACGTACATCAAATTGAGTTGTGAGTAACATGGAAAGTGTGCTAATTAAAAATATCCACTCGGTGTAGGTCTCAGAATGTCAGTACATGCTTTTAATGGGCGAACTTATCATCCCTAGATGTGAACGTGTAGTACATTATGGTGGATAAGTCTTAATACAATAAAAGCATAGGATGGAAACCTGATCCACCATGATACATCCAAACTACCATTTAACTTCTCCTTGTCTGATGGAGCTAGATATAACCATGATGTAATCTATTGGATGGAATGGTTAACCTTGTGGTATGATAGTCATGGACCAACACGTGTCCAACGTTTCTTATCAATTTGGTTATGTCATAACTTGTATCATTATATCAAACAAGGTTTGTCTTAATCTAATTTACGTGATCACACTCTATTTAAGCATGCTGTATCCACCATTAAGAAATAATAGATACTCTCATGATGGTCTAAGAAGGGAGTTGTCTCCAAATGTCACTAAGTAAAGTGGGAAAAGGACTCAAGGCTGCCCTAAACCTTATCATAAAGTATGGTGGGCACATACCCATCAAACATAGCCAGTGAAGTCAAGTGTACTACAATGTGAGATTAGATTTCCTAATTATGCCAATAGAGGGCAAGTATGTGATGAAAGATCATTTTGAGCTATAGCTTCTAATTTTGTAAAATGGCCAAAGATGGGGGTTAAGAATCTAATGGTCTGGTAAGTGACTTATTAAAACCCATGTTCATAATTAAGTATTATAAGGATGGGCCTCAAATGTCACCCAAAGTTACATTCATTTAGATGTCACATGCTAGTGAGATAACTACCCTTTTCACTAGATGGATTCTTTCAAAGTAGTGTTAAGGAGAAATGTGGTGTTATATTGTACTGGAACCCAAATACTGAATATATTCTTGCCGGAGGAATATCATTGTCACCAAGTATTAGGTCACCATGAAGGGTTGATTAAATTTTTTTGACCCAGAGATGTTCAAAATTGGTGTCGAGACTTATGCTTAGACCTAGTGAAAAGTGATACGAGGCAACTCTTCCCCCATTTGAAACTCTTTGGAAGAAAGGGGATGTGTTTTAAAATCCATAGAAGAATGGTCACTAGGAAATCTTTCTAGATGAGGTTGATAAACTGGTTCATACACGTTGTACTTTCCTAAGTGATGCTTCGTGTTCATTGATGGGTTTCACTAGGGAAGTTACACACTCTTAGACCTAACCTTTCATATTAAGATGGGGATGGAGGTGGAGATTTGCACATGTTAGTGGAGATAGGAATTTGAGATGAACCTACATACAAAATTCTATCATGGGGTACAATTGAACCTCAGAATGGAAGTGGATATTATCTGCAATGTGATAATTATGACGTCATGAAAGTTGTTTGCATCGTGTTTCCACAAATGGAAATGGTGTTCTGCAAATAATAAATCACAATGCAATAAAAATTACAACTGTAAACTTTATGTGTTCATTTGAATGTAATATAATGGTAAGTTTTAATATCTTAGGTGCATTGCCAATAAATCCTCAATTATTTAGATAAGATTGTGCAACTTATGGGGTGAAAATACACCTCAAAAGTTGTCAGTTTGAGTGCTATTACTTTTTAGGTAGTCAAAAATCTATGGGCATGGAGGGACTATCTCGATCATCCTACCAGTCAAGTCAATCTCAATTAAACCTTCAGATACACCTCCAAGTTCATCCCATATGTTAATATCTTTGTAAAAATCCATCCTTATATGTCCAAGAGGGTATCCTCCATCCGATCCCTAATTGTACCTGATGGAAAAGGTTGTAAATCCAAAAGCAAAGGGACTCTTTCACAACACTTTTGTAGCAATCATGCACCTTTAGGTGTTGATGTTGAAGAATTATTTATGGTGTTTTTTCATTTGCACCTTGAAGTGTTATAAAATGTGCCCCATAGTCAAATCCTTAATTAATTTTATCCCATTATAATATATGAAAATTCATGGAATCAAGAAAATGAGGGTCCAATTAAACATATTTGAGAGATGCTTTCTGAGTTATTCAACAAGATAGATCTTCAGCTTACCTTTTTTGCCTAGGCTAATGCACCGCTGAGCTGAGATAAACTTAAGAATTGCTTCAACTAGCACGAGCCAAACTCAATATGTGGGTCATGAATAGTATGGTGCATAGTACAGTCTCAATGAAAGGGGATTTTTTTAGATATCCCTGATAGTATAGTTAGTCAGGGTGTTTCCATTCCCTATAACACTATTCAGGTTGTTCCTACAAAAAGGCCATCTTTGTGGTTCATAATGGTTCTTCTTTCTAGCACATAGAGCTCTTCAAATTCCATATGTTACACTTGCTCTATTTGAAGCATGCTCTATAATATTTGACAGGCCTATGATATGAAGCTGAATAAGCATTCATGCTGATCTTCTAAAACCTTTTTATGAAACTTTGTCAATACTTCAATGAAGCAACGCGCACTTTCCCCCAAAAGTGCCTAGGAAGTTAATATTCTAAATGAAAAGAGTTTGCGAGAATCGAATCAGAAACGAGGCACCACAAAGTAGTTGCACTTCCAATGGAGATGAGAATGCTTCACCTAATTATCAAGAACTAATCAGTAAGAATCTCAAGGAAATTCAAGTACAAAAAGACAACGGTGTGTCTGGCATGCTCATAGATGAAAAAATAAGAGGTACATATAGAAGTGTTGTGTAACTCTTGTGCATGACACATGTACAAAACCCTATTGACCTATTAAACTATGACTTATTCTCACTAAGTGAGATGACTAACCATCTATGATGAGATAAGTCATTTAATGAAGATGAAACAAGTCATATACACTAACACCCCCCCTTCATTAAAGATGAGGTAGAGGTCATGGAAAGTCATAATTAAAGAGAGAACTCCCTAGACAACTAAGAAATATGTGTCAATGGGGCCTGAATACTAAAGGCCTGATAAGGTACCCATGTACAAACATAATCTTTCTGGAAAATAAGAAGAGAAGAATGGGAAGGAATAATTAGTCCTGATGAGGTACCCATGTATAATAAGGATCTCAAGTAATGGAGGAAAACCCCCTAAGGGAAAACATCCACTTACAAGAGATAAAAGGCTCCCTAAACAACCTAAGAAAGATACGTCAAAGGAGTCATGACAACTAAAGTCCTAATAAGGTACTCATGTACAAACTGCAATCTTTTTAGAAGAAGAGAAGAGAACTAGAAAGACCAAAGAATATGGGCTACTATAACAGACCTCACCCCAAGAAGAGACCGCAAGTGAAGATACTTTACCTTAGTTAAGGGTTTGGTAAAAATTTATGCAACCATAGAGATGTCTAACAGTACTAAAAATTGATGATGTCATCATGGATAAACTCCTAAATGAAATGCATATGTATCTCGATGTGCTTCTGTCTATCTGATGTTGAATTAGATTTTGACAAAGTTGAGATGGTTCTCATGTTTTCATAATAGATGATAGTAGGCCGCCTGATAGTGAATACCAAACTCAATCAAGATATCCCTATAACCAAAAAATTCAATAACGTTAACTTCTCCTCTATATTATGCCTTTATAGAAGATATCGTAATTATGTTCTACTTCTTGCTAGAATAGGACCCAACTAATAGGACCCAAACCAAGAGAAAAAAATATAGCCTGAGGTACATTTCTAATTATCAATATCACCATCCCAATCAGAGGTATATACAATTAAGTCTATATCTACTCCTCCTAGATAGTGGATTCCATCTATGTAAGTGCCACAAATGTAGTGATTATCCTTTCCAATGCAATCATGTGGATCTTGCATGAATATAGACATATCCCAATGACAACAATATATCTAGAAGCATGTGAGTAAGTTAAATCAAGATCCCCACCAAATGTCGATAGAGGTTACTATCATCTAATGGACTAGAGCAATTAGAAACCAACTTAACCCTAGAAAAGCGAAAGGAGTAGGAGAAGGCTTACAATCATACATATGAAACTGAGAAAGCAAATCAAGGGAGTACTTAGGCTATGAAATTATAATTCCTGAGTCAGATTGTGAAATCTGAATCCCAAGAAAGTAATGAAGCAATCCTAAGTCAGACATAGAAAACTTGTTGGATAAGGCAATCTTCACATAATCGATGATAGAGGAAGAATTGCCCGTGATCAACAAGTCATCAACATACAAAATAAGGATGAGTATGGAGTCATCTTGCCATAGAATGTAAACATTTGGGTCAGAGTGACACTGAGTGAACCCTGATGTAAGTAGAAAGGAGTCCATCTTGGCATACCAAGCCCGAGGGGCTTATTTAAGACCATAGAGAGACTTCTTTAACTTACAAATGAGGGAGGGATCATGGACATAACCCAAAGGTTGTTCCATGTAGATATCTTCCTCTAGGTCCCCATGAAGGAAGGAACTCTTAACATCCATTTGATAGACTTCCCATCTATTCACCATAACAATGGTAAGGGTCAGCTAAATAGAAGACATCTTTACAACCAAAGAAAATGTTTCTAAGTAATCAACCCCAGTTATCTAGGAGAAACCCTTAGCTACTAGTTGCATTTTAAACTTATAATCATCTCCATCTACACCATACTTTGTTTAGAACACCCACTTACACTAAAATTTTTTTCTTCCTTTCAGAAGAGGGGTGAGATCCCAAGTATCATTCTTCATGAGTGAGGAATACTCCTCATCCATGATAGAATCCCACTCAGGAATACCAGAATCCTCTAAGAAATACTAAGGGTCAGAAGAGGAGGTGAAGAAAGAAGTGAGGTCCAACAAAATCTGAGCGAGTCTTCCTCCTGTACAAAGGATCTCCCATATACTCTCTAATACTCTATAAAGTTTTCCTAGCCCAATGAGGACCAGGAGGATCAGGCTCATAGTCGGAAGATTCTTCACTCAAGTCAGAAGGAACAAGGTTCCAATCAACACTACCTTAAGAATCAGAAGAATCAAAGACTCTGAGGTTAAAGGTCAGGAGGCGTGGGAGGATCAAGTAGGAGGAGGAGCAGCTCAACAACATCATCATCCGAAGAGTCAGATTCAGAATCAGAAAGCATAAGAACCTCAGAAGGTAGAGAAGTAGAAGTCGAAGAAGACTCATCGAATTTCACACTTCTCTCGATATAAAGCTCATGAGTAGTAGGATTCAACAATCAATATCCCTTCACACCATCAAGATACCCATAAATATACAAGGTTTGGATTGTGGTTCCAAAGCCTTGCATTTCTTCTTGGGAATCCGGGCCATAGCCTTGGATTTGAAGACTCAAAAGTGCTCAACATTAGGCTTGCATACAAACCAAGCTTCAAAGGGTGTCATCCCTCTTACTACCTTATGTGGAACACAATTCTAAATGTAACAAGCACAATTCACTACTTCAGCCCAATACTATGGAGGAAGGGACTTTGAGTGAACCGTACAACTGGCCCTCTCCTTAAGCGTTCAATTCTTTCTTTACACAACTCCATTTTCCGAAGGGCTATAAGAAACTATACGCTGCAAATTAATCCCTTCAGAAGTACATAAATCCTTGAACCTATTTCTCACATACTCACCTCCACTGGCAGTTCAAAGAACCTTGATAGATTGTTCTGCCTGTTTCTCAGTAAGAGCCTTAAAGTCCTTCAAATGTTCAAAGACTGCATACTTAATCTTAAGAAAATATACCCAAGTATATCATGAAAAGTCATCAATGAAGGTTAGTACATAAAGAGCTCTAGTAAATGAAGGAGAAGGAAAGGGCTATAAATTTCACTATGAACAAGATCCATAATACGAGTAGCTCTCCAGGATTTTCCTTTGTCAAAAATATTTTTAGGGGACTTCCTGAGGGCACAACCCTCAAAAATACTCTTATGAAAATCTGACATGGGGTAACCCGTTGACCATTTCGTTTTGGCTCAATTATTGAAGGTAACAAAAATTTAGATGCTCGAAATGCTCATGCCATAGCTTACTAACCTCGTCTGCATGAGTGAGCAAGTGAGCATCAAATCAAAAGTAAAGTGGGAGAAGGTATACAACCATGAATGGTGATATACCTTTCCCTCATCCACTATAGTGTCATTGTGAAGCTCACGAATAATCACCTGAGTTAGGACCAAATTCCACTCGCATTCCTTCACCAAGGTGAGTAATTTGGTAAACCGATTATTGGTAAAGAGATCAGGAACACTCAACACTTGGTTAAATATTCCCTCATCCATCTCTACCGATCCACTACTGGAAACTGACACTGTTGTTTCATTACCCATCGTGATTTGGGACATTCCACAAGGTTTGATGTTGTAAAACTCAACATGTCTGAAGAACCCATGTGGTGCATGAGGCACATAGAATCTATAATCCACATGTCGATGAAGGAACTAAATAATGAGCTACAAGGGCCTTTCCTTTCTTCTTATCATTTTTAGCACTCTCTTGTAGTGGAAGACTCGGCCTTCAAAGCATTTTTTTTTGATGGACTCAGGAACACTTATTTGATTTTTCTCAAGTAAATGAGTAAGGTGATCAATCTGTTTTCTCTAAAACATTGATGCTCTTCATGACCAATCTTCTTGCAATAGGAACACAAATACTTGATCTTTCTTGCCTTAGGCTCAAAAGTCGAAGTGTTAGGTGTGGTTTTGTGCTAGGTTTGTCTTGGTTTCTTTCTTAGGTTGGTCCTTTTTTCTTTCTTCTTTTCAGTCTTCTTTCCCTTACTAGTACTTGCTACAAGGGCATGTGATTTGGAGTCTTGAGAGACACATGCATATGTGTAAAAAATGCATGTATATTGTCTACTATTGTTAGGAAAATTAACTAAAATGAAAAAGGAATATGTACTTGATCCATGATGAGTAAATATTCGGTAATTGTAAAGGATCTTGTATCAATGTCTCGATATATTTTAGTTTTATTGGTCTTGATCTCATGCCACACATTGTTGAAGTATATGCCTAACAATAGTTTTCGATATTCCTCTATCCCGTATATTTTTCTAACGAGATTTCTGAGGGAGATCTCTGTCAGTGCCCTAGTCCCTTTTGGGTGACTTTCCAACGCCACTGGCCAAAGAAGTTAGGGAGGAAATCTTGTTCCTGCAACCTATAAGTTTTCCATCTTATGCGTATGACAATTTTTCCTAGTAATTATTATTTGTTATGTATAATTATGTGAAGTTTATCTGAGACTCATCTAGGAGAACACTATAAATATACCCTTTTACTGTGGTATGAGACCGATAACTGAGGTAATTAGAGATTCATTGGTACTACTGTGTCTGTAATGGATGTTTGAAATTGGCCAGGAGGGGGCTAGATCCCATATCTTTCATGGGGTTGCGACATCGACGAATAGAGAGCCAAATGCGGCCCCAAGGTGAGGAGACCACTGAAACTGGAAGTCTTTACATCATTTTTATGGGACATTAGAGGAAATAGTTAAGACTTGGTAAAGACTGATTGCATACACAAACCAGTGGCTATTAAGCATAGTTTAGTACAACCTCAAACATAGCATGTACAGATCTGACAATTTCACAAACAAACAATGTGTAAGCTAGAACATTTAAGAACTCATAATGTAAACACCCTAGGAGATATTGTTATGTCATGCCACACAAAGTGGATTACAACTGCACATATTGACACCAGCTTATAATGGAGTCGCAAGAGGCACTCAGAGGCCTAGTAGGTCCACCAATGACCTGGCAATTGAGTGTCACACAACGACAAAGGTTGCATCGTTATGGCATCTTGCTTTTATTTTAGTTTGGTGTAAACAATAACAGACAATGTAACAAACAGATGTTAGAAGTATTCTTGCATAGTATGTCAAATGTTCATCTACATTATTCACCCAATGTAGCATAACATAGTGAAGAAAAGTATAAACAAAGTGAAATGCAACATCATGAGTCTTGAAGAGGTTTTGAACAGTCATGATATGTTCCTGTTCATACCTAGGTTTGTGGTTAGCCTCTGACAAACGCTATTGAAGGTTGTTCAGATTCAGTGTTCCTATCCTTGAGTTCTGCACACTGCTAGGTCAAATGTGTTCCCTAGAGTGATGTGGTTGATAATGCAGATGATTCATGAGCATGTTCCCATCCTCAATCGGTTAGATGTGTTCTCAAAAGTGCATGGTTGATAAGAAGTTGATAAATGTTCCTTCATTCTACCTTTAGTTCCTGGAGATGTTGAATCAAGATCATGAGCACACAAGGGTGATACGAGCTGCAATGGAAGTGTGAAAGTTCTTTTCCTACAGTCATGAATTAAACATTAAGGGGGGAATGTTAGGAAATTAATTTGTTTACATTATTAGTTTGGGTGTGTATTGAGTTAATATTTTTGTAATGCATGACTTTGTAGCCTAAGCGTAATTACATTAATATGAATAGAAATGAGAAGTGATTTATGTTGTTGAAAGCGTATATTGTTATGTGATAACAATGATATCATAGCCTATCACGAGAGTTTGTTAGGATTTAGGTTGAGCCTAAACTGTCTATGAATTAATCTAGGATATTCGCATCAGAGAAGATTATGATGAATGTTATATGGACGAAGGTCCATTTGTGGATTGAGTACAATATGGACCATAATATTATGATTGTTTTGTATTTCAGGTAGTGGGTGTAATTATAGAAGAGAATGTAATTTTGTGAATGAGTTGGGACGAGAAAAATGTCAAATGAGGGCATATTCCAAGATGCGTAGATGACCTAAGAGTAGCATTTCGTTAGTGTGAAAATTTGACACGAAGGATGAAGTATTCAGGACCTAACTTAGAGAGAATCAATATAAGATCAACGTGGGAATATGGTTCTACACTTTAGCATTATTGAACAACAATCTAGTATGTGATGAACTTTGAGAAGAATTCCTGTAGGTTTTAAAGTCACTATAGGATTTAATCCGTAGTAGTTCATTTTGCAACTCATGTAGGCTCTCGTGATCATCTTGTTGTCCAAAACATATCATCTAATGACTTTTACACAGGCGAGCGTGAGAATCTACAAGTGACTCTTCCGCGTACCCGACCTCCCGAGGTCGTGCCGAGACAGCCGGTGGGGATGGAATATGCAGACAAACTAGTTAGGCAGTCTAATGTCTTCGACACGCACTAGTGGAATTTGTGAATCTAAGGCAAAGAAGGCCCTTCTAACTTGGACTGGTGTGATAGATCGATCAGCGAGGATGACTGCTCGAAGGCTCCAATCAATATCGAGCTCTGGCGTGATTCGATCTATGGGTTGCGGAATACGTGGAAAATGACCTGGGATTGTTTCGTGTATATCTCCTGATAAGGTCATATAGTGGATGATGAATACAATCGATTCTATGGACGATTTTCTGGCCTAGTCCAGAATTCCCTAGCTTCGTTAGCCGCTATATCTAGTAAGGACAGTTGTTCGATGATGATAGGTGGAAGTGGAGTGGACTGAAATACTAGTGTGCGTAGGCCAGTGTCTATATCTAATTGACTTGTGGATTCGTTGGGCTGTGGGATCTGTGGATCACAACCGTAGACTCTTGGTTGTTGCGGTCCTGTTATGGTCATACGCGAGATCAAGTTCTAATCCCTAGTATCCAGTAATCGTATGCTTTCTCAGCTTCTATGTTTAGAACCAATAGTTGTGCAATCTTCTCAGAATACCTTACAGACGTTCTCGCAACCTGGATTCTTAAGCTGGTATCTATATCTACGAGGGTGTCTCCAGCGTCTGGCTGTGGAACTAGAGGATCACACCCGAATGTTTGTTCTCTTTCGAGCCCTTCTACAGTCATGTGGATGTTTTCTAGGGTAATCTGTAGTTTGGCTGACTTGACCAAAACGCATGTGCTTGGTCGTCTTCTATGTTTAATCCTCTTAACTGTGAACTGATCAGTTGTAAATCTGTGGTTGTTCGGAATACTTGTATCCTGAGATTTTGGTCTATGTCAACTATTGCTGTGACTAGGTTTGGTTGAGGCACGATTGGCTCAAATATATATTCCCTGGGCTCTTGAGGTCCCGTGATTGTCATACGAAACAAAATGCAATCTAACTGTGATGAAACAAATTCTAACTAAGTGAAATAAATCTAACTACATATAACTTTTTATTTTTCTATGAAATATTCTAACAATTTTAAGGAAAGCAAACTATTTTAAGCGTATCTAGAAATAATAACTAAACAATAATTTAAAACAGACAAGATAACCGAGTGTGGTTATTTGCCTGTGCGATTTGTAGAATTATTCTAAATAAAATAGTTTGTCTAATCTACCGGCAAGATTCTCGATCCTACCTCAGAAGTGAGGAGTGAATCATAGTTTCTCAGAAACTATCAATCCCCACAGCTTCCCTGGCAATGTCGAGAATAGAATGAAATGAAATAAAGCGATTAACTACTCTATTTGATATGAATCTGACTAGAACTTTGAAATTTAAAACCTGGATTCCGCAGAACAGTGGCGAATCCGATGGTGTGTATGTGATCTCGTCCCCTCAGTATGATCTTCTCGTTCTTTCGTGTTCACTTGGATCCAGAAAAGCGTGTAATGCTAGCACCGATAGGAGTAGATTTTGGGACAAGGACAGCTCAGAATGCAGACCGAGAATGCGAGTAGGAGAGGGATAGCGCAAGAGTACAGAGCTTGGCTTATGCGATTCCTAGCGGGATTTTACTGCGAGTCATGCAACGTGAAGCGACCAGAACCTTTAACTATCCTATACGAAGAGCAAAACCTGCAACTTTAATGGCTTCCTAAGCTATTCTGTTCCAATGGTATAAAGACACTGCTTGCACAAGTTGGATATGTGGCTTACCAACAGCTGAATAAAGCTAACCAGGTATATAATGAATTGAACTAAGAACTCTAAGACACAGTAAAACAAATCTACAGCAAAGAGGAATTCAGAGGCAAGCTTCTAACTGGATTGGATGGAACAACAGCACTGCCTGCACAAGATGGGTCTGTGGCTTACCAACAGCTGAGCAATTTAACAAAAGATGCAAGTGAATTCAAGCTATGGCTTCTAAACAAGCTAACTAACTAAAACACTAAAATGAGGGAATGAGAGCAAAGATCAAACTTCAAAATCCAGCCAAGCTTCAGACCAAAAACTCCAGACCAAATTCTTCACCAAAATCTTCACCAAAAACAAACCAGAATGTCCAAACCAAAACATGCAAATTCTTCAATCAGAAAAAACTCCAGGGGACAGACCATTTGCATGTACACAAACCATGCATTTATAGGAATTCCAACTCTCAAAAACCAAAACCAAATTGAACTCCTAAACAATAAACAAAGGAAAAACACTGTTCCAGGGGACCAAAAACATTAATGCATGCTCAAGTCGGCAAAGAAAAGCTGGTGAAACGTGATATTTCACGCGAGTCGCGTCAAAAGAGCGTTCTGGAAAACGCGCACAGGACCGCCGCTCTGAGCAGGGCGGCGGTTACAGGACCGCCGCCCTGCAGGGCGGCGGTTTCGTCACTGAAGGTCAAGAGGCCAAGGAAAGAGGGAAAAAGGGGAAAACAAAGGGCGCGGGGGCTAAGCGGGGCATGCGGGATGTTAACGCATACTCCGAGGGCTTTTCCGGATCCCGAACACCTTGCGAGGAGACCTGTATCATCATTGGGGCACTTGTTACACTGTTCTGGCAGTACAGTACCTTACAATTTTGGGTACGTACATATTGCCCCCTCGGAGAAGCGTTTTAGCCATGAAGAGGCATAAAACGGTGGGTCCGAGTATGGCCAGTCCCGAAATGGGGAGTTAGAAGTTATACCTTACACGTCCGTGTGTTGAAATGACGCCTTCCAAAATTCCCGCTACCTGCAAAATGAAAAGAGAACTCAAGTGCAGATAGATACAATAATTTGGAAAACAAACACTAAAATAACAGGGAAAGAGAACGTACCATTTGTGCGGGGATAGAAACTTACCTCCGTCAGCGCTCCGAACCTGCGAAAAAGCCATTTTAAAACGAAACAGAACGATATATATATGAAAGTGGGCCCATTTTCCTATTCATTTGCGCGAGTCGATTTGATTGATTTTGAGCTCTGGGACCCACGGTGACGGTTTCTTGCGTGAATAGAGTCAAAACGTCCGGAGTGAGATAGCGATCATGCCCCCACGTGCGGAACGCCACCCCGCGAGATCACAGGTTGGTTTTCTTTAATTTTGCATTTTTCCCCCTTCAAATTTGAAATGGTAAATTCTTTGTAATGGGGGGGTTATTTTTGAAAATGTTAGGTTCAAAAGGTCCACCTAGGGGGGGCGCCTACTGGGTAGGCTTTGTTTTTAGCCAAAATGGTCAATTTTTGCATTTTTTGGGCTTTTTAGGTTTAAAAACCCGCGCGGGTTTTCGGACCGCGACCGCCGCCCTGGCCAGGGCGGCGGTTACATGACCGCCGCCCTGTTCAGGGCGGCGGTTACACGACCGCCGCCTTTAAGGCGGCGGTTACAAAACCGCCCCCCTGCTCAGGGCGGCGGTTTTGCACAGAAAGCAAAAGGAGCTTGCTTTAGACATTGCACTTGTATTTTTATCATTTCTATATGTTTTTATGACTCTCTCGGCATTGATTAGATACTAACTTGCTCTGTTTTGTGTGTTTTTGGGTGTATGCAGGCGAGAGAGGAGTACATCAGATGGAGTCGAGAGAGGGAGTGTGATTGGTTGCCCGGGGTATTGGATGCCCTCTCACTAGATGAGGAGGACACATTACAGAGGGCCGGCATACTACGTATATCGCGCGTGCCTCATGTCGCACCATCTAGTCACATCCTTTGTGACTTGTTTTCTTATTGGGATGCAGATCGGAACACTTTCCGACTGCCAGGGGTCCGCGGTGAGTGGACGATTACTTTGGAGGATGTTTACCGTATCCTGGGGGTCCCGATCATCGGGAGGAGACTCACACTGGAGACAGCAGGGTCCCGAGCACAGATTGCACAGTGGGCAGGTTACATGGGGGATGCAGCTATCTCCACGGGGCCGAAGAAGGGAGTGAGAGTTAGATCCATTCCTTCTTTGCCCATCCCCGTATTTCGACAGGCTATCATGGGGATCCTTGCCTCGAGGCTGATCGGGGACAAGGGAGGGGATACCTTACTATACTGCTGGGCCCCCATCATTGCACAGATAGAGGGGCATGGGCCGGATATACGCCTGGGGCGCAGATATTCTGGGGACCACCTACCATGACTTATACAGGGTGGTCCGTTTACAGGGACAGTCTTTGAGCCACCCTACTCTAGTTATGAGTTGGGTGTATGAGCGCTTCATTCCCTATGGCAGAGGCGTGGAGGTGGCAGATCCCGGGGCTGTGAGGGCAGCCAGATGGTCAGATATGTCGGTGCTTAGAGCACCTCACCAGCCAGTAGCCTCCCTCACCACAGCAGATATGGAGGCCACACCGTACCAGCTCATGGCCGGCATTTGGGGAGAGGAGACTCTTACATTGATCTCTTGCTCCACCACAGGGCAGCTTATTGACCGTGTGGGACGGGTGGAGGTACATCCTTTCGGCAGGGTTCCTCAGCAGTTCGGCCTCCCATATGTGGGCATGCTTCCTCCAGTGGCACCAGTTTATAGATCAGTCCGGGAGGCTAGAGGGGGGCCTAGAGGCCGTGGTTGGACAGTGGTCACTCCTGGTATTCCTATTGTAGCCAGGGGGATTGTTCGGGCCAGAGGGAGAGCTGGTGCGCCTCGGGCACCTTTACTTCAGATTACTGCGGGTCCTGCTCATAGCAGCGATGACCCTATAGATATGGACTCCGATTCTGAGGAGCTTACAGAGGGAGGGTCAGAGGAGCAGACGGATGATAGCGATCCTGAGTGGCATGACACTCAGGATATTTTGCAGGCAGAGAGGGCCGAGCAGAGTGCAGAGAGAGAGACTCTAGTTTCAGAGGAGCCACTCTCTCAGGGCCGTGGTGGAGAGGACGAGTCAGTTGCGGGACGTCATGTTGCCCCTACTACAGGAGCAGCCCCTCAGTCGGCAGCGGCATCTGCAGCGGGTGCTGGCCCTAGTGACCCATCTTGGAGGCCGGTGACCCGAGTAAGTTATCCTCTCTCCTTTCAATGTTTGTTTAATTTAGGACTTGTTTTAATTGCTATCTCTCCTTATATTTGTATCTTGTATATTTTAGCCTCTTGCCTAGTTTCTAATTCGTTTTTCTTCTTTGTTTTGCAGAGACTGTTGACGAGTGGCGGGATCTAATCCGTAGGGTATGCACTGATTCTCTGATGATCCCTATGGATAAGACCCGTGCGGAGCTATCTGTAGATGCCGGGGAGCCTTCAGCAGCCGGTAGGCATACTGACGTCTTCGCTCCTGTTTGGCATGTGGCCAGGATGGTGTCGACCCTCCGTACAGAGTTGGCAGGCTATAGGACAGCCGAGCGTCTTATGAGGAGCCATTCTCGTGGCGAGACCGCGGCTGCTCCTCGAGACCCTGAACCCTCTGTGCATTCAGAGCGCCAGCGTAGCCGGAGTCCTAGGCGAGGGCGCGCACCCTCTGAGGGGTCGCGTATTGAGAGGCGACTTGGCCCTTGTATATTTTGTATCATAGATTTTTTTGTATATCACGGGCTCTTTGAGCGTTTTGACCATGCCTAGAGCATGATGGCATTGTATATAAACATTGATTATTTATATATATGCATTGATTTTGGATCAAAACTTGTCACTCGTGTTTGTCCTTTCTATTTCCAACTGCTTTGTGTATACTACGATGTATGTTTTATATGCTTTCTAGAATGTATGCAATGGAGAACAGATGATGCAAATGCTTGCTTTCTTTTTGTGTTTCATGATGCTGATACATGATATTGTAGATATATTGTGATCTTAAATCTTAGCTTCTGTGAGCAATTTGGATACCTCACGTTTGTTTTGGCAAAGTGATGAAAATAACCAGTATGATGAACAGATTAACTTGCCCCACTCCTAACTCCACGTAACTAGTAGGATGCGAGGGCTCATCACCAAGAGCCAAGAAGGGCGCAAGTTATGAAATATGGTGAAACGATAGTGATGAAAGACAGACGAAGCTTTGGTGGAACCAAATTGAAAACTACAAGCTTACTCCACCTGAATGACTTCATAGTTTTGGGTGCAACTTGCTTTGCGGTTTATCCAGACTTAGACCCGTAGATGGCCACATAGTAGACAAAATCTGGTTTTTAGGATTTTTAACTCTCTTGGAATTTTGAGCATCTGATTCATTCGTTTTTGACTCAAAGTTTGAATAGTTTGTTTATGACCTTTTAATGTTTGCATTGTCTAGAGGACCCCCTACACTTTGCCCCATGCTACTAGTAAGAAGCGTGGGTTTATCACCGTGGGCAAGGCATAGGCGAGTAAGGGCATTTCCATCCTTTCCCAACCCTACGTCACTAGTAAGAGACGCAAGCTCATCACCGAAGGTTGGTAGGGCAAGGAAATGTGTAAAAATAAAATTTTCTGTTTAATCACTTTTTGACTTGTCTTTTTGAGTAAAATGTCAGTATATGCTTGTTTCCAAAGAGATGTATATATGGGATAGATGTGACACCATGAAGCTTCTAGAACAGACCATAGGCAAGACACCAATCCTAAGAAGAAATCAAAGCGAGAACAAACTTGCAGATCTTGGTATGGTTACCGTTAAGACTTCGTCATGTTTGATTTTATTTGATAAAAGATTCTGAAGTGATTGATGATATCGCGAAAATGGAGAGATATGATTAGAAAGTTTTGTGCCAACAACATCATGAGTTTGTAATGAATTACTTTGAGAATAGATTCCTTGATCACAATTTGTGTAAGAACAAGTGGACAAAATGATCTAAATCTATATGAAGATGCAATGTAGATAGTTATATAGGTAGTGCTAGCTGCTTATGCGTAGAAACGCTTGAGGTGCAGGGAATTGACTGTTTCGCCAAATTCCTCACCTTCTAGCGTGCATAAGAGGTATGCACCATTTCCATAGTCCTTCGTGACTCGGTATGGGCCCAACCATTTGGGCCGGAATTTCCTTCCTTCGCCGGTCTTCTTGTCGATCCGGCTGTCTAGTCTTAGAACTAGATCACCTTCGTATATATCGCGTTCATAAACCTTCTTGTTATACTGCCGGCACATTCGGTCAGCATAAGCTCTATGCCGTTGTTCAGCATCTAACCTAATTTCATCTAGGCTTTCTAATTGGGAAAGACGTGCTTCTCTGTAAGCGTCTTCATCCAGAATCCCTTGTAGTGAAATGCGGAGACTGGGTATTTCGACCTCAAGCGGGAGAACTGCTTCTGCCCCAAATACTAGCGAGAAAGGAGTTGCTCCTGTTGGTGTTCTTATTGAGGTTCGGTGGGCCCACAAGGCCGGATATAACTTCAAATGCCAATCTCGCTTGTTTTCTTTCACCGTTTTAAGGAGAATGGCTTTCAGCGTTTTGTTTGTTGCTTCAGCCTGCCCATTGGCTTGGGGATAATACAAGGAAGCCGTATGATGGCTTATTTTAAATTTGTTGCATAGTTCACGAACTTCTTCATTCTTGAAAGAAGTTCCATTATCTGAGATAATGATTTGTGGGATACCGTACCTGCAAATGATTTGATTTAAAATGAACTTAGCGATTACAGAACCAGGTACGGTAGTAAGAGGCATGGCCTCCACCCATTTGGTAAAATATTCAGTGGCCGTAATTATAAAATTGTGGCCGTCTGTGGATGAGGGAGAGAATTTCCCTATTAAGTCTAGGCCCCATGTAGAAAAGGGCCATGGAGTAGCGATTGGTTGTAGAGCTTGTGCTGGCATGTGGATCTCGTGGGAGAATTCCTGGCACTTATGACACCTGCGTGCAAACTCTATCGCGTCATGTTCTAGAGTGGGCCAGAAATAGCCCATTCGATGTATTTTTCGAGCAGTGGCATGGCCACCGAAGTGGCCTCCACATATACCGCTGTGGGATTCATGGAGAATCCTCTTGGACTCTTCTGTGTCGACACACCTTAAGAGCATTCCATCGAATGCTTTTCGATAGAGCACCTGCTCTATAATGACATATTTGGCTACGATTATGCGTAATCGCCTTCTTTGTTGCGGTGTCACTGCATCCGGGTACGTATGGTCCATGATATAATTAATGATATCAGTGTACCAAGGGCACTCAGAAATAGCAGGTCGAGTTTCGATGTAGTATACGCATTCATCTGGAAAATCCAAATCTACTAGATCGCCTCCGTCTAATGGGTTGTCAGCTAACCAATCCGCGATGATTTGTCCTTTAACTGACTTCTGATTTACAAATGTTAATTCGAACTCTCCCATTAAGGTTATAAAACGTCCAGCCTTTTTGGATAAGGAACCTTGTGTGAGAAAAGTCCGTAAATGGTCCGTCTTTACCATGACCTTTGTTTCTTGATTCAGCATGTAATGTCTTAGACGTTTAGTAGCAAAGACTATGGCAAGACATTCTCGCTCTGCTTGTGTATAGCGTGTTTCATAGTCGAGCAGTGTTCGGCTAATGAAATAAATCACACGTTCTCTCTTGTCATCGTCTTCTTGGGCCAACATACAGGCCAGCGAGACATTGGTAGCTCGCGAATATAGGATTAACGGGCGATCCAGCTTAGGTGGCATTAGCGTAGGTGGTGACAGCAAGAAACGTTTAACTGCGTTGAAAGCTTCGTTGCAGTCTTCGGTCCAATCAATGCTATAGTCTTTCTTGAGTAAATTGTTGATTGGATGAATAGCGAAGCTTAAGTCCGGGATGAATCTCCGGATTGCACCCAGCTTCCCGAGAAATGATCTGATTCCAGATTCACTCGAAGGTGGGACCATTTCGAGGACAGCCCGAATTTTGGTTGGATCAACGTCGATCCCTCGTGACGATATGATGTAACCTAGGAGCTTTCCTCCTGTTACACCAAAGACGCATTTCTCTGGGTTTAGCGTGACTCCGTATTCTATTAGGCGTGAAAGAATGATGCGGAGTACTTCGGGATGGTCACAACGCTTTTTGGCCTTAGCCAATAAGTCATCTACGTAAGATTCCATGATTTTATGAATTAGATCGTGAAATATGTATGTCATGGCCCGCTGGTACGTAGCACCAGCGTTTTTGAGACCGAATGGCATAACAGCATAGCAATAGGTTCCCCAAGGAGTTATAAACGTGGTTTTAGCTTGATCTTGCTCGGATATTCTGATTTGATTGTATCCCGAGAATCCATCCATGAGAGACAAAAGTTCAAAACCAGCTGTTGCATCAACAATAAAGTCTATGGATGGTAATGGGAAATCGTCTTTAGGACACGCTTTGTTGATGTCTCGGAAATCTATGCAAATGCGTATCTTTCCGTTCTTCTTGAGAACGGGAACGATATTAGATACCCATTGGGAGTAGTCAACTGGCTTGATAAATCCTACCTGAAGGAGTTTTATTACTTCCTCTTTTACCATGAGAGCTACTTTGGGTTTCATGGGTCTTGATTTTTGTTTAATTGGCTTTGCATCCGATCTAGTGACGAGGTTGTGTACCGCAATGTGGGGTGCGACTCCCGTCATCTCCTTGTAATTAAATGCAAACGCCTTCTGATGTTCTTTGAGAACCTGAGTATGTATTTCCACTTCTTCTGGTGTCAACGAAGAACCTAGTTTCAATATTCTTGGTTCATCTTCTGTCCCAATGTTGACATCGATTGTTTCTTCGATTAAAGAGGCGTTACCCTCTTCGAACTCAGGTGGTGCTGGAGGTAAATCTAAATCATCCCCATTTTCTATTGCGTATATGTTAGGTTCCCTTTGTGACGGAAGATCCGTTACGGGATTTCCGAAGTAGGAGGACGAATGTGGGATCAGGGATAAATCTAGCATGTGATAGGAGAGATGTAATGCTGCATAGGCATTTAAATAATCCAAAGTAGCCGCATCATTTCCAACATGGTCTAGGACGGTAGATTCACTTCCGCTTAAAAGAGGATTTGTCATTGTTTTTATTAATGGTTCGTCACGAATGGATACTGTGAAGTGAGTATCTTCTAGCTCATTGCTTGGAGTAAAACGTGATGCTGAGGTTGCTATTGAATCGGCGAGAAGATTTTTCTCTCGCGGGATCGCTTCAATGGATATGAAGTTAAACGCCTTGCTTAAATCTAATACAGCGTTTTTGTAGAGTTGTAAATGTTCGGCTTTAGTTTCATATACTTCAGAAACTTGGTTTGTTACTAATTGCGAGTCTCCCAAGACTCTGATGTTATTAATACCAATTCTTCTGGCTAAGGTGAGGCCAAGGAGGAGGGCTTCGTACTCAGCGCCATTGTTTGTGCATTCAAAGTTTAACTTAAATGAGAATGGGAGGACCTTCTCCTCGGGCGAAGTAAGAATTATACCTGCCCCCGCTCCATAACGACATTTAGCTCCATCGAAATGGAGAGTCCAATACTTAGCCGGGAGTGTAGATGTTGGGGCATCTGCCGCGTTTGCACACTCTACTTCTATCATACAGAGATCCTCTGCCGGTAAGGAACCAACACCTAGGGAAAATCCTATGCCTACTGAATCGAATGGTAAGAACATTGGTGAATCTTGTTCTATCAATCAACGATTTTCGCAGTAGTCCCTAATGATACTGTTTCTTTAGTTTTACCTTTAGGGGTTGGAGTTGTTTTGGCTATGCTGGTAGTTTCAAGATCCGTTGTAGGTATCAACTTTTCCTCTGGCTTTGGGTCAGAGGGTTTATTAAGTTGGTTTGTTGGCAGCTCAAATTCTGAGTGCACCCCTGGTCTTTTCTTTAAATCAGCTAGGTGCAAATCGAAAGGTTTTGGATCGCCTTTGGCTACAAATACCTTTCCCAGATGCAAGAATCTTACTTCTTGAAATAGCGTGGAAGGGATTGCCTTCATTCGATGTATCCAAGGTCGGCCGAGGATCATATTATAGTTAGTTTCCCGATCTATAATATAAAACTCAGTCAAGATGGTTTTGGGCCCTAAGGTGACCGGCAGTATTATAGTTCCTATCGAAGTGGCTTTAAGGCTATCATAGCCTCTCAAGGTATTTCGTGTAGTGGAACAGTTTGTTTCTCCATATCCAAGTTTTTGGAGGAAAGAGAAAGGGACTATGTTAACTGCAGCCCCATCGTCAACCATTGCCCGTTTTACATAGTTATTATAAACCCACACTTGCAAGTGTAAGGCTGGGTCACCTCGGCGTGCGATCTCAGCATCTGTGGGCATTTTACTTATTTCGAAGATGAATTCGACATCCTTGTCCGGCTGCCCCGGAGGGTGGATATCAAAATCTACGTGATTTACTTGTGTTTCGGGAGGTGGAGTGATGTTAATTAGATGGCCTAGACCTAATGCTTCTAAAAGAGCAGCTCTGTGAGGGGGAGAGTTCTTTAGTAAGTCCAAAAATGAAATGTGTGAGAAGGTCTTTGTTAGGTCACTAATTAAATCATAGGCACCGATGGGTTTTTCAACTATTTGCTGACTCTTATCTGTCTCTGGCAGATGACTTGGGCTTGGTTGAGAGAAATACTCTCGTGTTCTTGTTATAGCTTCGATAGGTAGTTCAGCGTCTAATTCTACCAAACTAACTATCTTAGGTCTTGGTTGAGCTCCCAACTGTGGCGCAACTGACGGATTTAATGAAGTCGAAGCTTCATGATCATTGTTTCCCGTTATTGCACCTTTGTTTGTTCCAGTTGGATTCAGCCTATTGCTGTCATGATTTGGGAGTGGATCATTAAAGATCTTGAGGGGAGCATTCTGAGGGGAAACTGCCCCTGCGAGAGTATTTGGTGATGATGAGACGTGATCTATCAAAAACAAGTCTGTGAAGAATTGTCTTTGTTCTTCTGGTAAACGTTGCATAAATTTATTGTAGTCACGGCACGTTCTAGTGTCGTGACCATGAATTTTATGGAAACCACAATAAGAATTGGGATTATAATTCCCGTTTTGTTGGTTTGGTGTGTATTGTGGCCTAAAATTCCGATCAAACTGTTGCCTATTAGGACCAAAGTTTTGGAATTGTTGTTTTTGGTTTTGACTTTGGTTTTGGTAACCAAATGAGTTTTGGCTTGGCCCTTGTATGGGATTTCGCCGTTGTTGTTGTTGTTGTTGTGGATGGTTAAAATCCACTGTATTGACCGTTGGGGTAAAGTTGTTGTTTCGCTGGTTGTTTGTTTGTGACGGAGTATTAACAACATTTACCCTCTTGGGCTGGTCGGTTACCCCATCCGTTGTTACCCCACGATTTTTGTTAAGGATTTTGGGTCCTTGATTGACGTTTGTGGTAGTTGTAGTATTTTGAGTGGAGGTGATTAACCTCCCGTTTGCTCCATACGTCTTACGACCACTATCTATTGCTGCTTGGTCTATTCGTAGAGCGCTCTCAAGTACTTCATCATAAGTCCTTAGTGGGAACTTCTGGACTTCTTCCTTCACTTCTCTGCTGAGAGAATGAAGGAATAAATCGCATAGTTCCATCTGATCCATGTTTGGAGCACTTGCTGATGAATAAAGAACTGTACGCCACCTCTGGATGAAATGAGCGACAGATTCATTGTGTTCTTGTTTGATATGCAAGAATTCCCTGATTCCTGTTCTCAGTAGTTTGTTCATGTCGAAGGCTTTGATGAACTCTGACACGAGTTGTTTAAATGAATGTATGGAAGCCTCAGGTATTCTATAATACCAATCGAGAGCAATGCCCTCCAGTGTTTTGGGGAATATTTTAGCAACAACCCCATCCCAAGGGAGTAATTCTCGTATGGCTGTAGCGTAAGCTTTGATATGTGCGTTTGGATCTCCCTCACCCTTGAACTTAGGCAAATCAGGGAGAGGTCTTGGAAGCATGACGCTTCGTATGGTGAAATCTAAGGGTTCCTTTAGATATTCTGAATACGTCCCTATTGCATAGCTTTCGACCATTGATGGTGTTTGCTGAGGGAGTGCTGGTGGGATAGGTTGTTGATACGGTGCAGCGTACGCGTTGGCAGGGGCATAGGGAGGTCCCTGCGTTTGAGCAAACATGCCGGGAGAGGAGAACATATCTCCTTGTGGTGATTTAGAGTACATGTTTAAATAGGACGGGGTATTGTCGAGGAACGGACTGTTCGACACTAGACCGGGAGGAATAGTGTTAGAGATGATAGGCCTTGTTGGCGTTTGCTGTGGATATTGAGGAGGCATGCCTAACGTGCCTACTCCCGTAAGGAGATCTACCTGACCAGAGTGGTATGGAGGATTGGAACTTCCTGTTTGTATGAACGGAGAATTTTGACTTGCTTGAGCCAGTTCTAACCCTCTCACTCTTTCTACTAACGTTGAAATGACTTCATTTGGTGAAGTCACGGTACTTTGCCTGAGCGGCGTTTGTTGTATACCTTGGTGTTGTAAAGGTACGTGATATCCTGTCATAAACTGATCGCTATCTTGCCAAGTTTCTCCCAGAATATTTCCTGTATGCAGTGGCATAGAGGTATTTTCTTGAAAAGAGATTTCGGGTTGTATTTGTAAACCTCCTATAGATGGGTACATTCCCCGGGAGCGTTGTTCACTCCTAGGATAACGTGTTGACTGTCCATCATCTAAGACCAGGTATGGATCTGATTGCCTACTAATTTGTGGTCTGAGTAACATTTGAGGAGATGAACCAGATTCTCCTGTAAACGTCATATTGTTGGAACCTGAAGGTTCTGTTTGTTGGGTTCGAGGGGGTTGATCTAACTCCTCAGTTTGAAAAGACGAACTATATCTGATTCTTGGGGTTTGTGTTGACAACTGATTAGTTGAATAGTTGTCACCCCATACTGAGAGCGAGGGTGATGATTCCCTATTCTGTTGGGCGTAGTATGCCTCAAGACCCAGGAGGGGTCTGCCATATGCGTCGAATCCCGACATATTCGGGGGGTATATGAATACCCGCAGAATAATGGGAAGGAGCGAAGGTGGATGAGAGAAGATGAAACTTCTCAAAGAGAAGGTGAAACAATTGTTTGTTTCACGTCGGGTTCACCAATTTTGTACGTCGGAAAAGCGACAGGCGAGCGTGAGAATCTACAAGTGACTCTTCCGCGTACCCGACCTCCCGAGGTCGTGCCGAGACAGCCGGTGGGGATGGAATATGCAGACAAACTAGTTAGGCAGTCTAATGTCTTCGACACGCACTAGTGGAATTTGTGAATCTAAGGCAAAGAAGGCCCTTCTAACTTGGACTGGTGTGATAGATCGATCAGCGAGGATGACTGCTCGAAGGCTCCAATCAATATCGAGCTCTGGCGTGATTCGATCTATGGGTTGCGGAATACGTGGAAAATGACCTGGGATTGTTTCGTGTATATCTCCTGATAAGGTCATATAGTGGATGATGAATACAATCGATTCTATGGACGATTTTCTGGCCTAGTCCAGAATTCCCTAGCTTCGTTAGCCGCTATATCTAGTAAGGACAGTTGTTCGATGATGATAGGTGGAAGTGGAGTGGACCTGAATACCAGTGTACGTAGGCTAGCGTCTATATCGGATTGACCTGTGGACTCGTTGGGCTGTGGGATCTGTGGATCACAACCGTAGACTCTTGGTTGTTGCGGTCCTGTTATGGTCATACGCGAGATCAAGTTCTAATCCCTAGTATCCAGTAATCGTATGCTTTCTCAGCTTCTATGTTTAGAACCAATAGTTGTGCAATCTTCTCAGAATACCTTACAGACGTTCTCGCAACCTGGATTCTTAAGCTGGTATCTATATCTACGAGGGTGTCTCCAGCGTCTGGCTGTGGAACTAGAGGATCGCACCCGAATGTTTGTTCTCTTTCGAGCCCTTCTACAGTCATGTGGATGTTTTCTAGGGTAATCTGTAGTTTGGCTGACTTGACCAAAACGCATGTGCTTGGTCGTCTTCTATGTTTAATCCTCTTAACTGTGAACTGATCAGTTGTAAATCTGTGGTTGTTCGGAATACTTGTATCCTGAGATTTTGGTCTATGTCAACTATTGCTGTGACTAGGTTTGGTTGAGGCACGATTGGCTCAAATATATATTCCCTGGGCTCTTGAGGTCCCGTGATTGTCATACGAAACAAAATGCAATCTAACTGTGATGAAACAAATTCTAACTAAGTGAAATAAATCTAACTACATATAACTTTTATTTTTCTATGAAATATTCTAACAATTTTAAGGAAAGCAAACTATTTTAAGCGTATCTAGAAATAATAACTAAACAATAATTTAAAACAGACAAGATAACCGAGTGTGGTTATTTGCCTGTGCGATTTGTAGAATTATTCTAAATAAAACAGTTTGTCTAATCTACCGGCAAGATTCTCGATCCTACCTCAGAAGTGAGGAGTGAATCATAGTTTCTCAGAAACTATCAATCCCCACAGCTTCCCTGGCAATGTCGAGAATAGAATGAAATGAAATAAAGCGATTAACTACTCTATTTGATATGAATCTGACTAGAACTTTGAAATGTAAAACCTGGATTCCGCAGAACAGTGGCGAATCCGATGGTGTGTGTGATCTCGTCCCCTCAGTATGATCTTCTCGTTCTTTCGTGTTCACTTGGATCCAGAAAAGCGTGTAATGCTAGCACCGATAGGAGTAGATTTTGGGACAAGGACAGCTCAGAATGCAGACCGAGAATGCGAGTAGGAGAGGGATAGCGCAAGAGTACAGAGCTTGGCTTATGCGATTCCTAGCGGGATTTTACTGCGAGTCATGCAACATGAAGCGACCAGAACCTTTGTAACTATCCTATACGAAGAGCAAAACCTGCAACTTTAATGGCTTCCTAAGCTATTCTGTTCCAAAATAAAGACACTGCTTGCACAAGTTGGATATGTGGCTTACCAACAGCTGAATAAAGCTAACCAGGTATATAATGAATTGAACTAAGAACTCCAAGACACAGTAAAACAAATCTACAGCAAAGAGGAATTCAGAGGCAAGCTTCTAACCGGATTGGATGGAACAACAGCACTGCCTGCACAAGATGGGTCTGTGGCTTACCAACAGCTGAGCAATACAAAAGATGCAAGTATGAAAGAATTCAAGCTATGCTATCAATCCTAAGCAAGCTAACCAAAACACTAAAATGAGGGAATGAGAGCAAAGATCAAACTTCAAAATCCAGCCAAGCTTTCAGACCAAAAACCAAAATCCAGACCATTTGCATGTACACAAACCATGCATTTATAGGAATTCAACTCTCCAAGAACCAAAACCAAATTGAACTCCTAAACAATAAACAAAGGAAAAACACTGTTCCAGGGGACCAAAAACATTAATGCATGCTCAAGTCGGCAAAGAAAAGCTGGTGAAACGTGATATTTCACGCGAGTGAGCGGAGTCGCGTCAAAAGAGCGTTCTGGAAAACGCGCACAGGACCGCCGCTCTGAGCAGGGCGGCGGTTACAGGACCGCCGCCCTGTTCAGGGCGGCGGTCACGAGAGGGCAGGGCGGCGGTTTCGTCACTGAAGGGCAAGAGGCCAAGGAAAGAGGGAAAAAGGGGAAAACAAAGGGCGCGGGGGCTAAGCGGGGCATGCGGGATGTTAACGCATACTCCGAGGGCTTTTCCGGATCCCGAACACCTTGCGAGGAGACCTGTATCATCATTGGGGCACTTGTTACACTGTTCTGGCAGTACAGTACCTTACAATTTTGGGTAAAAAATAGGCTCAAGGTGAGTCCCCGAGACCTCCACGATGCCAAAAACGCTCCCAGAAGGCAACAAAAATGTTAGAAGGGTGCTACACATTTTAACAAAGGATTAGAGAAAAAAATAACCAATAATGCTTGAAAATAACCCTTTTGCAACGTCCTATTCAGCTAATTTAAAAGCAAGAAAGGACTACAAAAGTAATAATAACGTTGAATAATGACTATTTTAAATCACCAATTGATAAAGAAACAAATTAATATAGCTCCTAAGGCATTAATTAAATAAAAGAGTTTAATTGAAATTAGATTCTTAATTTAATAAACTCCTAAAATTAGTTTACGAAGCACCTTTTAAACTAGAAATTAGATATATAGACACCTAAATTCCGCTTTTCCAATCTTTTTGCCAAAATGCATGCTAATCACTCTCATTCTTACCATTTTTGTTATAATTAGTGATTTCCACTAATTAACTAACACTTTCCCTCTATTCTGGTTAATTAACATTGCTTTGTTGATTATCCACCCTTTTCCACATTCAGAATGCTAATCGACGTCAAATCACAAGTTGTTACCCTCTTCCGGGCAACACTTAACGTTATTAGCTAATTAAGCCTATTTTGCCCTTATTTTGGTCAATATGCCCTAGTATTGGCTCAAACCCCTCTTATGACCACTCAAAATCACCCTATTCACCTCCACAATGTCTCAACAAGCTTCAAAAGCTTATCATAACCTCCTAGTTGACCCTAAGTGGTTGATTAAGGCTTCATACCTCTTAATCACTTGGTAATTCACTAATTATGATTAACAAAGCTTAATCATGATTAGAAATTCTAAATATTCTTTGTAATTTTAGTCCCACATGCACCAAGATGTAAGTTTTCCTCAAAGGAAAAACTATAAATAAGACTAAGTACCTCATTCCTTCCATACTTTACACCATGCTTTTATTAGTAGCATCTCATATAATACATATGGTAAAGAGCCTAAACTCCTTAAAGGATACACATGCTCATCTTTGCCTAAAGCCTTCAATTATGGTTAATAGGATGGGTAATCTAACAGTGACATTAACAAGTCATTGTGTTAGAGAGATCATCCTCAGCATTGTGTGGAGTAGCAGCCATTCCCAATTTTATTGCCCTCCTAGATCCATTTAGGTCTATGTTAGTTAATTCAAACATATTAGTAAACATGTTTAATTAGCTATAGCATTGTTTTCAGACTAGTTAAAGCATTCATTTAATCTTCCATCTTAATGTTACATTGCTAGACTTAGAGTCTTGATTATCATGGATGACAATGGTGTTAGGTTTCCTTGTTTAATCATGCAATTTGCATTGTAAATTTTTAGGGTGCTTTCATTATGGAGAAGATTGTGAACAAGATAGGCTGTGACTGGTATTTACAATAGTTCACCATGCCCTTTGTGCATTCAGAACTTCTATCTGCACCCCCACAGGTATAACTCCATATTCCTTAGTATTTGGCATTGAAGCTCGTACTACCTCTGAGAGATCGAGATCCCTTCTTTTTGCATATCGAGCTAAGGGATTACCTTAATGAAGAGGAAGATTACCGAGTAGATCAACTGATAGAGTTGGAGCTATTAGACGAGAAAAGACTTCACACTCTCAATCACCTTAAAGTGTATCAAGGATCAAGTGCAACAAAGCTACAATAAAAAAAGTCATACCTCATCAATTTGAGGTAGGGGATTTGGTGTTAAAAGAGAATCATAAGTACACCAATAAGGGACCATGAAAATAAAGTGAAATTCAAACCTAATTGGCTGGGACCATATGTTGAGGTTGTCAAGCTTAGTTCGGGTTCCTATAAGCTAGCTCATACAGATTGTTAAGAGCTTCGAGAACCAATGAATGCAATGCATCTTAAGTGCTTCTATACTTTAGTATGAGGTATCTGCAAATGTCAAGAACAAAAAAAAGTATAAAAAAATAAAAAGGAAAAGAAAAAAAAATAGGTATGTCCAATAGTGAAAACAATGATATGGTCGAACTTTGGACAAGTCTTTTGGTGAAAACTAGTTTCCGGTGCCAAGGAAGGGTCTATTGTTCACAAGTAATTCAGGTTTACGAATAACAAAAAAATTGTCCTAGGTTTGGTCTTTTTACCTTAATCTGAGTCCCTTGTGAGCCTATCCTTCTTTTCCCTGATTTAGCTAATCTAACCTTTTAAATGCGAAGAGAATGTAAATTTGATTCAACCCATCTCACGGTGGGGGAAACTTATCAACATCCCTTTTGGCACATAACAAGTGGTATTCTTCCCCTTGTATATCCCATCTCACGTTAGGAGCATCCACGTTTCTTTATTTCCTTCCATTCGCTTTCTTGGGAAAATTGTTGAGAAAACATCAAAAACATTCGTATAACTTTTTAAAAACTCCAAAATATACAGATATGTTCCTTAGAGATACCAAAACATTCAACTACGTTGAGTAGAAAAATCCAAAACAATAGAAAATTGTCTTAGAGATAATACCCAAAAAACAACGAAAAATGTCCCAAAATTGTCCCACAAAGAAAAGTAGTAGTGTGCTTACTTTTGGTTGTTGGTTTCTATGGTTTTTAGTTGCATTATTTCTTCATATTATGCACTTTAGATTGGATTTAATTTTTTACTTAGATTGAATATTGCTTTAATTTGTAGTCCATTTCTTGAGTTAATTTTATCTTGCATGCTTGTAAATAAATGTGTTGCTTTAATTAGATTTGTTTAACATGTGCTTTCCAATTTTTTACTTGTACGTTTTGTTATCATTTCATCATCATATCACATAAAACCATCACATATATACATCATATATAAAAAAAATGCTAAGTCTACATCACACATGTATGCTAAAGCTAATCATCAAATATTGTATCATCAATGGGGCAAGAGGGGTTACGCATGATCACAAATCTATCCCCCCACACCAATATAAAAAATATAAACATGTTTTACTCAAAGTATCTCATCAACATATAATATGATATCAGCTAAGGCTATCTCATAATTAACAAACATGTGATACAAACATAAACATATATATTAAGCATGATATCTCATAAACAACATGTGATACATTAGTAATCCATCTATCATCATACATCATCAAATAGAAATGTCTATATACAAAATGCATGTCTCAAAAGTACATCCAATACAATGGGCCATCATGGGCATCTATACAAAAAAATGTGCCTTCATCACAAGGCATAGTAAAAAATAATACATATCATACATCTATACAAAAAAGTTCCTTCATCACGAGGCATGATAAAAAATAGTACATATACATCCGATACAAAAGTATGCCTTCATAATCGAGGTGGTACACCAAAAATATACATCTAGTACATCAATAAGAAGGTCAGCCATGACTTGAGCCCTCTCCAGAATTCCTAGTGTGGATCTGCTGCTAGGTGGGGGCATTAGAGATGTTAGCACGTGTAGAAGGTGTTCTGCCATGCTGTACATGCACCCATGTTGCTCTGAAGCCTGTTGTCCCGAAGGACCCTGTATAGATCGTGTTGATCACGATTGCCTTTGAGATCTAGACATGAGACAAGGTTCCTACTATCTGGCTATACTCAGGAACTCTCTGATCGGCCAATAAGGCCACATAATACTACAACCTATAGTATGTCACCTCACCTCCCATATGGTAAAACTATGTACAATCAACTACTGTAAACCTGAGGCAGTGTCGGGTCTTTTGTAGTGCATGCATGTTCTACTCTCATACTGGCCAACTGTATCCACAACACTCTGATCTTCGATAGCCTCTGTCAACAACTTGGTCCCTCTCTGCTACAGTTGTAGGCTATCTATGAGTCACCTAATCTCGCTCTATCAAGGTGTGTATCCTCTCTTCCCTATCCTGATCCCACTCAGTAATGAATTTATCTCTCTCAGTGATCATCAAGTCTCTCTCAGTTATGGCCTTGAGTTGTAGGGCTACTACCTATTATAGTTGCTACTACAAGGAATGGCCATCTTTCCACTAACCAGTACATCAGGAATATCCTCATCCATCAACTGCTCAACTACCTACTCATCATCTAGTATGTCCTCCTCCATCTATTGCTCTCCACCAACACAATCTCCTCCATCTCTCGGTGGACTATGTGGACTCAAGCATGAGGGGGTGATAGAGGTGCCTGCAAAGGTTCCTATAATGGATCCCTGTCAGGGCATCTTTGGTGCTAATATCATGTGGCCACACTACTACTTGGGTTCACATCTAATATTGGCCGCACTTGTTGCTACTAATACGTTGTCATGGGAATGAGTACTTATTGTGCTTGGTACCTGTACTGTTGTCCTCCCTAAGGATCTTCCTAGAACTGTGCCTGTGCCCTAGGAGGTGGGCCTTGAAATCCCTGCTCATTGCATCTAGTACCTCCTATCGAATGGTCAAACGTCTGAGGTAACACTATGCATACAAACCTACATAGTCCTGTGTAGTACCAAGATCCACTATCTGTGCACACTGTACCACAAGGATGGAAAACCACCTGTAAAAAACTGGCCCGAGCTTGGCCTAAATGATCTGAGGCCCCATGTGAAAATAACTCTTTCTATCTATGAGCATACCACATCTCAGCACTCAGGAATCCCGTGAATAAGTCCAAACTGGTGCTGAACCTAGTCTACTCTGTACCACTCCATAATGTGGCTCCTGCTCCAAAGAAGGAAAGTGATCTAGCCATCATTTGTGCAAACTCAAAAACATCCTCATGCCACTCATATAACCTATACGGCTTCTATGTAATCATATGGGGCTGTATCTTGTCAAACTCACATCTGTAATAGTCAATATCCCCTAAGTGACCCCGTACATCCTCCCCAACTGGAACCCAACCCATAACAGAAGGCTCTCTAATAACTCAAGCTCTCAAAGCTCCCATAGGGCATCCATCACAATATGGTCCCAAGCCCATATTTAAGTAGAGTAGCAGGACCCACAACTTATGTCCATGGTAAGCTATCAGATGAAGATCTACATATAAATGAGCCAGTATGCACTAACCGCAATAGTAAACCTCTCCTATGTACAAGGTTGTGAATCACTCCAATGAGGCCAAGGGGAAAACGAGCACCAGTCTTGTCAGACAACTATATGTCGCTAACAAGAGCTAACAAGAACACATGGGACTCGACCTAATCATTTATCAGCCATGCATCTCCTAACGAAAGCTTTCATACCCTACTGAGGTATATCTGTCACTCCAAAATTCATGGTTGTATAATTGCTTAATATGGTCCATGTGACCATCATAAGTGATCAAATGTCACTGGATAGGAACTCGCAATATCTACCACACATCCTCTAAAGTAATGCTCATCTCTCCAGTAGGAAAATAGAATGTCTTGCTCTCTCTCCACCATCTCTCAGCTAAGGTTGAGAATAGGCATTGGTCTATGGTAATCTGGGGCATGTGAGCTACATGTTCTAGCCCAGTCACCTCTAAAGTGATCTCCAAAAAATATGCTCGCGAAGACTAAAGGTCTCCTCCTAGGCCTAGAGCTGCACATGTCGTTCCTGCGTCTTTAACCTATCTAGGTCATCCTACAAAACCAATTGGGTCATTTAATTATGATCTTATTCTTCTATTCTAATATGTCATTTATTCTTCTACTCTATCATTTAATTTTTTTAGTTTACCACATTATTCTTCTATTTTTATACAAATTTCATCTTCATCTAACACCTAGGGTTTTCTAAAACCTAAGTTTTCTTCCAAAAAGGCTTTTAAAAGTGAATTTTGTGTTGGTGTACCCTTATCGGAAACACGCACCCCATAGAAGCATAGTGCACTCCCTTACTGCACCAACATACCCCTTTGCAGCATGTGCATGTGCACCCCTGCACAATTTTAAAATCTTGGTTGTTTTAGCACTGTGTGCACTGGTACCCCTTTTTATGCAAGTGCATGAATGCCCTACCAAAAGGCCATTTTTTTCATAGGCGCATACCCATGTTATGTATAGCCACATGTGTGCTCATGCATAGTGCAACACATGCATTCCCCTAGGGACGCGCTTGCACATTTCCTCGACTAAAACTACCCTAAATCTACCCTAAAAATCCATGAAAAATAATCCAAATTAAATGTTAATAAATCACAAGGGTAAAGGAGAGCTTTTTGTACATTGGGGTCCATCGCTGGGAGCCTCATGTACTCTCTCACGCAATCTGAAAGGTGTTTTCGGCTCCTTGCACCCTCGCCATCTTCTCATGTAGGTTAGAGCTCCAATCATCGATAAATGGTAAGTGAATGTGGTAAATGAGTTTACCGCGATGGCTTATATACTCGTTTTCACCTCCCGCGACTCATTTCTCGCCCCTGAGGTGCCTTGAAACAATCGTGGTTCTTGTAATTTCTTCTAAAACTGGTCATGATGATTATTTTTAATAAATAATTATTTTAACGCCTGTTTGATTACCCTGTACCATGTTTTTACGTCCCGATGACCTTTTCTACTACTCAAGGCATATTTTTCCCTCGTGGTCACTTTTAATGTTGTCTCATGACTTCGTTATTTATTTGATAATATTTTCTTCTGTAAAAATAAAAAAAAATTAAAACAATCAAAAAAATTTAAAAAAATTACTAACATCATTAAAAATCAAAAAACAAGGGAATTTTTTTTTTTTTTTTTTTACATATAACGTTCTCTGTTTTGAATTATGTAATTCAAAACACACGACCAAGTTTTAATAATTGTTCTCTGTCTAATTAATGTAATTCGGATCACACAATTACTTTTAAAACCAATGTTCTCTGTTCGCATATTTACAATATGGAACACACATTCATTTCCATTCAATCATATAACAGATACCATATGCTGCTGTAAATGACTCGAAGAACTACCGATCTCCCATTTTATGGCTTGGAGTTTCAGCGATCTCTCATTTCATGACTCGGCGACTTACCGATCCTTCATGTTAATCCATGCATTGTATACTAAGTATACTTGGTTCTCTTTACCTGTTTCCGGTTATCAAAGTGTTCCATTTAAGAGGCCTATCTGAATATTTGTTACCGATACTCATCTGAAATCCTGCTTCTTAAACTAGGTGATTAGGACAACGCAACCAGCAACTTGCGATACTTTGGCCAAAGATTTTTCACATGCTTTGCATGATCATATTCCCAGACGTTATACGCCTCAATGGAATACGTCCTTCACCTCACTTCGTCTGTTATCTAGAATGGTCTTTTCTGACCTCTGTCAGTCCTTCTATCCAAGGTTAAGCTCTAACCCTAACTAGCAATATGAAAGAGTATAGGAAGACACTCGCGGTGACTAAAGGTACGCAGACATACTGTGTCGACCCTAGACGACTACGTGTGTCTAGTTACCTTTAGTCCTCCGGAGTCACCCCGTATACGCGGTCACATTCCTATCATCGTCCAAGTAACTTGGTCCCAGCTTATGTAAACTTGATGATTTGATTCGGGAGGGCGTTGTAACATGTCAGCTACAACATTGTGTCATCATGAAGGCCCCGCCTTCATGAAGACACCAGATTGCAGCTGGCGTGTGCCAAGGTCCTACGGAATCCTCTCATCAAGGGATACACATCCAGCTATAAGTGTGAGCAGATTATAATCTTAGTATTTAAGATCAATTTTCAGCAACCGTGTTGATCTTCTAACCTCACTACTCGTTACAGTTGCATAGCTAAGAGAGAAACTTAATTTGTCTTATAGCTTAATATACGTTTACTCCTCCATACCGAAGGATTGCATATTTCCATCTTAGTTCTTACCTTAAGCTTCAGACTAACAGCCCACTACAGCTTAACGTAGTAAGATCATCTTATTGAACTTAACCAAGTTTAATTTGCAACTGAATTTAGAATCCAGAATTTCATCTTATTAGACGCCATTTAACTGAGGCCTAAGTTCCAAATGAATGTGTTCATTTATACACTTTTAACCTTACTTCAATTAAGGTCTGATACGAGGAGATACGATTCTTCGTACCGATTATCCTCTGGATCAACATCTCAAGGATATTAACAAAATCAGAATACAAGGTTCAACTGCCTATTTTATTTATATTCATTAGCTTATATGACAGTTCCGAATATCATTCGTTTAAGAATTCATATTCACTTAACTCTTTTCAATGTCAATATAAAATCCATATTAACATCAATATGAATTATTTGTACATTTCAGCTTAAAAATGGTATTCAAGTAAAGAATAGATATTATGTCCTTTTTAAAATCTATCTACTATCATTTGAATAGATTCAAATTCAATGAATAAAATTTATAATCTCGATCTTATTCAAACAGTTTCAAGTGATACAGCCATTTAAAATATCACACCTTTCCTTGTGTTCAATCCTTAAGATTTAAAATCTATACAATTTACAAGTCCATACAACTGAACTTCGTTTATATCTTTCCCATTTCCTCGTAGAGGAATAATAAACTATCAGATACGATCCATCCTTAGCTACTCAGAAGAAGCATCAGAAAACAACATGTCTTCATTTTTACTCAAGGAAACCATCTGCAAAATTTACTTGCACGGGTCAGTTCATCGAACTGAGCATATTAAGCACTTATCATTAAAATGAGGTGCTCTTAATTAACTGTCTCAATAAAAGAACCCTGCTTTTATGAAACGTTAAAAATTGAGATGGACATTATCCATGAATTAAGTACTGATAAGGATGAACAGCCTAACAACCCAATCCACTAATTACCATCACAATAAAACGAAAGAGATTTACTAACCTTTTCCCATATAATTACTACAAAAAGTAATTTCCTCTAAATAGTTTCAGATTAAAACATCTGTAAGAACTAATACACGTATGTATATAATGTTGTTCTAATGTAATTGCTGTCAGTTCCATTTCCTCTTTAATAGTTGAAATTTCAAGAGATGAATCTTAATTAAGAATTCCAACAGAACTACTTCCCTTTCGTACTACTCATTTAATTTCAAACAATCCAATGCAGAAGAGAAAAGTAGTCATTCACCATGAAAACACTGGCGTTAATTCTCAAAATTCAACAAACAACATGATACTTCTTTCCAATCAGAAAAGAAAGTAAACAACAATTAAATGCAGATGAATACGCCTAAGGCAGTAAGACATTCATTCAATATCAAATATAGAGTTTCAACTAGATAAGAGAAGAAAACAACTGTTACTTCCAATTATCCATCTAATATTCTCTTTCTTTTCATCACAACTGTACTGAAAGATTTCAAACAAGAAGGAATATCAATCAATGATAACAGCCAAAAGAGAAAGTAATTGAAGTCAATAATCGAATGAAAAGGAGTATCGTATTACCTCTTCTCCTTACTTAGCTGAATATCAACTTATTCAGTGCCTAGCCTGCTCCCCATAGGGTGATTTTCTCTAACCATTATAATTTAGAAATTAAAACTTACTAACTGCCATTCCAGAAAGTTTGCCAGAATTCATTTGCATCTGGTCCATAAGTATCAATATCATTCAACCCCTCTAAATAAAATCATTTCCTTTAATTTTTTCACCCAACAGACAACAAATCATGTTTTCATCGTAATAGTAAAAGAATTCATTTTCCAAACGCCAAGAAAGAATTCCAATTCTGATTCAGTTTTAATGCAAGCAGCAAGAAGTTTAGACTGTGATTTGCATATATATATATATAAAGAAAACATACATGTTTGCTAAAACAGTCATTCCCAGCTAGGTCTGAAATGAGTAAAAAGTACAGCAAGATATATTACCATAATTTCACTGTAATAAGTAAGGAACCCTTTCCTTTTTTTTTACAAGAACAAGAATCCACTCAAGTTCAGTTCCAATCGAACACATTGAAGGAGTTCAAATAAGCATCTCTGTTATTTATATATATACTTTTCAAAAAGATTCAAGAAAAATAACAATACATTTTACTCACTCATCAAATAACCAAGTTCAGTGTTTAAATAATTTATTTTCCCCAAAAACCAGTCACGGCCTTCATCCCACATGAAAATATTCAATCGTTTTTAACCATCAAGGGTAAGACAATGAAATGAATTCGTTGTCCCGGGTAAAATCGTATTCTATGCAATGTAAAGCAACTAGGAAAATAACTCACACAACAGTTCATCAGCATTATCACGACTTTTCCCAAATCACTTACATGCACAAAACTCAGAAAACATTATTCACATCGCTGGTACATTCACCAACTCGAATCCATAATGGATAATAAAATCAAATACCCAATACTGTCAAAACAGAACTCATACAACAAGGGCAGATCCCATTCCATTTACTCTTTTTGCAAAGAAAAACCCAACACTATCAAAATAAAAACTCATACAGCAAGGATAGATCTCATTCCATTTACTCTTTTTGCAAAGAAATACCCAAACCACATTCATTAAAAGAAAAACGATTCAACCCATAAAATCACTTCAAACAATCAACAATTTTATTTAACTAAAACACCCAACATAAGAGCAGAGTTCTTTTAATGAAGACGCTTAAGCAAGAGCATAACGGTTTAAGGAGAAGGGCTCAACATGCCTGTAAATTTTCTCGTGGCTTGAAGAAAATCGTGCCCACGCCCACAAGAGCTATTTTTCTCCACGACATCAACAACAAAGCTTTCCCAACAATCTTCTAACTTCCACAGGCTCAAAAATAGCCGTGGCTACTCCAAACAACAGTAACAATAACCAGATTAATAGCAGGTTCGAAAGAACCATGAAAGAAACGCAGAGAAATCTCAAAACCCGAATGAACACAATAATCACCAAAATTTCCTCTATCCTCTTTCCAAGGCGAGCTGGTCACTAAGACCAAGACCATTAATGCATTGAATGCATTGCTTTTTTTTTGGTTTCCACGCCATCACTGACGCGGGTTTGGAGTGTTTCCTTTTTAAAATTTTGCATGCAAATTCCCTCTTAGCTACATAGCTAGTTGGATATCTCCAACTTTTCATGTTCCCACCAAACTTGGCGTTGAAAACTGCAAGGACATCATTTACTGTCCTTAATAAATTTCCAACCTTCCCTTCTTATCCGCTTCATCAACATGGGTCCATAGGTCCCCTTCTTAGGTTAGCAATAGTTTAGGTTGCATTGTCCATAGTTAGGTATTCACCAAGGTCGCAAATCATTAGGATTTGCAATATTTTAAACTCCTTTTAATTTATCAAACCCTCCTAGGATAGTTGTTAGGTCATAGGTTAGGGCTTAACCCCGTAGTGTTTTAGTTAATAGGTTCCTTAGTAAGTTTTACAACTTACGTTCACATTCAGCATAATGCAAGACGTTTCGTCCTATGTTCGACATATACCAGGGTCGCTTGCATCAAGGCTCTTATTGTCTTACGCTGTCTGGCGTTACAATTTGTATGTGGTTCGGGAATCAAACCTTTTCCATTGGCATCAAGGTACCAGATATTTATACCTGTAACCAGGTTCTGTAACATTTATAACAACCTTCAGTCTGGTTTCAGACTTCATTCCATATAGAAAATAAATCGACAAAGCGATCTCAAGGAAGGCCACAACATACCTTGGATCAATGGAATTGATTCAAGGTGTGCTGTCAATTAACAATAAGAGTTCATCATATATAAAAACAAGTCTGCTGTCTCATACTTGCAAAACACAAGTTATAATAACCTCCGTCCCAAGTAAACAAATTACAGTAAACAAGGGTCCAGATTAGTAACACATTCTTTTTAAGATTAAAAGATATATCTTAACATAATTATCATCATTTCCACAGTTACAACATCATGAAAAGAGGTTATCATAATAGCTTCTAAAAATCAAGGCGTTACATTCCTCCCTTCTTAAAGAATCATCGTCCCGATGATCAAATTAGCCAATTCATAGAGTTTCTAGGACAAAATTCAATTATCGTCCTTCCATTCATAAGTTCATACCAAAAACAGATTTAATCATTAAAACAGTGTTTTAAGATAACTATAAAATAGACCAGTAATTGTCCATATTTGGTAGATATCAGTTTTTTGAATTCAATTTCGATCAAACAAGTATGGAAAAGCAGATCTCATTTCTTCGAGATTTTCCCAAGTTGCACTTTCTTCGCTAAACTGGTCCCATTGGACCTTACATTGATTCACTTCGTGATTTCTTAAGTACAACTGGCGAGTTCCCAGCACTCGAATGGGCTTAACCACGATTATTCCTGGGTCTTAGACCTGCAAGGAATTCCAATTCAGCACATGTGATAAATCTGTTACGTATTTCTTAAGCAAAGAAATATGAAAAACATCATGCATTTGTGATAAAGCAGGAGGTAATGCTAGACGATAAGCTACAGGGTTGATTATTTCAACAATTTCAAAAGGTCCCACATAACGAGGTGATAACTTGGCAGCCTTGCCAAAAGTTATAGAACTCTTTTTCGGCTTAACCCGAAGAAAGACCTTCTCACCAAGTTTATAATTCCTATCAACCCGCTTTAAGTCTGCATAACTCTTTTGCCTATTGGCAGCCTCCTTTAAATGTTCCCAAATCATTTTAATTTGTTGTTCCATTTCCGTAAGGATTTCTGGCCCAATTACCTCTCTGTCCTCTACGTTGTCCCAACTAACAGGGGTTCTGCATTTTCTTCCATACAATGCTTCAAAAGGTGCCATTTTTAAAGAGGCGTGGTATGTATTATTGTAGGCAAATTCAACCAGCGGAAGGTATTCCTCCCATTTATACTGCTGGTCCATGCAATACATTCTTAACATATCCTCTAAAACTTGATTGACTCTTTCGGTCTGTCCATCCATTTCCAGATGATATGCAGAGCTAAAATTTAATTTAGTTCCCAAGACCGCATTAAGCGTTTGCCAAAACCTTGATGTCATCCTCGGATCTCTGTCTGATATGATCAATTCGGGTATTCCATGCAATCTGAAAATTTCATGTACAAATCTTCTTGCTAACACTGGTGCATCGTCTTTTAAATTACCAGCAATGAAGTGTGCCACTTTGGTTAATTTGTCGACGACAACCAGGATGATATCATGCTTATTCCTTGACATAGGTAATCCTTGAACGAAATCCATCGTTATCACTTGCCATTTGTACTGTGGAATGCATTGGGGATACAATAATCTAGCGGGTTGCATATGTTCTGCCTTAACACGCTAACATTCCAAGCAGTGTGTCACAAATTCCACCACATCCTTTTTCATTCCCTTCCAGAAATATTGCTGCTTGAGATCAGCAAGCATTTTTGTAATGCCAGGGTGTCCAGAAAAAGGTGAATTATGAAATTCAGTTAACAATTTCTTTCTTAAATCATTTGCCAAGGGTATATATACCCTGTTTTCAAACCTCATAATTCCTTCATTATCAAAACGAAATCCCTTATACTTCACATCCTTTGGATCTGCAGCAAGTGCTGTTTTAACTTGCTGAAAATAAGGGTCTAGATTCTAATGACATCTTTCACCTCATCCTTAAACTGAGTTCTTAATGTTATAAGAGCAGAGATGTGCTTCCTACGACTCAGAGCATCTGCCACTCTATTTTCCTTGCCCTTAATGTAGCTTATATCAAAATCATACTGAGACAGAAATTCTAACCATCTTCGTTGCCTTGCATTCAGATTTGGCTGAGTAAAAATATACTTCAGCCCCAGATGGTCTGTTTTTAATTCAAAGGGCTTGCCAAGAAGGTAATGCCTCCATATTTGAAGCGCATGTACTATGGCAGCGAGCTCAAGATCGTGTGGAGCATAGTTCTGTTCATGTAACTTAAGCTTTCTGCTTTCATAAGCGATAACATGGTTATTCTGTAACAGAATACCTCCAAGGCCTTCTCCTGAGGCGTCCGTTACAACCATAAAATCTCCATTTGGATCAGGTACAGTCAAAATAGGTGCTGTAGTTAACTGCTCCTTTAAACTTTTTAAAGGCAGATTCACATTTGTCTGTCCAGACAAATTTCTTTTCTTTCTTCTGCAACGAAGTGATTGGAGCAGCAATTTTTGAAAAGTCCTTAACGAACTTTCTATAATATCCAGCCAAGCCCATGAAGCTCCTTACTTCGTGCACGTTCTTAGGTGCAGGCCATTCAGTTATAGCCGTGATCTTTGAAGGATCAACAGCTATCCCGTCTTTACTTATAACGTGTCCCAAATAATGCACCTCTGCATCATAAAAGGAACATTTGGACAGCTTGCCATACAACTTCCTCTTTCTTAAGATTTCCAGCACTATCCTGAGATGTTCTTGGTGCTCTTCGACATTTTTAGAGTATATAAGAATGTCGTCTAAGAATACAAGCACAAACTTGTCTAAGTATTCTTGAAAGATGTTATTCATTAGATTCATGAAGGCGGCAGGTGCATTAGTCAGCCCAAAAGGCAGCACTGTGAACTCATAGTGCCCATACCTCGTTCTAAAAGCTGTTTTATGAATATCTTCCTCTTTTATTCTCAGCTGATGGTATCCTGACCGCAGATCTATTTTTGAATAGACTGATGCTCCTCGCATCTGATCAAACAGATCATCGATTCTTGGAAGTGGGTATCGATTTTTAATGGTTGCTTTATTCAGCATTCTGTAATCAATGCACAGCCTCAAGGTGCCATCCTTTTTCTTTACGAAAATTACCGGCGCTCCCCAAGGTGAGATGCTCGGTCTGATCAGCCCCTTAGTCAGAAGTTCTTGTAACTGAGCCTTCAGTTCTACCAGCTCAATGGTAGTCATTCTATAAGGTGCCTTAGATATGGGTTCCGTTCCTGGTTTGATCTCAATAGCGAAGTCAAACTCACGTTTGGGCGGAAGACCCGGCAATTCCTCCGGAAACACATCACGAAAATCCCTCAACAATGGATATCTTTCCATGAAATCATTATCTTCCTTTTCATTTTCTATCATTTTTACCGCATACAAAGTGCAGCCTCTGTTTTTAGCCCTCTTTAGTTGCATAGCCGTCAGTTTCCTAACTGCAACTTCCCGTTTTACACCTTGAATGACTACTGCTTTCTGCAGGTCATCAAGGCAACTGATTTGTTTTTCATAACAGTCAACCTTTGCCTTATGTTCAGCCAACCAGTTAACTCCAATAATGATATCATATGATCCTAGAGGAGTGACATACAAGTCAACTTCGGTGGAGAACCCAGGCAGGTCAAGAATTGCCCCAAAAAGGCACATTTCAACTGTGTGGACAGCATTATTCCCATAATGCACTGTCCATGTTTTATCCATTCTCGCAGCCTTTCTTTTTAATTTCATAGCAAGTTCAGTAGAAATAAAACATTCTGTAGCTCCAGTATCAAAAAGTACAACTACAGGTTTACCGAATAGCTTACCAGTAACTTCTATGGGCGTCACTTGCTTTTCAGCTTGTCTGTTAGACACCGCAGCATGTATCCTATGCTGCTGTCCGCGATCATCCTTCTTCAGAGGACAGTGATTCGCATAGTGGTCCCTTCCACAGTTGAAGCATCCTCCAGCTGGCCCTTTTCTAGGTTCAAATTTATTACCAGCCTTAAAGTTATCGTTTTGGCTTCCATAGGACTTCTGTCCAAAGCCATTAGCTTTTGGGAAGCTGTTCCGCACGCTATTTGCAGGTCTGTTCATCACAGGTTTCTTGTTGTTATCTACAACAATTTTATTTTTCACACCAAACCTTTTCCAAGGTCCCCTTTTTGGTGCAAGAGACGAAGAAGGATTGGGAATCTTCTTCCTTATCTCTTCCCTGTGAGCAGAGATTGCTCTCAATTTCTGTTCCTGTCTGATTGCCTTTTCGACAACTCCATCCATGGTGGTTGGGCCGTGGACATCCACTTCGCCACCTATGATGGGATTCAGTCCCATTATGAATTTCCGTATTCTGAACTTCTCGTCAGCTTGGTACTGCGGCACATACTTAAGGAGTTTAGTAAACCCTTCCCAGTATTCTGTCACCGACAGCCTTCCTTGCGACCAGTTCTGGAATTCAGTCATTTTCTTATCAAAATAGAGTTGAGGCAACCATCTTTGCCTAAAATAACCCTTAAATTGATCCCAGGTTATGTCTGATTCGACAATATTCAGCTCAACCTTACGGTTGTCCCACCAGGATGATGCTTCATGAGAAAGCTGATATGCTCCCCATATCGCTTTAGTCTCTTCGGAGAAGTTTCTTATTGCAAAGTATTTCTCCATTTCACTGAGCCAGTTCTCAGCTCCGTCCCCAAGAGTTGTTCCATCAAACTTTGGAGGACTTATTCTCTTTATGTCATTCGTAAGTTCAGCTGCTAATCTTGCCCTTTTATTTTCAGGGGGATTAGGAGCAGTTAAATTATTATCATCAACACCCGGATTCCCTCCGTTGATGTTGTCCACAGGAGGCAGCTGATCATTTATTTCAGCTTCATTCCCCTCCTCTTCATTGCCCATTGACTGCTGTTCCAGTACAGTCAAACGATCCCTCGTATCAAGTAGGGCAGCATGTAACATCCCCATTTTAAAACACCAGAACAAGGGAAATTTTTTTTTTTTTTTTTTTTTTTTATATATAACGTTCTCTGTTATGAATTATAAAATTCAAACACACGTTCAAGATTTAATAATTGTTCTCTGCCCAAACCACACAGTTTGGATTATACAATTTCTTTTTAAAACGAATGTTCCCTGTTCACATAATTACAATATGGAACACACATTCAATGCCATTCAATCTCATAACAGATTCTATATGCTGCTGTAAATGACTCGATGAACTGCCGATCCTCCATTTTCATGGCTCGGAGTTTCAACGATCCTTCATTTCATGACTCGGCAACAACCGATCCTTCATATACATGACTCGGCAACAACCGATCCTTCATGTTTGTTCATGCATAGTATATTTTATATACTTGTTCTCATAACCTTCCCCGGTTATCGAAGTGATCCATTTAAGAAGCCTATCTGAATATCTGTTACTGATATTCATCTGACATCCTGCATCTTAAATTAAGTGATAAGGACAACGCAACCAGCAATTGCGATACTTTGGCCAAAGATTTTCACATGCTTTGCATGATCATATTCCTGAATGTGATACACATCTACGGAATACGTCCTTCACTTCACTTCACCTGTTATCTAGAATGGTCTTTCCTGGTTCCTACCAGTCCTCATTGTTTAAGTTCCGTTTTAAACTTTCGATTCCAGCCAGTAATATGAGCGGGTATAGGAAGGCACTCCAGGTAACTAAAGATACGCAGACATACGGTGTCGTTACCCCACGACTCCGTGTGTCTGATTATCTTTAGTAATCCGGAGTCACTCCGTATACCAAATCATACCCTATCTCCACCCCAGCTAAGATCTACACTTTCAGCCTATGTATTCTCAATGTTTTAATTCGGGAGGGCATTGCTATATGTCAGCTGCAACATTGTGTCGTCGTGAAGACCCCGTCTTCATGAAGACACCTTGCTGTAGCTGGCGTATGCCAATGTCCTGCAGAATTCATCCCATCGAGAATTCACATCCTGCCCAAGTGACTTAGCTACGAGTTATCAGTTAAAGCAATTTTCAGCATCCACGCTGATCCCTTGATCCTCGTTGCCGTTGCAGTTGTCTATAACTAAGAGGGACTAAACCGTCCGTTAGTTTTCTATGTATCGTCCCCTTCATATCGAAGGGCTACATTCCCTTACTTGGTTAATTTCTTAATCATTAGATTAAGCAGTCCGTACCGACGGACATAATAAGTTTAACCTATTAAACTTAACCAAGATGTTTCCAACTGCAACTAATTTCATAATGTTAAATTATTAGACGTCATTCAAACGAGGTCTATTCCTTGAGAAATGAATTCATTTATTTCCCCTCGACGTTATATAGTTAAGGATCATTAGTTATGGATATATGTATCCAATAACCTTTATTCTGAATTTTATCAAACGGGATCATTAATGGAGTTCGAAAACGAAGTTCGAATACTCCCAGTTTAAATTGATATTCCTTAGCTCCTAAGCTAATCCTGAATACCTTCTGATTATAAAATCATATCCTTCTTAATCCTTTTTAATGTCAATTCAAAATTCATCTTTACCCCAAGTATGAATTAATTGCATTGTTCAACTTAAAGGTTGTAATTAAGTAAGAATAAACATCAGTTTCAATTCAACATCCATCCAAGGATAATGAAACAATTCCAAATCAGGAAATAACACCATATTTCCAATTTAAACAGCAATATCAAACTGATATAATTATTGAAAATATCACACTTGTAACTGTATTCAATATTTCAAGTCATAATTTGTACATTTGCCAATCCAGCTGATTGGGTATAATTTATACAAAGCATCCATACAACTCATGGACAGAAGAATGTATTTTCTTCTTTTACAATTCCTCAAAGAGGAAATAAAAGCAACAGTTACAATTTAATTTACATCTAATCAAGAGGCATCAGAAAACAGCCAAGTCTTCATTCTAATCAAATTCCATCTGCAAAATGAATTGCACGGGTCAGTTCAATGAACTGAGCACATTAAGCACTTATCCTTAAAATAAGATGCTTCAACTAACTGTTTCGATAAAAGAACCCTGCTTTTATGAAACGACAGCAAAACATCAATCTCGAAAGCACAAAAGAGAAATCAGCATAACCACTGAACTATCAAAAACATCATCGCCACCAGTCAAGGGACTGCTGTCCCGTTTTGACATAATCATTGCAAGTATCTATTTACAAAATTTGTAAAGTTAAAAATACAAGTAGTTTGCTGCCTATAAAGCATACAGTTATCCTTTCCACACCTTTCATTAATAACAAATGCAAAGGATGAAACTAACTGAGTATAAATCCATTACTTTCCTTTCCGTTCATGAAGCATGTTAAATTTAAAGCATTCAAGTACAAACAAGAAAGCGAACAGCAATGCATATAGTGGCTCCCATCTAAGCACTATAAAATTCTTCATTCACGAATTCCAGATTTCTAACTGAATGAAAGAAGAAAGATCATTTTTCTAAAACATTAATTCATATCTCTATCTCTTTCCACATGACTGTCCTAACAGTGGGATCCAGACGAAAGATAAATCAAATAACAGTTCAGAGTGAAACTTACAAAATCCACTCGGAATTCACTTTCTGGCAGCAAGAATAATTCCATTTATTTCCAGTTCATATGAATGCCAACAGGTTAGTAAGACATTATATTTATCCTGGAGCAAGCCATATCAATATGTATACTAGGTATTTGCTATACTAGAAGATTCCTTACTTCTTACACTGTATAGCTAACCAACAACAAAATTGCAACCACGCAAGTATATATATATATTCATATAATCTTTTATACTTTTGAACACATATAGTTCTTAATAACAAAGGGTACATGACTGTTACCTACAGCAAGACCGAATCATAAGCACTATAAATCCAATATCACCTTCAGAGTTCCGGATAGCAAAAGAGAAGAATTCATTCTCTACTATTTCATTAAAAACAATCATTGTTTTCAGAATGAAGTAAAAACATTCAATCACGTTTTTTTTTTTCTAAGCAAGACAACTCAACTTAGACAGACAACAACGTAAACGTTCTCATTGATAAGCATCACACATAGCCAGTACAGCTGCAATCCAACAAGCTACAGTAATGAACGTTCCAGCCAAATTTGCATTCTCAAGATAGTAAAAGCAAAATTATATCAGAAGGTCAAACTTCGACTGCTAGACGCAATGGGGTCATCCTTCATTACAGCAAGAAGAAATTATAGTCATTCAATAACTTCAGAAGGAAAACAGTCTACTTTTCCTATTTTCACGGATTCCAAAACATAATTGCTTATTTCTTATACAAGAAAAGGGCACAGCCATGGAAATGTTGCTACTACTTGAATTTAAATTCGAATTCAATTACTCATAGGGGTCCCGAATGCCACTTTCATCAGAATCCAAGACAGTAGAAGGAAGAGAATCTATTTCCTTTATAAAAATTTCCATATGAAACAACTTCAACAACCATCGCTTCTTTCATTCTAGTTCATCAGCAAAAGACTTATGGTTTCAAAAGAGAACAACTCAATTAACACGTACAAACCCGTGATACATATGCCAATTTTTCCCAATACTGTTAAACAACCAGCACATCAGGAAAGCATTTCATTCAAGAAATACAAGGACAGCTGAACTCAGCGACCAATAACAGTATTTTGTATCATTTCCAAAATGACAACAAGATTCAACAGAACCCAAATTACAGCAATATATGCAACTGTATTTCCATTTCTTCTTTTCTTGTAAAGACAGTTCCATATACACAGCAAGAAACGATTACACTAAATGGAAAGCATTTACACCATAAGGAACGATTACACACCTGTTCCACTTTCAATCAACACGAATAGTAAAAGAATTATATCTATTTCGAACACCATACTGTCAACAAACCAGCACGTCGTGGGAGTGCTTCCAACCAATCAAATGCAAGGACGGATTAACCACAACAGCAAGGGGACGACTGTACCCCATTATTTCCAAAAATGACAGCAAGAAAGGAAGGAAACCCAAATCGAAGCAACATAACTCGACTGTATTTCCATTTCCATTTTACATGGAAGTGCAGTTCCAAATACAACAGCAAGAAACGATTGCATTTAAAGAAACAAATTACACCATAAGGGCGATTGCACAGTCCTTTCCATTTTCGAACAATACGAACAGTGAAAGGAATACCCACATTTCAACCCTTTATACAGTCTACAATCAATACTAAAATCTTATTTCCAACACGATTCGAGCAAGAACAATCAAGGCAGAGCAATCAAAATCAACTTCCTTATCATTTTTCAAGAAAAAGAAGGCATGAATCAACAAATCCATTTCCAAATCAATCTCAAAAACAATCAAGCAATCCAAACCCAAGAGCAGGGTTGTTTTAATGAAACATTTAAATCAAGCAAAGATTTTAAAGAGAAGGGCTTAACATGCCTGTAATCTCTTTTTCAGAACTCGAAGAAAGCTTCGTTTTGCCGCGTTTTTCTTCCACAACGGCTACACAAACTTCCCAGCACTCTTTTCTTCTTCAGGCTTATCAACAGCCTCTATTCTTCCACGAAAATGTCAATGCCAAGAGCTGGTTCGACCGAACCAGGTCAGAAAAACCAAATGCAGAGCAACTTTGCAAAAAGCTCGAATGAACAAAAATGACAATCAAAATTCCTTCATGCTGCTTCCAAGGCAAGCTGGTCGCGAGGACCAAAAACATTTAATGCATTAAAGGCTTGCCTTTCTCCTTATTTTCCACGCCCCCTCCACTTGGGTTGGCAAGTCTCCAACCTTCAAATTTCCCAAGCAAACTGAGTTTAGCCAAGCTTCCAAATAGACACCTCTATCTCCCATCTGTCCCGCCAAAACTGGCGCCGTCCCCTAAGGGACAGTTCATAAATGCCCAAGAATGCCACCTACCCATCCTTATCCTCTCCTTCCAAGGGTCTGCGTACCCCTTTAGCTTAGGATTAGTTTAGGTTACATAGTTCATTCGACCTAGGTCTTAGTTAGACCTTAGGTTTTAGGATTTAGATTTATTTTTCCCCTTTTTTTTTTTTTATAATTTAAAAATCCACTTTGGATAGTAGTGTAGAATGTATGTTAGGTGTTTAGGGTTAGTTTAGGTTTAATTCCCACTAACCACTAACACTAACAATTTCCATCCCGTCCCTTACTAACATCCATGCTATCACAGAACAGGACGTTCCGTCCTTCCGGTTCAAGTGTGAATTAGCATAGAAAACACAAGAGGATCTCAGCATACCTGGATCAATGGAATTGATTCAGGATATGCTGTCAATCAGCACAAGAGCAAGCAATTATACGACAACCTGTCGTCACATCAGCAAACACACAAGTACAGTGTTCGCTGTCCCATGCAATAATTCATAGTATGCAAGAATCCGAATTAGCAACACATTCTCTTAAAATCAAAACATATCCTAACATGTTTGCTTTCATTCCAAGAGCTATAACAGTATGTAAAACATTCACCAAGTTAGCATTCAAAAATCAGAGTGTTACATTTCTTCGAGATTCTCCCAAGTTGCACTTTCTTCGCTGAACTGGTCCCACTGGACCTTACATTGGTTCACTTCGCGATTTCTCAAGTACAACTGGCGAGTTCCCAACACTCGAATGGGCTTAACCACGATTATTCCTGGGTCTTGGACCTGCAAGGAATTCCAATTTAGCACATGTGATAAATCGGTCACGTATTTCTTAAGCAAAGAAATATGAAAAACATCATGCATTTGAGACAAAGCAGGAGGTAATGCTAGACGATAAGCTACAGGGTTGATTATTTCAATAATTTCAAAAGGTCCCACGTAACGTGGTGACAACTTGGCAGCCTTGCCAAAAGTTATGGAGCTCTTTTTCGGCTTCACCCAAAGAAAGACCTTCTCTCCAAGTTTATAATGCCTGTCAACCCGCTTCAAGTTTGCATAGCTCTTCTGCCTATTGGCAGCCTCCTTTAGATGTTCCCGAATCATTTTGATTTGCTGTTCCATTTCCATAAGGATTTCTGGCCCAATTACCTCTCTGTCCTCAACGCTGTCCCAGCTGACAGGGGTTCTGCATTTTCTTCCATTCAATTGCTTCAAAGGGCGCCATTTTTAAAGAGGCATGATAGGTGTTATTGTAAGCAAATTCTACCAGCGGAAGGTATTCCTCCCATGTTATACTGCTGGGTCCATGCCAATACATCCCTCAGCATGTCCTCTAAAACTTGATTAACTCTCTCAGTCTGTCCTTCCGTTTCTGGATGATATGCAGAACTGAAGTTTAATTTAGTTCCCAAGGCTGCATTAAGCGTTTGCCAAACCTGATGTCATCCTCGGATCCTGGTCCAATATGATTAATTCCGGTATTCCATGCAATCTGAAGATTTCATGCACAAATCTTCTTGCTAAAACTGGTGCATCATCCTTCAAATATACAGCAATGAAGTGTGCCACTTTGGTCAATTTGTCGACTACAACCAGGATAATGTCATGTTTATTTCTTGACATAGGCAATCCTTGAACGAAATCCATCGTTATCACTTGCCACTTATACTGCGGAATGCTATGGGGATACAATAATCCTGAAGGGTGCATATGTTCCGCTTTAACATGCTGACATTCCAAGCAGTGTGTTACAAACTCTATTACATCCTTTTTCATTCCCTTCCAAAAATATTGCTGCTTAAGATCAGCAAGCATTTTTGTAATGCCAGGGTGCCCAGAAAAAGGTGAATTATGGAATTCAGTGAGCAATTTCTCTCTTAAGCCATTTGCTACAGGTACATATACCCTGTTTTCGAATCTCATAACTCCTTCGTTATCAAAACGAAATCCCTTATACCTACTGTCCTGCGGGTCTGCAGCAAGTGCTGATTTGACTTGCTGAAAATAGGGATCTGATTCTAAAGCATCTTTTACCTCATCTTTAAACTGAGTTCTTAACGTTATAAGAGCAGAGATATGCTTCCTTCGACTCAGAGCATCTGCCACTCTATTTTCCTTGCCCTTAATGTAGCTTATATCAAAATCATACTGAGACAGAAATTCTAACCATCTTCGTTGCCTTGCATTCAGATTTGGCTGAGTAAAAATATACTTCAGCCCCAGATGGTCTGTTTTTAATTCAAAGGGCTTGCCAAGAAGGTAATGCCTCCATAT